>NC_069406.1:38435760-38518260 GCF_026875155.1 Cherax quadricarinatus
TTAAAAAGGGGGGGGGAAAAAAAAAAAAAAAAACCAAAAAAATTTTTTTAAAAAAGGAAAAAATTATACCTTTAACCTGGGAAGCATTAATTTTCTGCCATCCTGGGAAGCATTATATTTCCTGCCATCCTGGAAGCATTATATTTTCTTGCCATCCTGGGAAGCATTATATTTCCTCCCCCATCCTGGGAAGCATTATATTTCCTGCCATCCTGGGAAGCATTAATTTTTCCTGCCATCCTGGAACATTATTTTTTCTGCCATCCTGGAAGCATTATATTTCCTGCCATCCCTGGGAAGCATTATATTTCCTGCCAAACCTTGGAAGCATTAATTTCCTGCCATCCTGGGAAGCATTATATTTTTCTCCATCCTGGGGAAACATTATATTTTTCCATCCTGGAAGCATTATATTTCCTGCCATCCTGGGAAGCATTATATTTCCTGCCATCCTGGGAAGCATTATATTTTCTGCCATCCTGGGAAGCATTATATTTTCTGCCATCCTGGGAAGCATTATATTTCCTGCCATCCTGGGAAGCATTATATTTTTCCTGCCATCCTGGGAACATTATATTTTCCCGCCATCCTTTGGGAAACTTTATTTCCTGCCAAACCTGGGAAGCATTATTTTCCTGCCATCCTGGAACATTATATCTCTTTTCCCGCCCTCCTGGGAAGCATTATATTTTCCTGCCATCCTGGGAAGCATTATATTTCCTGCCATCCTGGGAAGCATTATATTTCCTGCCATCCTGGGAAGCATTATATTTCCTGCCATCCTGGGAAGCATTATATTTTCTGCCATCCTGGGAAGCATTATATTTTCTGCCATCCTCGGAAGCATTATATTTCCTGCCATCCTGGGAAGCATTATATTTCTGCCATCCTGGGAAGCATTATATTTCCTGCCATCCTGGGAAGCATTATATTTCCTGCCATCCTGGGAAGCATTATATTTCCTGCCATCCTGGGGGGCATTATTTTCTCCATCCTGGAACAAAATTTTTCCCCCCTGGGGGTTTTTTTTCCACCCCAAACATTATTTTCCTGCCACCTGGAAGCATTATATTTCCCTCCGGAACATTTTTTTCCGCCATCCTGGGAAGATTATATTTCCCGCTATCCTGGGAACTTAATTTTCCCTCCTGGGAACAAATTTTTATTAAATTTTTTCCCCCCTTGGGGAATTTATTCCTGGGCCTCCTGGGGAATTTAAATTTTTCCATCCGGGGGCATATATTTCCCTTCACCCTGGGGAACCTTAATTTTCCTCCATTGGGAAAAATTTAAATTTCCCGCCATCCTGGGAAGCATATATTTTCCCCCCTTGGGGCCCCCCTCCGGGAAGATTATATTTTCTCAACCTGGGAAACATTATAATTTTTCCCCGGGAACATTTAAAATTTTTTCCCGGGAACAAAAATTTTTTGGACCAAATTTTTCCCCCCTGGGCCCCCCCCTGGGAAGCATTATATTTTTGCATCCTGGGGAACTTTTTTTCCCCTTGGGGGGTTATAAATTTTTCCCCCCCGGGGGGCATTTTATTTCCTGCCATCCTGGGAATTTATTTCCCCCTCCGGGAAGCATTTAAAATTTCCCGCCTCCAAAAATTTTTTCCTGGGGCTTATATTTCCCCTCCCGGGACAAAAATTTTTTTTCCTTAGGGAATTTAAAATTTTCCACCATCCTGGGAAGCTTATATTCCTGCCTTTCCGGGAAAAAAATTTTTCTTTTTTTTCGCCCCTGGGAAATTATATTTCGCACCTGAAGCATTTTTTTTCTGCCATCCTGGGGAAACATTATATTCCTGCCATCCTGGGAAGCATTATATTTTCTTCCATCCTGGGAAAACATTATATTTTCGCCATCCTGGGAAGCAATATATTCCTTCCATCCTGGGAAGCATTATATTTTCTGCCATCCTGGGAAGCATTATATTTCCTGCCTCCGGGAAGCATAATTCCCTGCCACCTGGGAAGAATTATTTTCCTGCCATCCGGGGGAAGCATTAAAATTCCTGCCATCCGGGAAGAATTTATTTCCCCTCCCATCCTGGGAAGCATTAATTTTCTGCCATCCTTGGAAGCATTATTTTTCCTCCACATGGGAAGCATTTATTTTCTGCCATCCTGGAAGCTTTATTTTTTTTCTGCCATCCTGTGAAGCATTATTTCCGGCCCCCCTGGGAAGCATTATTTTTCCCTGTCATCCGGGGGAAACATTATTTTTCCTGCCATCCTGGGAAGATTATATTTCCTGCCATACTGGAAGCTTATTTTTCCTGCCACCCTGGGAAGCATTATTTTCCCTCCATCCGGGGATGCATTATATTTCCTGCCATTCGGATGCATTAAATTTTCCTCCACCTGGGAAACATTAAAATTTTCCCCATCCGGGGAAAGCAATATTTCCTACCATCCGGGGAAGCATTTTTTTTCTGCCATCCGGGGGAAGCTTTATATTTCCTGCCACCTGGGAAGCATTATATTTCCTGCCCCCGGGGAACATTATATTTTTCTGCCATCCGGGGAACTTTAAATTTTTATTCCACATGGAAGCATTATATTTCCTGCCATCCTGGAAGCTTAAAATTTTTTATACCATCCGGAAGCATTATATTTTGCGCCTCCTGGGAAGCAAATATTACCTTCCATCCGGGGAACATTTTATTTCTGCCATCCGGGAAGCGTTATATTTCCTGCCACCGGGGAACATTATGTTTTCCCACCTGGGAAGCATTATATTTTCTGCATCCTGGAACATTAATTTCCTGCCATCCGGGGAACATTATATTCCTGCCATCCTCGGAAAAATTTATATTTCCTCCCGTCCTGGGAAGCTTTATATTATCTGCCATCCGGGGAAGCTTTATATTTCCTGTCATCCGGGAAAGCATTATATTACCTGCCATACGGGGAACATTAATTTCTGCTATCCTGAGAAGCATTAATTTCCTTCCTTTTTTGGAACAGTATATTTCTCCCACATTGAAAAGCATTATTTTTCCTGCCATTTGGAACATTATATTTCCTCCCATCCGGGGAAGCATTATTTTTTCCCTGCCACCTGGGAAGCATTATTTTCCTCCCATTCGGGAACAAAAATTTCCTCCATCCTGGGAAGCTTTATATTTTGGCCATCCTGGGAAGCATTATATTTTTGCCTCCGGGGAAGAAATTATTTTTTCCTGCCACCCGGGGAAGCATTATTTTTCCCTCCATCCGGGGAAGTTTTATATTTCCTGCCATCCGGGGAAGCATTATATTTCTGCCATCCGAGAAGCATTATTATTTCCTGCCATCCTGAGAAGCATTATATTTCCTGCCATCCTGGGAAGCATTATATTTTCCTGCCATCCTCGTAAGAATTTATTTTCTGCCTTCCTGGGAAGCATTATATTTTCACATGCCATCCTGGGAAGCAATATATTTTCAGCCATCCTGGGAAAGCATTATATTTCCTGCATCCTGGAAGCTTTAATTTTCTGCCATCCCTGGGAAAGCATTATATTTCCTCTGCCATCCTTGCAAGCATTATATTTCGTGCCATCCTGGGGAAGAATTATATTTCTGCCATCCTGGGGAAGCATTATATATTCGCCATCCTGGAAGCATTATGATTTCCCCTGCCATCCTGGGAAGCATTAATATTTCCTGCCATCCTGGGAAGTCAATTAAATTCCAGCCATCCAGGGAAGCATTATATTTCCTGCCATCCTGGGAAGCATTATATTTCCTGCCATCCTGGGAAGCATTATATTTCCTGCCATCCTGGGAAGCATTATATTTTCTGCCATCCTGGGAAGCATTATATTTCCTGCCATCCTGGGAAGCATTATATTTTCTGCCATCCTGGGAAGCATTAATATTTCTCCATACTGTGAAGCATTATATATCCTGCCATCCTGGGAAGCATTATATTTCCTGTCATCCTGGGAAACATTATTTTTCCTGCTATACTGGGAAGCATTATATTTCCTGCCATCCTGGGAAGCATTACTTTTACCTGCCATCCTTTTCCTGGGATGCATTATATTTCCTGCCATTCTGGGAGAGCATTTATATTTCCTGCCATCATGGGAAGCATTATATTTTCTGCCATCCTGGGAAACATTATTTTTTCTGCCATCCTGGGTAGCATTATATTTCCTACCATCCTGGGAAGCATTATATTTTCTGCCATCCTGGAAGCCATTATATTCCTAACCAACCTGGAAGCATTATATTTTCTGCCATCCTGGAAGCATTTATATTTTTTTTTGGCCATCCATCTTGGGAAGCATTATATTTCTTGCCATCCCTGGGAAGCATTATATTACCTGCATCCTGGGAAGCATTATATTTTGTGCCATCCTGGGAAGCATTAATATTTCCCTGCCATTCTGGGCAGCATTATATTCCTTTCCTGCCATTTGGAAGCAGTATATTTTCCTGCCATCATGGGAAGCATTAATTTTCCTGCCATCCTGGGAAGCATATATTTCCGCATTTTTCCTTGGGGGAAAAGCATTATATATCCTGCCCATCCTGGGAAGCATTATATTTCGTGCCATCCTGGGAAGCATTATATTTTCTCATCCTGTGAAGCCATTATATTTCCTGCCATCCTGGAAGCATTATTTTCCTGCCATCCTGGAAGCTTTATATTTCCTGCCATCCTGGGAAGCATTATATTTCCTGCCATCCTGAGAAGCATTATATTTCCTCCCATCATGGGAAGCATTATATTTCCTGCTGTCTTGGGAAGCATTATATGTTCTGCCATCCTGGGAAGCATTATATTTTCTGCAATCCTGGGAAGCATTATATTTCCTGCCATCCTGGGAAGCATTTATATTGGCTTATATGTGCTGTGTTTCCTGGGAAGCATTATATTTCCTACCATCCTGGGAAGCATTATATTTCCTACCATCCTGCGAAGCATTATATTTCCTACCATCCTGGGAAGCATTATATTTCCTACCAATCACCTGTAAGCATTTAATATTTCCTACCAATCCTGGGAAGCATTACTATTCCTCCATCCTGGAAGTACATTATATTTTCCTGCCATCCTGGGAAGGCATTATATTTTTCTATTTTCTGCCATCCGGGAAGCATTATATTTCCTTTTCCTGCCATCCCTGGGAAGCATTATATTTTCAATCCATACTGGGAAGCATTAATTTCCCGACCATCCTGAGAAGCATTATTTTCCTGCATCTGGGAAGCATTATATTTTCATCCATAACGGGAAGCATTATATATTCCAACCATCCTGAAACATTATATTTTCTGCCATCCGGGAAGAATTATATTTTCTGCATCCTGGGAAGAATTATATTTTCTGCTATCCTGGAAGCATTATATTTCCCTGGGAGGGCCATCCTGGGGCATAATAATTTCTGCCATCCTGGGAAAGCATTATATTTCCTGCCCTCCTGGGAAGCATTATATTTCTGCAGATCCTGTAAGCATTATTCCTACCATCCTGGGAAGCATTATATTTCTACCATCCAGGAAGCATTATATTTTCTGCCATTCCTGGGGATTCATTAATATTTTCTGCCATCTGGGGAAGCATTATTATTTTTCTGCCATCCTGGTAAGCATTATATTTTCTGCCATCCTGGGAAGCATTATATTTTCTGCCATCCTGGGATACATTATATTTCCTACCGTCCTGGGAAGCATTATATTTCCTACCATCCTGGGAAGCATTATATTTCCTACCATCCTGGGAAGCATTATATTTTCTGCCATCCTGGGATACATTATATTTACTGCCATCCTGGGAAGCATTATATTTTCTGCCATCCTGGGAAGCATTATATTTCCTGCCATCCTGGAAAGCATTATATTTTCTTCCATCCTGGAAAGCATTATATTTTCTGCCATCCTGGGAAGCATTATATTTCCTACCATCCTGGGAAGCATTATATTTTCTGCCATCTCTGGGAAGCATTATTTTTTCTGCACATCCTGGGAAGAACATTATATTTTCTGCCATCCTGAAGCAGTATATTTTCCTGCCATCCTGGAAGCATTAATTTTCTGCCATCCTTGTAAGCATTATATTCTCTGCCATCCTAGAAGTCATTATATTTTCTTCTGCCATCCAGGGAATGGCATTATATATTCCTGCCATCTGGAAGCCATTATATTTCCTGCCATCCTGGGAAGTATATTTTTTGCCATCCTTGGAAGCATTATATTTTCTGCCATCCTGGGAAGCATTATATTTCCTGCCATCCTGGGAAGCATTATATTTCCTGCCATCCTGGGAAGCATTATATTTTCCTGCCATCCTGGGAAGCATTATATTTCCTGCCATCCTGGGGAAGCATATATTCCTGCCATCTCCTGGGAAGCATTATATTTCCTGCCATCCTGGGAAGCATTATATTTCCTGCCATCTTGGGAAGCATTATATTTTCTGCCATCCTGGGAAGCATTATATTTCCTGCCATCCTGGGAAGCATTATATTTCTTACCATCCTGGGAAGCATTATATTTTCTGCCATCCTGGGAAGCATATATTTCCCTCCATCCTGGGAAGCATTTATATTTCCTGCAATCCTTGAAGCATTATATTATCTTGCTATCCTGGGAAGCATATATTACCTGCCAACCTGGGAAGCATTATATTTCCTGCCATTCCTGGGAAGCATTATATTTCCTGTCATCCTGGGAAGCATTATATTTCCTGCCATCCTGGGAAGCATTATATTTTCTGCCATCCTCTGAAGCATTATATTTCCTGCCATCCTGGAAAGCATTATATTTCCTGCAATCCTGGGAAGCATTATATTTTCTGCCATCCTGAGAAGCATTATATTTCCTGCCATCCTGAGAAGCATTATATTTCCTGCCATCCTGGGAAGCATTATATTTTCTGCCATCCTGGGAAGCATTATATTTTCTGCCTTCCTGGGAAGCATTATATTTTCTGCCATCCTGGGAAGCATTATATTTTCTGCCATCCTGGGAAGCATTATATTTTCCTGCATCCTGGGAAGCATTAATATTTTCTTTCTGCCATCCCTGGGAGCATTATATTTCCTGCCATCCTGGTAAGCATTAATTTCCTGCCATCCTGGAAGCATTATATTGCTGCCCAGTCCCGGGAAGCATTATATCCTACCATCCTGGGAACATTATATTTCCTGCCATCCAGGGAAGCATATATTTTTCCCTGCCATCCTGGGAAGCATATATTTCCTGCCATCCTGGAAGCATTTATATTTTCTGCCATCCTGGGAAGCATTATATTTCCTGTCCAATCATGGGAAGCTTAATTTTCTGCCATCCTGGGAAGCATTATATTTTCTGCCATCCTGTGAAGCATTATATAATACTGCCATCCTGGGAAGCATTATATTTCCTGTCATCCTGGGAAACATTATATTTCCTGCCATCCTGGGAAGCATTATATTTCCTGCCATACTGGGAAGCATTAAATTTCCTGCCATCCTGGAACAATTACTTACCTCCATTCCTGGGATGCATTTATATTTCCAGCCATTCTGGGAAAACTTAATATTCTGGCCATCCTGGGTAGGCATTATATTTCCTACCATCCCTGGGAAGCCAATTAAATGTTTCTGCCATCATGGGAAGCAATTATATTTCCTGCCATCCTGGGTAAAAGCATTATATTTCCTGCCCATCCTGGGAAGCATTATATTTTCTGCCATCCTGGGCAGCATATATTTATGCGCCATCATCCCTGGGAAGCATATATTACCTTCCATCCTGGGAAGCTTATATTTCCGCCATCCTGGGAAGCATTATATTTCTCCCATCCTGGGAAGCATTATATTTCCTGCCATCTCTGGGAAGCATTTTATATTTTCGCCATCCGGGAAGCATTTAATATTTCCTACCATCCTGGGAAGCGATTATATTGTCCTACCATCCTGGGAAATGCAATTATATTCCTACCATCCTGGGAAGCATTATTTTTCTGTCATCCTGGAACATTATATTTCTGCTATCCTGGGAAGCATTATATTTTCTGCCATCCTGGGAAGCATTATATTTCCTGCCATCCTGGACATTATATTTTCTGCCATCCTGGGAAGCATTATATTTCCTGCCATCCTGGGAAGCATTATATTTTCTGCCATCCTGGGAAGCATTATATTTCCTACCATCCTGGGAAGCATTTATATTCCTACCATCCTGGAAGCATTTATATTTTCTGCCATCCTGGAAGCATTATATTTTCTGCCATCCTGGGAAGCATTATATTTTCTGCCATCCTGGGAAGCATTATATTTCCTGCCATCCTGGGAAGCATTGTATTTCCTGCCAAGAAGACGAAGAGGTCGGAGAAGATGATCCTGAGATCAAGGAATAAATCCAAGAGGTCGTGAAATACAATCCTTAGGTCTGAGAAGGTACTCAGGCGAGGAAGTTCTTGAGGTAGAGGAAATAGAGCCTCAGGAATTAGGACTCTTAGTTCGAGGAAGAAGACAACTGAATTCAAAAAAAGAACCTCGGGCTGGAAAGAGCTTGAAGTCGGAGAAGACCTGGAAAGAATGTGGTCTCATTAGCGAACTTGCCGCCATATCAATGTAATATAATCACAGTAACTTCTTAAAATGATGTGAACATGAGACCAAAAATAGACTGACAAGGATTTTGGGAAAATATTTTGAAGAGATGATAGTAGAGAATAACTTCTGGCAGGTGTTAAGTGACAGTAGACAGAGAACAGTTTCTTTCAGGTGTTAAGTAAATGTAGCTTAGAGTGTTTGGCAGGTGTTAAGTGGTAGGTAGACAGAGAACAGTTTCTGGTAGGTTATAGTTAGTGTAGAGTAATACTGGATAGTTTCTGACAGGTTAAAGTTAGTGTAGAGTAATACTGAATAGTTTCTGGCAGGTTATAGTTAGTGTAGAGTAATACCGGATAGTTTCTGGCATTTTATAATTAGTGTAAAGTAATACTGGATAGTTTCTGGCAGGTTATAGTTAGTGTAGAGTAATACTGGATAGTTTCTGGCAGGTTATAGTTAGTGTAGAGTAATACTGGATAGTTTCTGGCAGGTTATAATTAGTGTAGAGTAATACCGGATAGTTTCTGGCATTTTATAATTAGTGTAAAGTAATACTGGATAGTTTCTGGCAGGTTAAAGTTAGTGTAGAGTAATACTGGATAGTATCTGGCAGGTAAGAAGCGACTAAAATGCCAGGAGCAAGAGGCTAGTAACCCCTTCTCCTGTATATATTACTAAATGTAAAAGGAGACACTTTCGTTTTTCCTTTTGAGCCGCCCCGCCTCAGTGTGATACGGCCGGTGTGTTGAAAGAAAGTAATACTGGATAGTTTCTGGCAGGTTATAATTAGTGTAGAGTAATACCGGATAGTTTCTGGCATTTTATAATTAGTGTAAAGTAATACTGGATAGTTTCTGGCAGGTTAAAGTTAGTGTAGAGTAATACTGGATAGTATCTGGCAGGTAAGAAGCGACTAAAATGCCAGGAGCAAGAGGCTAGTAACCCCTTCTCCTGTATATATTACTAAATGTAAAAGGAGACACTTTCGTTTTTCCTTTTGAGCCGCCCCGCCTCAGTGTGATACGGCCGGTGTGTTGAAAGAAAGTACTTATTCATGTGCCCACAATGTCCAGCTTTATCTAGAATGACGACATCAACTCTCCACACATTTGCAGATCAACAAATAATATCTATAATGTATCAAAATCTTTATTATCAGTGATGAAATGAGAAATTTTGCACTTCCCTAAAGTCTTTCTGTCCTTTGAATGAAGAGACAAGAGGCAGCTTCCACTTAACATTTGTACAACAAGACAGCAGCATCTCCCTGGATGGTTGCTCTCTACCAATTTTTTTTTTTTTTTTTTTAACAAGTCGGCCGTCTCCCACCGAGGCAGGGTGATAATAAAAGCCTAAAACTCAGTTAATAACAAGATCCCAACTAAATAAGAAAATGCAAACAATTTAGCCATCAGTAAAAATTGCTATGAGAATTTTTTTCCTTTTAAATTCAACAGCTATCTCCCACCAGGGCAGGATGACCCAAAGACAAAAAAAATGCATTCATCATTCATTCACCATCTTGGCAGAAATGTGCTAACATCACAATCATTTACCCTCTGACTGCAACATCCTCATCCCTCCTTCAAACTGTTGGCAAATATAAACACACACATTTATGGGAAAGCACTAAACCCATATGGGTCATACAGCTCTTGGGAATGGGAGGCAATTAAGTCTGATTCAAGTAAGTGGATGGAAGCTCCAATTCCCTGGAACACAAGCCCTTCACCAGCATCAAAGGTACCTCCTTGAAGAGGACTGAGGAGAAATTGAAACCCAGTATATCTTGTAATATTCAATGTTAATATTAACAATATGGCATGATACAAAATAAACTAAGCACAGCGAGTCCTTAACATATATTATCACACAACACTTGACACACCTGAAATATCACAGACATCAATGGCTGGACAGTTTGCAATTCCTTTGAAAATAATTGAAACATTAACATTGATCTAAAATCAAATTTTCAAGGTACTGACTGCTTAATGCAGATTAAGAATAAAACTTTAAAAAAAATCATATTTTCCACATGTAAAACTGTTTAAATATGTACTCAAATCACATGTTTTATTAAAAATAAAATTGTTCAAATGTTTTGACAATAAAAGCAGTTTTGAGAAATACCCTAAAACAATGCAGTGTGTATAGCAACTCTCTCTCTAGTGCACAATATAAGTTCTTTTCTTAGACAGTATGCTAGTGACTAGGATGATGGTTTCTTCGATAAGTGTGTCGAGAATTTCACTGGCAACTTGAGTCTTCACAGCAGCTTCATCCTCGTCATACTGGGTCCAGCTGCATTCCTCTGCTTGAAGTTCTTTCACCAGCACCTGCAAGAAATTATAAAATTTATATAATGGTCAAGTATACCAAGTGAAGTGTATGGTAGAGTTTTTTTTTTTTTTTTCAACAAGTCGGCCGTCTCCCACCGAGGCAGGGTGACCCAAAAAGAAAGAAAATCCCCAAAAAGAAAATACTTTCATCATCATTCAACACTTTCACCTCACTCACACATAATCACTGTTTTTGCAGAGGTGCTCAGAACACAACAATTTAGAAGCATATATGTATAAAGATACACAACACATCCCTCCAAACTGCTAATATCCCAAAACCCCTCCTTTAGAGTGCAGGCATTGTACTTCCCATTTCCAGGACTCAAGTCCGGCTATATAAAAATAACCGGTTTCCATGAATCCCTTCACTAAATATTACCCTGCTCTCACTCCAACAGATCGTCAGGTCCCAAATACCATTCGTCTCAATTCACTCCTATCGAACACGCTCATGCACGCCTGCTGGAAGTCCAAGCCCCTCGCCCACAAAACCTCCCTTATCCCTTTCTTCCAACCTTTTCGAGGACAACCCCTACCCCGCCTTCCTTCTCCTACAGATTTAAATGTTCTCCATGTTATTCTACTTTGATCCATTCTCTCTAAATGACCAAACCACATCAACAACCCCTCTTCAGCCCTCTGACTAATACTTTTATTAACTCCACACCTTCTCCTAATTTCCACACTCCGAATTTTCTCCATAATATTTACACCACACATTGGTAGAGTTATTATGGAAATAATTAAAGGTAAGACAGCAAGATTTAAGAAGGGTAAAGGATGTGTAGACAAAGTGTTTACACAGAAATATATAAATGAGTAGTACAAAGATAAAGGTAAAGGAAATTTTTTAAGCATTTATGGATTAAAAAAAAGGCACTTGATAGGGTTAATATGAGAGAAATGTTGCAGATATTGCAAATGTATAGAATAGGTAATGGGTTATATTTGGATATCAAGACTCAGGTTTAGGTATCTAGGAGGATTACTTTTCAGTAAAAGTAGGACCCAAACAGGGACACATGATATCACCATGGTTGTATAACACATCTATAGATGGGGTTGTAAAAGTTCATGCTAGTGTTGGGGAGAGGGGTGGGGATGTCACGATCTGAAGGGTCTTCTTAACTGTGATGTCAGTGTGTTTCTGGTAAGACAGTGATTGGATGAATAACAGTGAAAGTATTTTTCTATAGGTTGGGTCACCCTACCTCGGTGAGAGATGACCAGTGTGTTTAAAAAAAATTGAATACAACATACGTATATGCATTTTGCTATATGAAGCAGAGTGCTACATAAGTAAAAGTGCACTGTTTATATCCTTAACATTTTAGGGATTGATTTCTTCCATAAATACATAAGCATTCAGAAAAAGTGAAGGTCATTCCTTTAACCCTTTCAGGGTTTCAGCCGTACTAGTACGGCTTACGCACCAGTGTCCATGACGTACTAGTACGCATAAATTCTAGCGCCTTCAAATCTAGTGAGAGAAAGCTGGTAGGCCTACATATGAAAGAATGGGTCTATGTGGTCAGTGTGCGCAGTATAAAAAAAATCCTACAGCACACAGTGCGTAATGAGAAAAAAAAACTTTGACCGTGTTTTTGGATTAAAACAGCGACTTTGCACTATATTTTCGTATGGTATTTATTGTTGTATTCTAGTTTTCCTGGTCTCATTGTATAGAATGGAAGACATATTACAGAAATTGAGATGATTTTGACTGGTTTTACAATGAAAAGTACCTTGAAATTGAGCTCAAGGTAGCAGAAATGTTTGATTTTTACCAAAGTTCAAAAGTAAACAAATCATGCTAAGCGTCCAATACACGTCAACTGGTGAGTCTAATATTCTTTCACAAGTGCACCAATATTATTTATGCCATTTCTACACTAATGCAGCAGTCTGCATAACAGTAAATCTTATCTTTTTTGTGAGAATAAAAATTCAAAGTGGAAAGCAAAAGAAATGTAAGAGGGGCCTGGGGACATGACTAATGAACAGAGGAAATGTTATTTTAGTGCCAGGAATGTCTTTCTTGTTTATTCTGGACCCTATTTGAAAATTGGCATCTTTTGAAATTTGAGTGAAATTGGCAAAGTTGCTAAATTCTGACCACTGTACCGGATAGTTGAAATCGGTAGATTGGTGGTTTCTTGTACTCGTTCGATAGAAAAAAATGGAGTTCTAGTGAAATAGTTATGATTTTTGTCGACTAGTACATTGGAATTGACCAAAAATAGGGCTCAAAGTGGGCAAAATCGCTGATGTGCAAACATCGTCGAGACCGCTAACTTCGCCAGAGCATAATTCCATAAGTTTTCCATCAAATTTCATACTTTTGGTGTCATTATGATCGGGAAAAGATTCTCTATCTTTTCATAAGAAAAAATAATTTTTTTTTTTTTGAAATATGGGGGAACCTGAGAACAAGTCTCTGAGAGGGCCTGTGGACCCTGAAAGGGTTAATTGAAGTTTTAACATTCCTCAGTTTGAAAGCCCCGTCTGGGTCCATAAGGTTAAAAAAAAAAAAATATCTTCTAAAATGGTAGAGAATCTTTCTCTAAAGGTAATGGCATGAAAAATGCAAAAATTGGTTACAATACAAATTACGCAGGCATAATGTCTAACACGCTCACACATACTTGCTGATAGTCCAAGCTCCTTGCACACAAAACCTCCTTTACCCCCTCCCTCCAACCTTTCATAGGGGTCGGCCTAGGAAAGGTTGGAGGGAGGGGGTAAATTAGGTTTCGTGTGCAAGGGGGTTGGACTTCCAGCAAGTGTGCGTGAGTGTGTTAGACAGGAGCAAATGGAGACAAATGGTTTTTAGGACTTGACGTGCTGTTGGAGTATAAGCAATGTAATATTTATGAAGGGATTCAGGGAAACCAGCAGGCCGGACTTCAGTCCTAGAGATGGGAAGTACAGTGTCTGCACTCTGAAAGAGGGGTGTTAATGTTGCAGTTCTATAACTGTAGTGTGGGCATGCCTCTGGCAAGACAGTGATGGAGTGAATGATGATGAAAGCTTTTCTTTTTCAGGCCACCCTGCCTTGGTTACCAACGGCTGATGTGTTAACAAAAAAAATGAAATTTAAAGTCAGGGAGAACTTTACAGAATTGATTTCCCCCACGTTGAATGCAGAAATTGGCTAAAAATAAGTCTTAAGCTAACCCAATTCCTGGTTATTTTGCTAATATTTCTACTGCACTATCATTGATTATAAAAAAACTACCCAATTAAGTACCCAGAATTCAGAATTTAGCCAATTTTTTTTTTTCAACAAACTGGCCGTATCCCACCAAGGCAGGGTGGCCCAAAAAGAAAAACCAAAGTTTCTCTTTTTAAATTTAGTAATTTATACAGGAGAAGGGGTTACTAGGCCCTTGCTCCCAATTTTACATTATTTTCCACAAATTTCAGTTTAAAAATACAGTCCAAGACACTGTAGTCATTCCAGACAGTAAAGCAACTTCCCACTGTTCATCAGTCACATCCCCAGACCACTCCTTTATAACACGTGACCTTCATTTTGAATCCATTGTCACACACAAAACTGACAGTTTTTTTCCCGATTCTCAGTTAATAAACCATAAACAAAAATACTTGGTTATGGTTTGTCATTCCAATAATTGATATAGACCTTTTAATAGCCCACCAAACAGACCAGAGGAGCTAAGGGACTCCTATCCTTTCCCATAAAAAACACTCAAATTAGACAACTGTCTTCACTCGAGTCCTATTTCAGATAACTCCCAATCTTAAACTTGCAGAAAAGTTCTGCATATTACTAGTGTCTTCTGTTCTAATGGATCTGAAAAAAAGCCAGTAAAACCTCAAAAAAAACACCATAAAAACAATGCCCCAAAATTGCTATTTTAACCCAAACACAGGGTGAGAGGTTAGCGGTTTTCATCATGCACTGTGGGGCAGGATTTTTTTTACAGTGCCCACACTCACCGCACAGATTCACTCTCTCACGTCCAGGCTAAAATTTGCCAATCACAGCAAACTTGAGGGTGTACTAATTTTTAAAGAGGTGGACTGGTAAGTCAGCAGAAGGACTCAGTCAGATGACCAAAACTCCAGTGGTGGGTCATCATAAAACTAAGACTCGAGTGAGAACACGTGTCCTCTTTCCTGACAAACATTACCTAACTTAACCTTAACCCTTTCAGGGTCCGTCCCGTAGATCTACGGCTTCATGTTGAGTGTCCAAACCGTAGATCTACGCCAAAATTCTAGCGCCGTCAAATTTAGCGCGAAAACGCTCATAGGCCTACATGTGAGAGAACGGGTCTGCGTGGTGGGTGTGCGCCATAAACAAACAATCTAGGGCTCAGTTACCCTTGTTCACCATGCATCGTCGCAAGGCAGCTCTCACTCCAAGGAAAATCGGGACTCTCCTGTTCCTATCTGATAGTTCTGACAGTGATGGAAGTGCGAATGAAGACGAATTCTTTGGCTTTGATCAGTTAGTGACCGAAAGGAATGACCAGGATATTGATAATAATGCAGAAAACCCTGACGATCCTCAGCCTTCTACCTCTGGTGTGGGCACTCGTCAGTCACGGTCGGTTGTACCTCAACGAAAGAGAAAACTATTATTTTCGCGTGGCCAGGCCTCTGACTTCAGTAATGATGATGATAGTGATGTGGATTGTGATTTTATTGCTTTTGACGATCATTCAACTAGTGATAGTGAGGAATCATATTCACCAGTGAAGCGTCGGTATGTACGCCGCCGCATGCGCTCGGGTAGTGTACCCTATGCCATGCCCAGGGGACAGAGTACATCCCAGAGAACATCCCGTGGCCCTACACCAGGTATAGATAGTGATAGTGAGGATGATGTGGCTACACTTGGCATGGATAGACCACAGGCATCAGTAGATGGTGGTATTGGTGATGGTAGTGCCACGGCCATGCGTGACTCACCAGCCCAGGCTGGGACCCATGCTGCTGACTCCGCAGTTCAAGGACAAAGCGGAGCGTCAGCCACCAGCCCACCACAACCACAACTACCCACACAACCAGCCTATGATGTCCAGTATCCACCAGCAAACCATACCTGGGATTGGCAGCAAAATCCCAATTTTGTTCCCAAGCTCCACCACTTTGATGACTCTGAAAGTGGAATTCTACCAACTTGTCCCCTTGGAAACACTGCAAATGAACTGGAATTCTTTGAATTATTCTTTGACCAGCCATTGATGGAAACTATTGTCAGGGAAAGTAATAAGTATTTTGAGTACACCATGGCAAATACGATCATATCACCACAGTCAAGACTACACCGGTGGAAAGAGACGACTGTTGCAGAAATGTATTTGCTTTTTGCAACAATAATGCTTATGTGTAAGAATGGTATATAATACCGACAAGATGAAATTAAGACACACGTGCAACATCTGGGTATCTTTATTGTAGACGTTTCGCCATCCAGTGGCTTTATCAATACAAATTCTAGGACATAACTTGAAGACAGTAGAACTATGTACAGAAGATGAGGTAATCAGTCCCTCAACCTAGGAGTAGGTGCGAAGAGCACTATAGTCGTGGAGATTCTGAAGCAGAAGAAAGGAGCCTGACGTTACTATATAAGCGCCAGGCTCCTTTCTTCTGCTTCAGAATCTCCACGACTATGGTGCTCTTCGCACCTACTCCTAGGTTGAGGGACTGATTACCTCATCTTCTGTACATAGTTCTACTGTCTTCAAGTTATGTCCTAGAATTTGTATTGATAAAGCCACTGGATGGCGAAACGTCCACAATAAAGATACCCAGATGTTGCACATGTGTCTTAATTTCATCAATAATGCTTATGCCTCATGTATATAAGCATAATATAAAAGTATACTGGTCCACAGATCGGCTAATTTCTACCCTGGTCTTCAATGAAATCATCCCAGTGAACAGGTTGATCTTACTGTTACGTATGTTGCACTTCTCTGACAAAACCAGGCCTGACAGAAGTGACAGGTTATACAAGATTAGAAATGTTTTTATGTATCTCAAACAAAAGTTCAGCATATACTTTTATCCATTCAAGAATCTTGTAATTGACGAGTCTTTGATTTTGTTCAAAGGTAGGTTGTCATTCAAGCAGTATATACCGAGCAAGAGGAAACGCTTTGGTATAAAACTGTTTGTACTCTGACTGTGAGTGGCCTGGTATTGGATATTGTTGTATACACGGGAAGTAAAACATTGAAAGATACCAAGATGTTATTGGGTATCTCAGGTGACGTAGTGAGAAGCATGATGGCACCTTATCTTGGTAAGGGGCATACATTATATACCAATAACTGGTACACAACCCCATTACTCAGTGATTTCTTGCGAGTGAACAAGACAGATGTGCGTGGCACAGTGCGTTCTAATCGTAAACATATGCCCAGGCTCAACGAAGGTGCTTGTGGTGATGACGTGCAGGTGTTTACTGCCAATGACATCATGGCATTACGGTGGCATGACAAACGAGATGTCACATTGTTGACAATCATTCACCGTAATGAAATGAAAGACAGTGGCAAAGTTGATCGAGTGACTAATGAACGTATTCGAAAACCAGTGACAGTGATTGATTATACACAAAACATGCGCTTGGTTGACAAAAGTGACATGCAGATTGGCTTTGTTGATTGTGTTCGTAAAAGTTACAAGTGGTACATGAAACTTTTCTTCCATCTCATGGACATTTCAATGCTCAATGCATAAAATATGTACCAAATGAAGACTGGCAACAGACCACCGTATGGTGAATTTTGTTTGTCTGTTGTCAGACAACTCATAATGAAGTACCAGGTAACAACACCTGCTATACAACAAGGTCCTCGAACTCCTCAGGATATACCCAAGCGTTTGAGGAGGGAAGGTGATCATTTCATAATACAACTTCCTTCAACTCAGAACAAATTTGCTCAGAAGAGATGCATCGTCTGTGCACAAACAAAACGACGGCAACAAAGACGCAAAGACACTCGGTTTATGTGTGAGGAATGTAAGGTACCTCTGTGCATGGTGCCTTGTTTCAAGGAGTTCCACAAGCTCCAGCAGTTCTAAAACCATGTCCAGTGATTGTAAATATGTAAATATATGACAGAACATTAGTATTATACAAGATTTGTGCATGTTTATTGTAATAACAACAGTGGTAAACAATAATATGATAATAACTTTAGTGCGGCTATTGTGTTCATATATACACATTATATACAGTATTGGTCTCTCAGGCCCCAAATGTTAGTAGGAAAAGAAAAAAATTGGAAAAGAAAAGAAAAAACTACAAAAACTGCTAAATAAAGTAATGCGCGTATGTGGAAATCGTCGATGTTGCTGCCACCAGGTCATTTTGGACAAACTTCTCGGCACTGTAGCTCGGTAAGTACTGATCAGGAATTTTTTTTTGTCTTATCACCTTCACAAAAATATGCTCTTTAATTCTGTAAGAAAAAATATTTTTTTTTTTTTTTCAAAATTTCTTGGACACTGGAGCACCACTTCAGATTTTGGCCTTGGACCCTGAAGGGGTTAAGGATGTCATAAATTATGTAAATTAATGTCAATGATGTTGATCACTATGATATACTAGCATGTGACGGACATATTGAGGGTTAATGAATTCAGCATTTCTATACTGTGACATAACCAGATGCAAAATCCACCATCTGCTTAAATTAACCCCTTCAGGGTCCAAGGCCCAAATCTGAAGTGGTGCCCCAGTGTTTACCTGGAGTTTACCTGGAGAGAGTTCCGGGGGTCAACGCCCCCGCGGCCCGGTCTGTGACCAGGCCTCCTGGTGGATCAGAGCCTGATCAACCAGGCTGTTGCTGCTGGCTGCACGCAAACCAACGTACGAGCCACAGCCCGGCTGATCAGGAACTGACTTTAGGTGCTTGTCCAGTGCCAGCTTGAAGACTGCCAGGGGTCTGTTGGTAATCCCCCTTATGTATGCTGGGAGGCAGTTGAACAGTCTCGGGCCCCTGACACTTATTGTATGGTCTCTTAACGTGCTAGTGACACCCCTGCTTTTCATTGGGGGATGGTGCATCGTCTGCCAAGTCTTTTGCTTTCGTAGTGAGTGATTTTCGTGTTCAAGTTCGGTACTAGTCCCTCTAGGATTTTCCAGGTGTATATAATCATGTATCTCTCCCTCCTGCGTTCCAGGGAATACAGGTTTAGGAACCTCAAGCGCTCCCAGTAATTGAGGCGTTTTATCTCCGTTATGCGCGCCATGAAAGTTCTCTGTACATTTTCTAGGTCGGCAATTTCACCTGCCTTGAAAGGTGCTGTTAGTGTGCAGCAATATTCCAGCCAAGAAGTTTAAAAAAAATTGTTATTTTTTCTTATGAAATGGTAGAGAATCTTTTTGTGAAGGTAATAAAACAAAAAGTACGAAATTTGATAGAAAATTGACAAAATTATGCTCTCGCGAATTTTGATGTGTCAGCGATATTTACGAATCAGCGATTTTGCCGACTTTGACTCCCATTTTAGGCCAATTACATTATTCCAGTCAACCAAATTCTTAGCTATTTCACTAGTATTACTTCTATTCTATCGACTGAGCACAAGAAATCGCCAAGTCAACTGTTTCAACTACAAATTAGAGAGATCGGAAATTGTTAATTTGGCCAATTTAACACAAAGTTCAAAATATTCCAATTTCAAAATAGGGTCCAGAATAAACAATGTAGGTATTCCTGGAACTAAACTAACATTTCCTCTGTTCATTAGTTACGTTTTGAGGCTTTACAAATAAATTCCATTTTGATTTTTTATTCACATATTGAATTTTTATTCACACCAAAAAATAGAAGATTTACTGTTATGCAATACTGTAATAATTGTATAAATATCATCACCATATTTGTGAATGCATATTAGACCCACCAGCTCGTGTGTATTAGACGTGTGAGGTCGTTTGTTTACTCTTGAATATTGGCAAAAATTTAACATTTCTGCTACTTTGAGCTCAGTTTCAAGCCATTTCCAGTGCTAAAACCAATCAAAATCATCTCTATTTCTGTAATATGTCTTCCATTCTATCAAATGAGACTAAGAAATCGCAAATAGAACTATAAAAAACATACGAAAAAACACTGCAAAGTCGCTGTTTTAATCGAAAAATCATGATTTCAGTTTTTTTCTCTCATTATACACAGCGTGCTGCAGGATCTGTTTTATGTGGTGCACACATACCACATAGATGTATTCTCTCATATCAAGGCCCAAATGTACCACTCACAGTTTATCAGAGTGAGCTGAGCTCGTGACGTAGATCTACGGTTTGGACCCTGAACGTAAAGCCGTAGATCTACGGGACGGACCCTCAAAGGGTTAATATTTATGACACACTGGCATAAGAATTTTACCTGATCCACAAGATCTCTGTGTTTCCGTGCCCAACGAACTAAGAGTGTCTCCTTCTCAGGCGATGGCTTCCATCCAAACAGAACTTTAACCCGCTCCTGAACATGAGAATACAGAGCCTTTCTTGACTTTGTCCTTACTACATACAACATTCGAGTAGGTGGAAAGGCTTGCTTCACCCAGGGTGGTGGCACAGGAGCATGCTCCACTTGATAGGCTTTGGAGACTAGTTCCCGGGTCAGTGAAAACAACAGCAAGCGGAAAGTTCTTCCACTGACTTCGTCCTCTTCAAAATTTTCTTCCTCTGAGCTGTAATAAGAAAAAGGTCATGCAAGCAGTTGTTTAATTGGACAATATCAATGAAACATTCCTACAAGCTTTCAAGGAAAAAAATGCTGTACTTAGAAAAGGTCTCTTCAGTCTACTTGAAATAAAAATTCCACTGGAAAAGTACAGCCTCATGTAGAATTTCGTTGTTGAATCTCTTTGTTCAATTCATCAAAAATAATTTACCTTAGGTTTCCATTATAAAAAGGAAAATGTCTAAAACTACAGGTATATGGTCATTTCTTAATACGTATATACAAAGTAACCAACACTTTTTTTAATATTATTGATGCCTTTGCAGCAGCCTAATTTCTAAAAACAACTGTGGAAGAATTATACACAACAGCTATAAGATAAGAAGAAGAAATTAATAAATGAAAAAAGTAATATATCAGCACAATATAATGAAAACTAAAAGATAAAAGAAAATGCTGTTCTAGTGAAGAGATAAAATGGAATTTTAAAATTATCAATGAATGAAAATGCAATACACTGCTGTTTCAGAACATGCCAACGTTGGACTCAGGATATAGAGTGAATAATTCTAATCAATGCAAAATTAAGAAAATTTTGCTTTGCAGTGTGGCTTACACCCACTTCACAATCCTAGGGTCTAACTCTCAGGCAAGTGGATGCCATGCAAAGTACCTCTCAGCTGAAGCCTTGAATACTGTATAATGAAAAGACATAACTTTCATGGCACAAAATGCTAGAGCTGAACCTTCAAATATACTAAGTAACAATAATTTTTCTTGGCTTTCAGCAATCCTTTCACCTCCCAGGCAATTTTACTTCACATTCACATTACTATATTTTTTCAGGTCACTAATGACTGGTCATTCCATATAATTAATTAAAGATGCTTCATAATGTTAAAGCATAAATAATGTATTGGCTGTTTAGTGTGACATCTAAACTGTTGTATCTGAGTGCCTCTGCAAAGACAGTGATTATGTGTGAATGATGGTGAAAGTGTTTCTTTTTTGGGACATCCTGCCTCAGTGGGAGAGGGACGACACGTTAAAAAAAAAATAAAACTTCACAATGTTTGACATTACTGTAAAAGCCAAGTTAAATCATGAGGAGTGTGCGAAGGAACTAAACCTGATGACCCTAGATAAGGGGACAAGGGGTAATATGATTATAACATACAAAAATCTTAAGAATTGATAGGGCAAATTAGGACAGACTGTTTTAATTAAAAGGACCAAGATCAAGGGGGTACACAGCTGGAAGCTGAAGACACAGATGAACACTGGAATGTAAGGAAGTATTTCTTTAGTCTCAGGGTGGCTGAAAAGTGGAATGCCTTGGATGAGGCAGTGGTAGAGCAACCTCAATATACAGCCTTAACAGTAGATATATGGCCAGAGAGGGTAGGAATCAGTTATGCCAATTAAAGTAGGCTAGGAGAAGAGGCCAGGAGCAAAGTCTCTATCACCGAAAACTCAACTCAGTGAGTGCACATATGCATCCACGATGCACATGGGCACAAAATTATTAAAATTCACAAGAAAATATAATTACTTGAGAGCTTTTAAAAAATCCTGACAACTAAATATATTGACTAAATATATTATCTTTCAATACATTATTAATTCTCTAGCAACATCCATATGACTAAATGAATCATAGTTTTAAATACAAAATGACACTACATTAAAATTTATTACATGTGAAATGATGCATATCATTGTACATTTGATGTAGCAGCATTCCTTACCTGCCAGAGACCGATGACGTAATTACCAGAGGCGGCTCCACATCAGTAGGATTGAGGCCACGTTCCCAAGCTTCACAAAGACAAGTGAGACACTCACTGATTATGGACATCACTTCTTCTTGTTTACTTGGTACAGAGTGGAAGACCACTGTTGACAACTTTCGTTGATCTGCTTTGCTCAAACGATGGGGAGTGCTGAAAAGATATTCATGCATCATATATGGAGGAATATATAAACCCATAGTGGTTATACAGTGCTTGGGGTATGGAGAGCCTTCAGCTCTGATCCAAGGAAGGGAGAAGTCCAATTCCTTAGATAAAAAGCCCCTCACTAATATCAAGGAACCTCCTTTGAAGGAATACATATGGAAGAAAAAATTACCATGTGTGTAAACGTCTGACAATTAGAATAAAAAAAAAACTTATGTATAGTATTTATCATAAAATTTCTAAAAAATATTTTCATTTTTCATTATTTTAATATGTATGTATACTGGGTCAACACTGATCCTACACCTCAATATCTATGTAGACTTTCAAACTGCAGGCACTATATATCCAGTCCTCTAAAATACAACTTCATAGACAGTTCCCCTGAATCTTTTCAGATAACACTTTGCTTACATTCTACCGTATTAAACTTCAGTTATTCCAATCGCCTTGATCCAAAAGAATGAGTCTAATATGCTCACATATCTTGCAAGTATATGGAATAGGTGGTAAGTTATTAAATGCTGTAAAGAGTTTTTATGAGGATAGTGAGGCTCAGGTTAGGGTGTGTGGAAGAGAGGGAGATTACTTCCCTGTAAAAGTAGGCCTTAGACAGGGATGTGTAATGTCACCATGGCTGTTTAATATATTTATAGATGGGGTTGTAAAAGAAGTAAATGCTAGGGTGTTTGGGAGAGGGGTGGGATGAAATTATGGGGAATCAAATACAAAATGGGAATTGACACAGTTACTTTTTGTTGTGGAGGGAGTAGTAGGTAAATTTGAGGTGCCAGGGGTAAATGAAAATGGGGAGCCTTTAATTGAGCTATGTGTAGAAAGAGGTTAAGTAATAAGTAATACATATTTTATAAAGAAGAGGATAAATAAATATACAGGGTATGATATTGCGCGTAATGAAGGTAGTTTGTTAGATTATATATTGGTGGATAAAAGGCTGATGGGTAGGCTCCAGGATGTACATGTTTATAGAGGGGCAACTGACATATCGGATCATTATTTAGCTGTAGGTACAGTTAGAGTAAGAGGTAGATGGGACAAGAGGAAAATGGCAATAACAAGTAAGAGGGAAGTGAGAGTGTATAAACTAAGGGAGGAGGAAGTTCGGGTGAGATATAAGCGACTATTGGCAGAAAGGTGGACTGGTGCAAGTATGAGCAGTAGGGGGTTGAAGAAGGTTGGAATAGTTTTAAAAATGCAGTATTAGAATGTGGGGCAGAAGTTTGTGGTTATAGGAGGGTGGGTGCAGGAGGAAAGAGGAGTGATTGGTGGAATGATGAAGTAAAGGTTGTGATAAAAGAGAAAAAGTTAGCTTATGAGAGGTTTTTACAAACCAGAAGTGTTATAAGAAGAGTAGAGTATATGGAGAGTAAAAGAAAGGTGAAGAGAGTGGTGAGAGAGTGCAAAGGGAGAGCAGATGATAGAGTGGGAGAGGCACTGTCAAGAAATTTTAATGAAAATAAGAAAAAATTTTGGAGTGAGTTAAACAAGTTAAGAAAGCCTAGGGAACAAATGGATTTGTCAGTTAAAAACAGAGTAGGGGAGTTAGTAGATGGGGAGATGGAGGTAAACTCCAGGTAATAGTGAGAATATTTTGAGGAACTTTTAAATGTCGACGAAGAAAGGGAGGCGGTAATTTCATGCACTGGACAGGGAGGTATACCATCTTTTAGGAGTGAAGAAGAACAGGATGTGAGTGTGAGGGAGGTGTGTGAGGCATTACGTAGAATGAAAGGGGGTAAAGCAGCTGGAACTGACAGGATCATGACAGAAATGTTAAAAGCAGGGGGGGATATAATGTTGGAGCGGTTGGTATTTTTGTTTAATAAATGTATGATTGGCGGAGAGCATGTATAGTCCCTTTATATAAAGGGAAGGGGGATAAGAGATTGTAAAAATTATAGAGGAACAAGTTTACTGAGTATATAAGGAAAAGTGTATGGTAGGGTTGTAATTGAAAGAATTAGATGTAAGACACAATGTAGGATTGCGGATGAGCAAGGAGGTTTTAGAGTGGGAAGGGGATGTGTAGATCAGGCGTTTACATTGAAGCATATATGTGAACAGTATCTAGATAAAGGTAGGGAAGTTTTCATTGCATTTATGGATTTAGAAAAGGCATATGACAGAGTGGATAGAGGAGCAATGTGGCAGATGTTGCAAGTATATGGAATAGGTGGTAAGTTACTAAATGCTGTAAAGAGTTTTTATGAGGATAGTGAGGCTCAGGTTAGGGTGTGTAGAAGAGAGGGAGACTACTTCCCAGTAAAAGTAGGTCTTAGACAGGGATGTGTAATGTCACCATAGTTGTTTAACCCTTTGACTGTTGAGGTCGTATATATACATGTACGTCTTACGAGGTACCGTGTTTGACGTATATATACTCATAAATTCTAGCGGCTTCAAATCAAGCAGGAGAAAGCTGGGAGGCCCACATGTGAGAGAATGGGTCTGTGTGGTAAGTGTGCACCATATAAAAAAAATCCTGGAGCATGCAGTGCATAATGAGAAAAAAAAACTCCAACTGTTTTTTTTAATTAAAATGCCGACTTTGCAGTCTATTTTCATATAGTATATATGGTTGTATTCTCGTTTTCTTGGTCTCATTGATAGAATGGAAAACATATTATAGAAATAGAGGTGATTTTGATTGATTTTACTATAAAAAGAACCTGGAAATGGAGCTCAAAGTAGGGAAAATGTTTGATTTTTGTCGATGTTCAAGAGTACACAAATGATGTCATTGTCCAATAAATGTCCAACTAGCCATTCTAATATGCAGTCATGAATGGGTTAATGTTATTTATACAATTATTACAGTATTGCAGTAATCTGTATAACAGTAGATCTTCTATTTTTTGTTTGAATAAAAATTCAAAATAGAAAGCAAGAGTAATATCAGAGGGGCTTGGAGACATGACTGATGAACAAAGAAAATGTTATTTTAGAGCCAGAAATGTATGCATTGTTCATTCTGGACCTTATTTTGAAATTGTCGTATTTTTTTAATTTTTATGAAATTAGCCAAATTGCAAATTTCTGACCACGTTATTGGGTAGTTGAAATCAGTAAATGGGCAGTTTCTTGTACTCAATCGATAGAAAAAATGTAGTTCTAAAGACATAGCTATGAATTTGGTCAACTGGAACAATAGAATTAGCAGAAAATAGGGCTCAAAGTGGGCGAAATTGCCGATTTGTAAATATCGCCGAGGTTGCTAACTTCGCGAGAACGTAATTCCGTCAGTTTTCCATCAAATTTTGTGTTTTTGGTGTCATTACAACTGGGAAAAGATTCTCTATCATTTCATAAGAAAAAAATAATTTTTTTTTTTTTTAAATTTTGCGACACCAGGAGACACTTCAGGATTGGGGGTTGCGACAGTCAAGGGGTTAATATATTTATAGATGCTAGGGTGTTCGGAAGAGGGGTGGGATTAAATTATGGGGAATCAAATACAAAATGGGAATTGACACAGTTGCTTTTTGCTGATGATACTCTGCTTATGGGAGATTCTAAAGAAAAATTGCAAAGGTTAGTGGACGAGTTTGGGAGTGTGTGTAAAGGTAGAAAGTTGAAAGTGAACATAGAAAAGAGTAAGGTGATGAGGATATCAAATGATTTAGATAAAGAAAAATTGGATATCAAATTGGGGAGGAGGAGTATGGAAGAAGTGAATGTTTTCAGATACTTGGGAGTTGACGTGTCGGCGGATGGATTTATGAAGGATGAGGTTAATCATAGAAATGATGAGGGAAAAAAGGTGAGTGGTGCATTGAGGTATATGTGGAGACAAAAAACATTATCTTTGGAGGCAAAGAAGGGAATGTATGAAAGTACAGTAGTACCAACACTTTTATATGGGTGTGAAGCTTGGGTTGTGAATGCAGCAGCGAGGAAGTGGTTGGAGGCAGTGGAGATGTCCTGTCTAAGGGCAATGTGTGGTGTAAATATTATGCAGAAAATTCGGAGTGTGGAAATTAGGAGAAGGTGTGGAGTTAATAAAAATATTAGTCAGAGGGCTGAAGAGGGGTTGTTGAAGTGGTTTGGTCATTTAGAGAGAATGGATCAAAGTAGAATGACATGGAGAGCATATAAATCTGTAGGGGAAGGAAGGCGGGATAGGGGTGGTTGGACGGAGGGGGTAAGGGAGGTTTTGTGGGCGAGGGGCTTGGACTTCCAGCAAGCGCGTGTGAGCGTGTTAGATAGGAGTGAATGGAGACAAATGGTATTTGGGACCTGACGAGCTGTTAGAGTGTGAGCAGGGTAATATTTAGCGAAGGGATTCAGGGAAACCGGTTTTTTTTATATAGCTGGACTTGAATCCTGGAAATGGGAAGTACAATGCCTGCACTTTAAAGGAGGGGTTTGGGATATTGGCAGTTTGGAGGGATATGTTGTGTATCTTTGTACATGTATGCTTCTAAACTGTTGTATTCTGAGCACCTCTGCAAAAACAGTGATTATGTGAGAGTGAGGTGAAAGTGTTGAATGATGATAATAGTATTTTCTTTTTGGGGATTTCCTTTCTTTTTGGGTCACCCTGCCTCGGTGGGAGACGGCCGACTTGTTAAGAAAAAAAAAATCTTGCTGGATGTTCAAACTCCTACCTCTGAGCACCTTTCATTTTTTTTGACCCATCAGACAAAGAAGACTCAGTGTAGTCTTTTCTAAGCATTCTATGCCAGACAAGCAATTCTATACCCTGCACCTCTGTTATTATTATTTTAGATTATTTTACCATACTGACCATCTCTCAAAATGGTACCTGGAGTTTACCTTGAGAGAGTTCCGGGGGTCAACGCCCCCGTGGCCCGGTCTGTGACCAGGCCTCCTGGTGGATCAGAGCCTGATCAACCAGGCTGTTACTGCTGGCTGCATGCAAACCAACGTACGAGCCACAGCCCGGCTGGTCAGGTACCGACTTTAGGTGCTTGTCCAGTGCCAGCTTGAAGACTGCCAGGGGTCTATTGGTAATCCCCCTTATGTATGCTGGGAGGCAGTTGAACAGTCTCGGGCCCCTGACACTTATTGTATGGTCTCTTAACGTGCTAGTGACACCCCTGCTTTTCATTGGTAGGGTGATCCCAAGGAAGAAAACATTAACCATCATTAATTTAATAGCCGTCTTGACAGAGGTGCACAAACATCACAATTCAATTGACCCTTCGTACTTTAACATCCCTACTATTTCCTCATGGTGCTGGCACTAAACTTCCCACCTCTTGGACACAAGTCTCCAGCTAACCAGTTTTCCTTGAATTCCATCATAAATGTTACCTTCTCACACTCCAAAAACAAGCAAAATCCCTAAAACCACGATTTAACATACTCACACATGCCTGATGAATGCTCAAGCAACTACCATTGAAAACTGTGACCTGATATTGGTCTCAGAGAGACTGAAACACTGTCTTAAGTTTCCTATCGTAAGTGTGGATTATTTATAAAGTTGAAATCTTCACACCCACCCTCAAACATTTCCAGATTTATACACCCCCTTGGTCATCCTATTCTGCTCTATCCTATCAAAATGGTCAAACCACCTCAACAACCCCTGTGCTGCCCTTTGAATAATGCGTATCATAATCCCACATAGTCACGTAATTCCAATGCTCCAGATTCTTTCTAAAATATTCATACAACACATTGCTCTCAAAAATGTCATCTTCACTGCATTCAGGTTGCACCTCACTGCAAGGTGTAAAGCCTGGGTCCCACACTCCTATACAAGGTTTGATATCATGAAGGAGCAAGGGCTACCTATACCACAGAGTTACTCACTAGCTACAAGTGTACAAACTTGTTTAAGTAATATTTACTGCTGTTTTACACATCAAAAGCTGGGTGTCACGGGTAGTCTTAAAGTATTAAACTATTTTTGCATCTTCAAAGAGTAAGACTTATCAGCCATGCAAACAGTTAATTATGTAAAAAATGTGTAAAAAATAAAAGTAATGCAAGTTGACTGAGTATATAAAATATAGAAAGCCAAAGTACAGAAGGAGAAAAATACACATTAAGGATATAGTCATGCAGTATGCAATATAAAGAAGGAAAACATATATGAAAACACGATAGTGAGAGAATATAGTAAAACACTGAACAAAGAAGGCACTAAGACAATACCCAGTGGTATGTGTAGGGCTAAGAGGCTGTAAGCTGGAAGCAACACGGTCACTTGATGGGCTACTATAAGCAGGAGGTCTGGCTGGAGAGGAAGAAACTGACGAAGATGATGACGATGACGATGAAGAAGATGACGACGGTGGGGTGTATGGTGGGGGAGGCTTATTAGGTACTTCACGGATCACCAAGCCTGGATATTGCTCCTGAAGCTGCTGTAGTTCCTCCAACCTTGCAATCTGGGAAATTGATGCTTGCATTAGCTGTTGTCCATTACCCACTGTACAATATTATATATTACTGTACACTGCCCAATGTTGACCCATAAAGAATCTTATTTAGTAACTTTTGTTAAAACTCCTAAAATAACAAACTAAATTAAAATTATCCGTAAGAGTAACTGTTAAGTGAACTATTACTTTCTGCTTCTCTGTCCATATCCATTAAAACCTTGTTTCCACTGACAGTTACATCACGGGAACCTTTTAATCTTTAATATAACTGTATTTCATCTGAGTTTCCATGAGCTACCAAGAATAGCAAATATACCACACAATATCATCTGTTACATGTATCATAACTATCTAACCTCAGCAGCAATTCTCTCTTCCTCAGCTTTCAGTTGCTGCTGCTTCTTCCTGTTGTCTGCAGATGTCCAAAAGCTATCATCAAACCAATCTCCCTCAATCCCCTTTACAGAAAACTCCATATTATTGGCTTCCAGTTGTTCCAGTTTAGTGTCCAAGTCCAGGTCAGTCGAAGCCAGGTTCAGCAGCTTGTTTGTTAGTGTTCTCTGTGACAAAATAATTGTATATTTTAATGACAAGAAGGAACACGACCCAAGAAAATTAACAGACAAAAAACTTCATCTCCTTCCTTCATCCTACAGTTATTATATAAAATTTAAGAATTCTCTTTTTAAATTATAAAGGCTACTTCTTAATATTTTTATAATCTTTTAAAAATTATCTTTCAAATAATGAAGTTTATTGTTCTTCCTAGTTAAAAGAAATCACAGTTGATTTTGTCAAATTCATAAATGCAATTTAATGATAATTTTGGCCATTTCATGAACATAAAAAAAAAAAACATTTGATTCAGTTGTGCTAATATGTCAATAATTATGGATCATAAGCTGGAAAAATAAAGAAAATATTCTCACCGGGTCAATTGCAAAATTTTCTCCTTCCATTTCCTTTGATGCATTAGAGGAAGAAGCATTATATTATAACTAATACTGCAACTCTGCTTGAGAATACCTCCACAAGCATAGCACTTACTGGCATGGCATTACATAAATAAATACAGTACAGTTCTATAGTATACTTCAAACACAAAACTGCTTAAAACTTAATTACTATTAGTCTACAATGACTATAATGCACAATTACTTTTAATACAATAATACCAATCTCTCTCTCTCTTTTTTTTAATAGCAAATGGGGTCCCTTGATAACAGCAGAACATGCACTGACCTTAGGTCAGACAACACAGCCATGAACAATGCTGTAAGTCCCTCTCCTACTCGAACCAGTGGATTACTTAGCCCCATCTAGTCAGTCATCTGACTGATCTGCTTGCCATTTACCTGTGCTGGTTACACGAGCATTACTGGTGCAGAATTACAGGAATAGAGATAATTTTGAATGCAGTGCCTCAAAATGATGCCTGTGGTGCATCATTTGTGAGTGTTAAGAGCTTTTTTCACACCTCAAGTTAATATCCAGACTCATAACACCATAAGCCAGACCTGTAGTTTCATGAATAATGCTGCTCTCTTGTACTTTTAATATATGCACAGTAAAAAAAACTTTTATACCTCAGTGGGTCCCACTATCCCATTTTCCTCATCCCCACTGGCACAAAGAGTTCTCTGCAGAAAGCAAATAGGAACTAAGAACCTGTAAAGGACTATGTAACCATGGCTGACAGGATCCTGGTTATCAATAACTAGTTCAGGCACATAGTAAACAACTAGTTAGAAACAGCTTGTAGCATTGCTAATGGCTTCATTGTATGAACAAGGGGCAATAAGTATATAATGAAGTCATGGGACTGTGGCAAAAGAATATGACAAAAAATACTTGTTCAGTGACAACTGAATACTGTACTTTCTGGAGCAGTGTATTTGACACTACATAATGAAGGCAGACCACAAAGTACATTCAGACACAAGCTATATAAAATTACATTACAGAAAATCTAGAAGCATAACAAGGAAATACACTACCAAGTTCACATAAATGTATGTATATTCAGTGTGTGTTTTGAACATGTATGCATTTTGTGTGTGCATGCATTTACCTATTTGTGGTTGCAGGGGTCAAGTCCTAGCTCCTGGCCCTGCCTCTGAACTTGCTGTTGGCCACATTCACTCCCTCCTAGCCACATGGGCCCTGTCATACCTACTCTTAAAACTATATATGGAGCCTGCCTCCTCCAATTCTTCATCAAGATCATTCCACTTCCTGACCAGTGAGACTGTGGCCCATCTGTCTTTTTTTAGTTTCCAGCAAAGTCTCCAAGTGCCTGTTTCTTGCCTCTCAAACCTGTCCCTGTCCACAATTCCTCTGAGTCTTTTGTATGGTGTTATGTGTCTCCTGATTCTTGTGTTTCAATGTCATTCAATTCAATACTGTTATCCTCTCCTTAGCTCTAGAGTAAGCTTTATAGCATACTTCTGCACCTGCTGAAGATTTTTGACATGCTTTTGCAAGTATGAGTTCCATACTGGTGCTGCCTACTCCAAGATGGGCCTGATATATGTTGCAGATTACTCCTTCTTGGAGAACTCAAAGAATTCTTTTCTTTTTTTTTTTTTAATTTAAGTAAGTGTAACCTGACCCTCCATATCTTTATTTGAATAATTTGTGACTATCACAGTAACTTAATTTAGTGTGCATGTATAAAGCGCATTAATGGAATACAACACAAAACAACAAGCAAGTAAATAAAATACTGTACCTCATATAAACTATGAGGTAAAATTTTCAGCTATCTAAAGCTGTATGCAGTAGAACAACAACACTCACCGTGTCAAGACTATAGTCATCAGCCTTGGTGATGTCATGGCTCGGGGACACAGCTTGCCCCTTCACTGTCTTCCTTCGTCACTAGTGAAGAAACAGCAGCACCAAAAGCATCCATTCCAGGAACAGCAAAAGAAACAGTAGCACCAAGAGAAACAACAGCACCAGGAGCATCTGGAACGATGGTATCAGCTGTTCCTGCAGCACTACGAGTGATGGCATCATCTGTTCCTGCAGCACTACGAGCGATGGCGGCATCTGTTTCGGCAGCACCAAGAGTGAAAGCAGCATCTACTCCTGTAGTACCAAGAGAAATGGTAGCATCTTTTTCTGCAACACCAGAAGCAATGGTAGCATCTTTTTCTGCAACACCAGAAGCAACAGTAACATCTTTTTCTGCAGCACCAGAAGCAATGGTAGCATCTCTGTCTGCAGCACCAGGAACAACAGTATCATCCAGTGAAGCAGCAGAAGTAGAGGGTAAGACTGTCTCCTGATGTTCCTTCTCTGTCTCTTCAGACCTTCTCAAAGGTGATACTGAAAAAACACAAAACTTTTAATGCCCAAGTTCAATTCTTGCTAGCCCTCCTAACCATAATCAACCATTATATATTTGCTATCACTCCCTCAGCATTCAACCAACTATTCTTTCTGCTGCAAGTTTATTATTCACACTTTGTGCTTACTATCTCTCTCAAAATAGTCATTTGATTATTCTCATTTCTCTATTAAGAATATATCTGCTAATATTTAATCAATAGCTCTCTATGCTTCACATTTAAAAAAATTAAATTTAACCAGAACTGAAGTCATTTTTCATAATTTATACATGTATTGTCTACCCAAAAGGCCAAAACATTTAAGAAACAAATGCTTAGTGCATAAAAAAGCTTAATTACAATACTGTGGTACATTTCCAAAACAATTTAGGAAAATCTCTAAATGATAGAGAAGTTGCATTTCACCTGTAGGAGGAGTTGGTGACCGATTGTCAGGACTCAAGTCATCAGTCAGCTGAGGGACCAGCTGGGGTAGGGAAGGTAGTTGCTCTGTCAGATGTGTCAAGACCTGTGATTGGCTGTTGTCATCTTTGCTAGATATGGAAGCCTCAGAAAGCTCTTCTGAAATCTCCTTGCAGTCATCCTCTTCCTTCAATAATTTGGAACTTTCCTCTGATATGAGCCTTTCTTCCAGTACTTGACTCTGCAATGGGATCACAGCCAAACTGCCTTTTTCATCATTCAAGTGAATCTGAGATGAAGCTGACTGAAGAATTGATGAAGGCATTAATCTTTCACTATCAGACTGGACTTTGTTACTGCTTTCTTTGTCCTTTATTATCTCAGTAAACAACTGAGCTGTGTCTTTCATCATAGATGCAAGCAAGTTATTGGAAATGTCATCTACCAGTCTCTGTTTATCTAACAAGTCAAGCTTTTTGCTTTTTTCCTTTTCTAAATGCTCAACGAACTTGACTTTTGGTTGAAGATATGGCACACTGCTGCCTGCAGCAGCTGAGCATTCAGACTTGGTGCAAGTGTCCCTCTTTTCTGAAAGGGATAACGACTTACTGGTATCATCTATAGCTTTATTTTTTTCTAAGGTATGATGGGAGGAGCTCTTTATTCCTAGTGACTTGTGACTCTCTTCTTCACTTAAAACTTCCTCAAAGATGGCATCATCAATTTCCTCCCCAATACTATCTTCTAAACTTGTATCTTTATTCTGCTCTGTTGATTCATCGACGTCAAGGGATTCAGCATCTGGTGCAGGAATGAAAATTTCTAATTTTCTTTCTCCTTTTGTACGAATTTCAATTTTTTCATTTAATTTAACATCATTTTCATTAACCAGACTCTGTGGCAGTGATGGACATATTTCTGTTAAGGTTGTAACATCTCCATCTTTTTGTGATGAGTCAACTTTTTTGGGGCTATGAACAATTGTCTCTGTGCTTGAAGCTTGTGATGGGGTGTGATCTGTATCAAGACTGGAATCTCGAGACAAAGATTTCTTAGGAGACAAGCCCTCAATAGAATGCTCTGAGATGGTTTCATCTTCAAAGCTGTATTCCTCGGAGACAGATGATGCCTCGGGTGTTTTTGAAGGTTGATCCTCGATCTTTGGTTCTTCTCTGTTCTTTACTTCAATATGAATTGAAGCAATCTCTAATTCATCATTACATGCACTTGCATGCTGTAGTGGTTCTGATTCTGGCACTGATTCACTCACTTGTGATTTGACTGAGACTGATTTGTCTGTTTTAATCTCATGAGATCTGGATGAACCTGAGTGATCAGATTTAGAACCTTCAGAGACCAGAGACAGGTCAGACACATCCGATTTTTCTGGACTTGTTACAATTGATTCTGAGAGTTTTGACTTTTTGGTTTCAGCAACTTGTGGCTTTTTGATCACAGGTCTTACCGAAGATGCTTGTTTAAGTTCTTTGGATTCCTTCTCGAGCTCTAATCTAGCTTGCTGAATATAAGCATCATAATTAGATATTTGTTGCCTGAGTGAATGTTCCTGGGATGCCAGACGTTCCCTTCGTAACCTTCTTTTCTCCTTTTTGAGTCGATCTGCTTCAGCTCTTCTTGCAGCTAACTGTTCCCGAAGAGCTATAAGTTTACCCTCTCCATCAGAAATATCTGAAGCAGTCTCTGTTTGTGATAAGGTAAAGGAGTCGTCTGATTCACTTGAATATCGTCTATGCTGCCTGTGGGGAGAACGTGGTGATAATGGTACCCTAAGAGGAAGGGGCAAGGCTCTTGTTGAACTAATCTTCTGACTGGATAATTTTGCCTCAGATGATTTTGCACTGTTAGATCTTGTATCAGCTCCAGATGCATGCTCACTGCCAGACCTAGATGAGCCATAACTTGTTCTTGTTTTTGGATCTCCAACAAGTTCCTCAGAAACAACAGAGTCGGATCTAATGTGTGTTGGTATCTCCGAACCCGTGGAAGCAGATTTCAAATTCGTCTGAGAATCTGACAATTTTTCATTCACATGCGATGCAAGCAAATGTGATTTTTCAGTAGCTTTTGAGGCATTTTCACCTGTTAATGTTCTAATGCTACTGTGTTTTTCTGACAAATTACTTTCACCTGAGAGAACACTTTTTATGGAGCTACTTATGCTAGTTATTCTATTATCCCTGTCTGTGTGGGCTTCCTGCATCACTGAACTTGTTTTATTACCATTACTAGATACCAGTTTGGCCACTGAAGTCTGATCAGTGTTCAAATGTTTTGCCCTGGATATTTCTTCAGATGACTTTTTGGAGCCAGTAATTTCTGTAGGCACTGAGGTACTCGCTTTGTGGCTTCTGTAAGTAGAGTCCTCATGCTCTGATATAGATGAATTCATGTCACTCTGAGATACAGATTCATTCCTGCCTTCAGGTACTGAACTCTGGCTTTCAAGAGTTGAGGCATCAATGCTCTCATCTGGGACATTTTTTTCTCCAAATGCTCTGCTATTTTGTACTAGAGCTGACAAGGGTGAAATTGCAGTGGGACTTTTATCCTTTTTGTCTCGTGTTCTCTTGGTTATATAGTCTGCCTTTCTCTTAGATTTACCCAAATCTTTTTCATGGCTTTCATAAGGAGACTTGTTTTTTAGTCTCAAAATTTCCCTTTCTTCATGCAACAACTGTTGCTGCAAGGCCTCGGCTTCAGCAGCACGTCGCTTGTCCTGCATTCTGATAGAAACACTTCTCTTTCTCTCTTCAGAATGGGATCTTCGTTTCTCCCAGCCCCCACCATCTGAAGGACTGCTTGATCCAGTATCTCTCCCCTTTAATAAGAGATGTAGTGATATTTCCTCTTTGTCATTACTTGATGATGATGCCCCTACATCCATCATTCTTGGGGTAAGCCGTGGAGAGCTTGAACCAGGAGAATGACCTCTGGAAGCAGTTAGGTGGCCTCTACCACAAGCCGATACCAAATTAGTGGTCGTTGCAAGTAAGTGATGGTGCTGTAGGAGCATTAGCCGTCTTTGCTGTGCTGCAATATTTTGTGTTTCGATCAATCGTTTCAGATGTGTCCTCTGTTCACGCAACTGCAGAAGAACAGCACGCTGACGTTTGCGCATGCCTATTCCACCCTCTGACTGCAATGCTGCCAATTTCCATTTTGCCTCTTCAATAAGCGATTGTTCCTGTTTGTTTTTACAAAATAAAAATACAAAATGAAATTTATGTATGAAAATATAACCAACTACATTTAAAAATAAGTTTAAATGTAATAAAAAATAATTTAAAAGTATGAACATGAACTAAATGTTGAATAAATTATTTTTTTAATATCTGCATCTACTTGTTACTTGATATTTCCATATAGTGTCAAGTGAGCAATGTCTCTACATAACCAATGGTCATGTACATAATTACATATATGAGATTTTTTTACATAAAATATTCAATCTGTAATCCTTACCATTTATTAAGAGGTTCACCACTTCCTAATGCACTTAGAACCATGCTATTACATGTATTTTCTATCAGTCAGTTATTTATCACTGCACAGTACACGTTCTCCTCATCTCAATATACATTTTACCACCTCACACATCCTAATCACACCTTTTTCCCTTAAAACTATTTCAATTAACCCTTTGACTGTTTCAGTCGTATATATACATTACGAGCCACCATGTTTGAAGTACATATACTCAAAAATTCTAGCAGCTTCAAATCAATCAGGAGAAAGCTGGTAGGCCCACATGTGAGAGAATGTATCTGTGTGGTCAGTGTGCACCATATAAAAAAAATCCTGCAGCATGCAGTGCATGAGAAAAAAAAACTCCGACCGTGTTTTTCAATTAAAATGCAGACTTTGTGGTGTATTTTCGTATAGTATTTATGGTTGTATTCTCATTTTCTTGGTCTCATTTGATAGAATCGGAAACATATTATAGAAATAGAGGTGATTTTGATTGGTTTTACTATGAAAAAACCTTGAAATGGAGCTCAAAGTAGGGGAAATGTTTGATTTTTGCATATGTTCAAAAGTAAACAAATGATGTCATTGTCTAATAAATGTCCAACTAGCCATTCTAATATGCAGTCATGAATGGGTTGTTATTTATACAATTATTACAGTATTGCAGTAGTCCGCATAATAGTAAGTCTTCTATTTTTTGTTTGAATAAAAATTCAAAATAGAAAACAAGAGGGGCCTGGAGACATGACTGATGAATAAAGAAAATGTTATTTTAGAGCCAGGAATGTCTGCATTGTTCATTCTGGACCCTATTTTCAAATTGGCATATTTTTTAATTTATGTGAAATTGGCCAAACTGCAAATTTCTGACCACGTTATGGGTAGTTATTTATTGGGTAGATAGTTATTGGACAGTTTCTTGTACTTAATCGATAGAACAAATGGAGTTCTAAAGAAATAGCTATGAGTTTGGTCGACTGGAACAATGGAATTAGCCGAAAATAGGGCTCAAAGTGGGAGAAATTGCCGATTCGTAAATATTGCTGAGGTCGCTAACTTCGCAAGAGCATAATTCCTATAAGTTTTCCATCAAATTTCATTCTTTTGGTGTCATTACCATCAGGAAAAGATTCTCTATCATTTCATAAGAATTTTTTTTTTTTTTTCAAAAATTTTTCGACACCAGGAGACACCTCAGGATTTGGGGTTGCGACAGTCAAGGGGTTAATACAGTAGTATTATTCCTTTCTACTGACTGTACATTTTTCAGTGAGGACTTTACATAAGCAGCTGTTTAATAAAACATCTTACACATGTCGGAGTCTATTTTTCTCTATTACACGTCAAATATCTGAATTAACATTAGCAACAAATTTTAACACATCAGCCATTTCCCATCAAGGTATGGTACCCCACAGATAGAAACACTCTCACCATCACTCATTATCTAGCTCTCTTTCTAGAAGTGCACAGACATCCAAATTCAAATGATCCTCCATATCACAACATCCTTACCTATCCTTCAAAGTGTAGGCACTGTACTTTCCAGCTCCAGAACTCAAGCATAGCTAACTAATATCCATGAATCTCTTCTTAAGTGTTACCTTACTAACACTTAAACAGCACATCACTTCCCAAAAACCCCTGTTACCACTTGTTTCAATCTAATACACATACATTCATACACATGCCTACTGGATGCTTAAAACCTTCTTCACACCCTTAAATCCTAACAATCATAAACTGTTAAATTGTACAAAATAGCTTATCAAATACACAGTGACAGACTAAGGATAATTTTTCATTACAGTACTTCACATACAATACATTTCTAGATACAAATTAAGTCACTACACAAGTTAATAAATGCCACAAAATGCTAGACAAGGGCTCATATGTAGACCCACATATCGAGCAAATGATATAGTTTCATTGACAGATTATTAACTGCCCGTGGTATGGTTTATTAGCTGCAAACCTGGGATGCTTAAGCTAAACTTTCTTTTTTTTTTAATTTATTAAATAGCTACCAACTATTAACCCTTTCAGGGTCCGTCCCGTAGATCTACGGCTTTACGTTCAGGGTCCAAACCGTAGATCTACGTCATGAGCTCAGCTCACTCTGATAAACTGTGAGTGGTACATTTGGGCCTAGATATAAGAGATTACATCTATGTGGTATGTGTGCACCACATAAAACAAATCCTGCAGCACACTGTGTATAATGAGAGAAAAAAACCTGAAATCATGATTTTTCGATTAAAACAGCGACTTCGCAGTGTTTTTTCGTATGTTTTTTATCGTTGTATTTGCAATTTCTTGGTCTCATTTGATAGAATGGAAGACATATTACAGAAATAGAGATGATTTTGATTGGTTTTAGCACAGGAAATGGCTTGAAACTGAGCTCAGAGTAGCTCAGTTTCAAGAGTAAACAAACGACCTCACACGTCTAATACACGTCAGCTGGTGGGTCTAATATACATTCACAAATATGGTGATGATATTTATAAAATTATTACAGTATTGCATAACAGTAAATCTTCTATTTTTTGGTGTGAATAAAAATTCATTATGTGAATAAAAAATCAAAATGGAATTTATTTGTAAAGCCTCAAAACATAACTAATGAACAGAGGAAATGTTAGTTTAGTTCCAGGAATACCTACATTGTTTATTCTGGATCCTATTTTGAAATTGGAATATTTTGAACTTTGCGTTAAATTGACCAAATTAACAATTTCCGATCACTTTATTTTGTAGTTGAAACAGTTGACTTGGCGATTTCTTGTGCTCAATCGATAGAATAGAAGTAATACTAGTGAAATAGCTAAGAATTTGGTTGACTGGAATAATGTAATTGGCCTAAAATGGGAGTCAAAGTCGGCAAAATCGCCGATTCGTAAATATCGCTGACACATCAAAATTCGCGTGAGCATAATTTCGTCAATTTTCCGTCAAATTTCATACTTTTTTGTTTTATTACCTTCAAAAAAAGATTCTCTACCATTTCATAAGAAAAAATAACAAATTTTTTTTGGAAACTTCTTGGACACTGGGGCACCACTTCAGATTTGGGCCTTGAACCCTGAAGGGGTTAACTAAAATTACATCTATGCATGAGTTCAACAAATTTGAAAACTATGGTAAATTAAGATACAAGTAAACCGTCAATTTAACAGACTAAAAGAAGCGGAGAGGATGCCCAGTAACGGTGATTGTAGTGGATAGAAACGAACTTGCACTGCTGTGTTGGAAACAATAACAGACAATTCTGTAACCAACAGATTTTGTCCATCATTTCCAAATCAACTGTCCCAGCAGATTTGGTTCTGTATATCTGAGGTCCTCTAAATCAAGATCACTTACATGAAGTTTTACTAATTTTGCTCTAAATTAATTTTCAACCAATCCACTTTACAGTTGAGCACCTTATAAACATCAATTAAAGCTAAACTCTCACCTGTAACTTCAACAGAGCCTTCTGATGTTGGTGGCGTACTTCTTCTTCTTTCTGTAAAGACTCTACTAGATTCAGAGTTATTCCCAGTGCACCTCCACTTCCACCATCCACAGCTGCCCCAGCTGCTCCACTTCCAACCTGAGACAAAGTCCTGTAACTCAGCTGGTTCAAAATATTACTTGATGACAGAAAAGAAAGGTCTCCTTTGAGGTCTCGCTGATGCCTTCCTCGTACTTGGGAAGCAGCAGATGCACTTGAGCTGTCACTTGCTGACTCCACTTCAAATGATTCAGAGTATGTGTCTGACATTTCTTTTTCTTCTTTGCTTTTGGGTGACTTATGTGGTCTGGAAGATGTCTTTGCACTAGACGATGACAAGTGTGTGCTTTTCTTCACTGAACTTACAGTTTCTTTAGCATACGATTCATTCAAGTCCTCTGGAACAGAGCTTCTCTGAGCTGAAGAAACTTGGCTTGTGCCAGTTAATGTAACATGTGAAGAATGTGATGGGGCAGACTCTCTGATTTCAGATAAAGGTATTTCTTCACTATGTATAGTATCATTTGAAACATTAGCATAAGCTGAAATTACCTCATCTTGACTCACTGCTCCTGATGCGTTACTGGAAGCTACAGTATCTTCTTTCACTGAAACATATTCAGAAACATTCTTACTAAGATCAGACCTGAACTTGTTACTATTCTTACCATGCGATCTCTCTCTACTTCTTGATGATCTTGTGCTGTTCACTTCTGACATGGATGCAGCTGATACACTCCTACCTTCCCCTGTATAAGAACTCTTGATATTTGATTCTGTTTTACATGAAGATGTTTTTGTCAAAGAAAGAACTTCCTTGACTGAAGCATGAGAGCTCATTTTGCTTTTATTCTTTTTTGTGGAATTAATACTCTCTTCTGATGCAACATTTTCAGACACTGAGCTATGACCCGATTCTGTTTCTGAAGTGTAATGATCTTCAACAGAACTTTTAGCAGCGGAATGAACTGAAGATGGCAATTCTTCTGAAATCGAGTTCTTAGAAGAGTTTTCATTCACTACTATATTTTTTTCAGAACTAGATGAACATTTACTATTACTAGATGATTCAGCCCTACTAGATAATACAGGTACATGGTTCTGCAAGTCTCCTGACTGAGACTTGGTGCTTGAGGATCCTGTAAAGGATGTAGTATATTGGTGAGAACCTGAAAGAGAAACTGCTAAGTGCTCATCATTGAGAACCACTGAACTCTGAGATCCTCGCACTGGTTTAAGTCTTTCCCATTGAGATATTGTTGCACCAACTGCAGCAACTGCTGCTGCTGCAATGACATCTGGTTGACTGCCACCAGTAGCATTAGAAAGGACTTGCTCTGCCCTGGCACGCACCTCTCTCTCTAGCTGTGCAAAACGATCTCTTGCTTCTTTTTCCATTCTTTCAACACTCCATAATGCTTCTTGTTGCTTTTTTAATTCTTCTTTCATTTTCTCTTGCTCTTCTTTCCATCTTTTCTCATCCTCTCTCTTATTTTTCTCCTCTTCCTTCCTTTTCATGTCTTCCTTTTTCTTACTTTCTTCTTCAACTTTTTTCTGAGCCCTTGATTCATCTTTTTGTTGCTGGAGAGTTAAACATCGAGACAAAGCCAGAGCTTCTTGTCGGGTTTTAGTAAGAATATTCAAGTGTTCCACATTGTGTAACTGACTCAAAGCTTCTCCTAGTGTGTCTTGGTACATGAGTTCTGCATTCACTCGAAGTCTAAGACTAGCTGGTCCAAAGTGAAGGCCTCGCCCAAGTAACTTATGAGGGGCTGAAATTTCCTCAACATCAACAGAATCATTTACATTCGAGGACTCCAAATTGCTTGATGACTCAACTATAAGCCCTTCTTCAAAGGATGCTGAATGTGAGCTATTAATTGTATCAACTGTGTGATTAGCAGAAGGTTGGGTGGAATTCTCTTCATCCATTTCATCCAATGGTCCCTCTTCCAGTGTATCCTCGTGTACTATATCTTCACCCAACAAAGAATTAGCTGAAGCTTGCCTTTCCACTGTTCTGCTATTTGTGCTTAATGTAATAACAGAGCTAATCTCCCTCTGGCCTATATTCAAGTCCGCCTCCATATTATCTAATGTTTGCAATGCCAATAATTTTTCCCCAGTGAATTTCTTCCTCAAGTCAACAAACTCATGTCTTTCTTCACTTTTCAAATCCTGCTTATGATTATTTTCCTTTTCTGCTTTACTCTTGTTATTCTTTTTATTAAAGAAGTTGGTCTGGGTTTCTTTTTCATGAAAACTAACATTTGGCAACTGCTCTAACTCTGATATTGGTCCCTCGGTTAAAGTGACATCATGATCTGCTATCCCCAGGGCAATATAGTTCTCCTTATCATCATCACTCTTCACAGCACTTGCTTTTCCTACAGTGCCATCATAAGCACCTTTATCTTTCTCAACTGAAGAAATCCAATTTTGGACTTCCAATTCTTTCACTCTAGTTTCAATGAAATTTTCAAGGTTCCCAGTCTCACTCAAAATGAAATAGGGTTTAACCCATTCAGGCAAATCTGTCTTCTGAAAATCATACTGAAAATAATATTTTGGCTTAAAAGTCCTACTTTCAAGCTCTGTTCTGATTTTCTGCCAATCAATTTCTGCATTCATATTTTCATCTGATGACAGATCCTCCAAGTCAGTATCATTCACTGGTCTGCTAATATAATCATATTTAAAAAAATCACTGTGCTTAGGGGCAGTACCAGATACTTCATTACCTACTCGTTTTAGATGCTGAACTCTGTCAGCATTTCTCAATGATTTATTCTTGTTTTTAAATAGCAAATTTGTGATTTTTCTAACTCGATAACCTCGATAAGCAGCTTGAATAATTAGGGCTGCTTTGTTCATTTTGTCTTTATGCAAAAATGTAAAGGAGTCTACCTTTGAAAGACCTGAATAACTTGGTGCAATATGTTTCTGAAAATGAAAAGGGGAAGGGGTGTAGGCATGCCGTAACTTTTGCACTGGTATTTTATTTGTATATTCTTGTTTCTTTTCTAGAGTCTCTGCTGGTGGATAACTAAACATAATGGTATTCCCAATTTTAATAATACCATCACCAGACAGCTGTAACTGAGGAGTATCTGGAAGAACTAATTTTGGAGGTTCTTCTAATGTCAATTTCTGCTTTTCTCTCAGAAACTGATGTTGGTTTTGTGTTACCTTTTGGTTTTTACTCTCCTCAGACACATTAATTTTATTTTTTAATCCCACTTGTTTTTTCTGGCTTTGTGAATCTACTTGGTAAGTGCCATTAGTCGCATGTGATCCTCCTTGAGTCTGTGACACATTCGGGAGCATTGCAGTCATTTTTGCAATAAGGTCCTCTATAGAAAGCTTTTCTATTTCTGAATATAGCATAGGTGCTTTTGAAGCACTTGCCCCAATTGTCTGATCTTTCACACTACTAAGTCCTACTGCAGACTTTAAAGGCTCTCTGCTTCTCTCAGTAATATTTGACATTGCTGTTGACTCCATGTTAATATCTAACCTTCCTCTCTCATTTATAAAGTGATGTTTCAGATTCTCCTCCTCTTGTGTAATCCTGTCAGTAAGTTTCTGAGCCATCTGAGCTAGTGAGATGACTCGCTGCTTCGGAGTCAAATCCAGACCAGAAATAACCGAGGATTCGCTGCCCTTCGACTCGCTATCTGACGAACTGACTGATACAGATGATAAAGATGAAAGGCTATCTAATGATACATTGGAAGATTTAACCTGCCTCTCACATTCCTCTACAGTACGACTCACAATGTCACTAATGTTATCGCTGTCACTGATAGGTTTTCTTTTATGCTTGGCTTTAATATCTTTCCCTTTCTTCTTCCTTTGCGAATCTTTGCCGACTGCACTAATTTGTTTAGGAGATTTATCAGTAGATTTCCTTTTAGTTTCCTCTTTACTCAATTCCAGGCTTGTTTTATTTGTCTGACAAGCATTTTCAGTCTTGTGAGAAGGAAAACTGGCAGCTTGGTAGACAGGCTGTGCACACTTTTGAGTCGACTGTATTTCTGGATAAACTTCATGTTCACAGTCTTCAGAGCAGCCCCAGTTGGGAGGATTTTTTATGTTAGAGTGACCCTACAGAAAGGACAAGCAATAATTAAATAAGGTACACTACTGAAGAACAACCTTTTATATTATTTCAAGGAAAACTGAACTCTTGAACTAAGAGGCTGTACATCAACGATATTTATGGCCTGAAATGCCATAAATATTTGTGGCTTTCTTTTGTGCCTAACAATGTTTTATTACATGTAAATAACATTATCTTTTCAGAGCATAAAGAGAAATAAAAATATGAATTTGAATGAATAACACTACCTGGTCACTATTCTTTGCCGCAGCTGTTGTTGAAAGACCTTCGGTTTTATTGCATGGAGCCAACTGTTTGGTTTTGACTGCTAGCTCCTAAAACAAATAGTACTTTATTTAAAAAATGAAGGCTTTAGAATCTATGTTTATAACACATTTTCAAAGTTTTCTACAATGTTATTAAAACTGCTACTGATTAAAAGCAGCTTTAAGTGCATGTAAAATATATTTACAACTGAACAACAGTCATAACATAAAAATGGCAAAAATAATTACAAAGTGTCTTCAGTAGAGAATGTGTAATACAGCTACACTTTAGCTGCTATTGCTAATGATCTAATTTGAAAATCAATAAAAAACAATGCAATTTGTTACTGGGCTCACTCAACTTGCACATGCACACATGAATACTACTACTACAGAAAATGTAGTTCACCTTTGCTATAAATCAATACTTAATTTTTGCATGTACAAAATATAAAATAGTGAACGCATTTCCTTTTTGGGTCACCCTGCCTTGGCAGATGGTCGGTAAAATCAAAGAAAAAATTACATTTGATATTTTGAATAACAATTTGTTACATAAAGTTTTCTAAATTATCTTCTCTGGCCACATTCAAAATGTAGTTTATCCAACCATCTTTAATATGAAGCCTCCCCAGCACCTGTCTAACCAATCTTCTGGTACACAAGAAAGTGCAAATTTTCAACCGTGTTTCCATCTCACATAAATAAAAACCATTATTATAATCATAGAGAGTGCTAAACCTGCAGGATTACACAGCGCATGTGGGGAGGGGGATGGAAGGTATTCAGGCTCAATTCAGGGAACTGGAGCACACATCCAATTCCCTAGATCAAGAGCCCCTCACCGGCATCAAGCAACCTCCCATGAGAAAAAAAAAAAAGACACTTATTGAAAAAGATTACACACAGATTAGGAGACAACACAGGGACAGTGGAGATGTCATGTGTGAGAGAGTAATATATGATGTAAATATGATGAATTTCGCAGGGTATGTAAAAGAAGCATCAGGTAAGAGAGAGGTGAAGGTTTATAAACTAAAAGAGAAGGCAGTTAGGGTAAGATATAAACAACTATTGGAGGATAGATGGGCTAATGAGAGCATAGGTAATGGGGTCAAAGATGTATGGGGTACGCTTAAAAATGTAGTTTTAGTGTGTTCAGCAGAAGTTTGTGGTTACAGGAAAGTGGGTGCGGGAGGAAAGAGGAGCGATTGGTGGAATGATGATGTAAAGAGAGTAGTAAGGGAGAAAAAGTTAGCAAATGAGAAGTTTTTACAAAGTAGAAGTGATGCAAGGAAGAAAGAGTATATGGAGAAAAAGAGAGAGGTTAAGAGAGTGGTGAAGCAATGTAAAAAGAGAGCAAATGAGAGAATGGGTGAGATGTTATCAACAAATTTTGTTGAAAATAAGAAAAAGTTTTGGAGTGAGATTAACAAGTTAAGGAAGCCTAGAGAACAAATGGATTTGTCAGTTAAAAATAGGAGAGGAGAGTTGTTAAATGGAGAGTTAGAGGTATTGGGAAGATGGAGGGAATATTTTGAGGAATTGTTAAATGATGATGAAGATAGGGAAGCTGTGATTTCGTGTATAGGGCAAGGAGGAATAACATCTTGTAGGAGTGAGGAAGAGCCAGTTGTGAGTGTGAGGGAAGTTCGTGAGGCAGTAGACAGAATGAAAGGGGGTAAGGCAGCTGGGATTGATGGGATAAAGATAGAAATGTTAAAAGCAGGTGGGGATATAGTTTTGGAGTGGTTGGTGCTATTATTTAATAAATGTATGGAAGAGGGTAAGGTACCTAGGGATTGGCAGAGAGCATGCATAGTTCCTTTGTATAAAGGCAAAGGGGACAAAAGAGTGTAAAAATTATAGGGGGAGAAGTCTGTTGAGTATACCTGGTAAAGTGTATGGTAGAGTTATTACTGAAAGAATTAAGAGTAGGACGGAGAATAGGATAGCAGATGAACAAGGAGGCTTTAGGAAAGGTAGGGGGTGTGTAGATCAAGTGTTTACAGTGAGACATATAAGTGAACAGTATTTAGACAAGGTTAAAGAGGTTTTTTGTGGTATTTATGGATTTGGAAAAGGCATATGACAGGGTGGATAGGGGGGCAATGTGGCAGATGTTGCAGGTGTATGGTGTAGGAGGTAGGTTACTGAAAGCAGTGAAGAGTTTTTACGAGGATAGTGAGGCTCAAGTTAGAGTATGTAGGAAAGAGGGGAGATTATTTCCCAGTAAAAGTAGGCCTTAGACAAGGATGTGTGATGTCACCATGTTTGTTTAATATATTTATAAATGGGATTGTAAGAGAAGTAAATGCGAGGGTCTTGGCAAGAGGCGTAGAGTTAAAAGATAAAGAATCACACATAGAGTAGGAGTTGTCACAGTTGCTCTTTGCTGATGACACTGTGCTCTTGGGAGATTCTGAAGAGAAGTTGCAGAGGTTGGTGGATGAATTTGGTAGGGTATGTAAAAGAAGAAAATTAAAAGTGAATACAGGAATGAGTAAGGTTATGAGGATAACAAAAAGATTAGGTGATGAAAGATTGGATATCAGATTGGAGGAAGAGAGTATGGAGGAGGTAAATGTATTCAGATATTTAAGAGTGGATGTGTTTGCAGATGGGTCTATGAAGGATGAGGTGAATCATAGAATTGATGAGGGGAAAAGGGTGAGTGGTGCACTTAGGAATCTGTGGAGACAAAGAACTTTGTCTGTGGAAGCAAAGAGGGGAATGTATGAGAGTATAGTTATACCAACACTCTTATATGGGTGTGAAGCATGGGTAGTGAATTTTGCAATAAGGAGAAGGCTGGAGGCAGTGGAGATCTCATGTCTGAGGGCAATGTGTGGTGTGTATATAATACAGAGAATTCGTAGTTTGGAAATTAAGAGGAGGTGTGGGATTACAACAACTATTATCCAGAGGGCTGAGGAGGGGTTGCTGAGGTGGTTTGGACATGTAGAGAGAATGGAACGAAACAGAGTGACTTCGAGTGTATCAATCTGTAGTGGAGGGAAGGAGGGGTAAGGGTCGGCCGAGGAAAGGTTGGAGGGGGTAAAGGAGGTTTTGTGTGCAGGGGGCATGTGTGAGCGCAATTGATAGGAGTGAATGGAAACGAATGGTACTTGGGACCTGACGATCTGTTGGAGTGTGAGCAGGGTAATATTTAGTGAAGGGATTCAGGGAAACCGGTTATTTTCATATAGTCGGACTTGAGTCCTGGAAATGGGAAGTACAATGCCTGCACTTTAAAGGAGGGGTTTGGGATATTGGCAGTTTGGAGGGATATGTTGTGTATCTTTATATGTTTATGCTTCTAGACTGTTGTATTCTGAGCACCTCTGCAAAAACAGTGATAATGTGCGAGTGTGGTGAAAGTGTTGAATGATGATGAAAGTATTTTCTTTTTGGGGATTTTCTTTCTTTTTTGGGTCACCCTGCCTCGGTGGGAGACGGCCGACTTGTTGAAAAAAAAAAAAAAAAGAATGGAAACAAATGGTTTTTAATGTTTGACGTGCTGTTGGAGTGTGAGCAAAGTAACATTTATGAAGGGAGTCAGGGAAATCGGTAGGCTGGACTCGAGTCCTAGAGATGGCAAGTACAGTGTCTGCACTCTGAAGGAGGGGTGCTACTGTTGCAGTTTTATAACTGAAGTGTAAAGCACCCCTCTGGCAAGAGTGATGGAGTGAATGATGATGAAATTTTTTCTTTTTTTTCTTTTTCGGGCCACCCTGCCTTAGTGAGAATCGGCCAATGTGTTAATAATAATAATAATAATAATAATAATAATAATGATGATGAAGAGGGGTTCGGAGTATAAAAATTAAAAGACAATGAGGGGTCGAAAAGGGTATAATTCAGAGGTCTGAGGAGAAGTTACTGTAGTGGTTTTGGGCATGTAGCGAGGAACAGGATGACAGAGAGGGTATATAAGTCTGGAACAGACAGTAGTAGGAGTAGGGATTGTCCCAGGAATGTGTGAGCATGTTAGATAGGAATAAAAGGAAGCAGGTGGTTTTTAATGGATGTGATGTTGGAGAGTGAGCAAGGTAATATTTATTGAGGGATTCAGAGAAACCTGTTACCCAGACTTCAAACCTGGAGATGGGAAAGACAGTGCCTGCACTCTGAAAGAGGGGTGAGTTTATAGTTAGAGGGTAATCTGAACTGTGATGTCAGCACACTTCCAGAAAGACAGTGACTGAATGAATAATAGTGAATGTGTTATTTTCTCTGGGTCACCCTGCCTTGGCAAGAGATAGCCAAAGTATATATTAAAAAAAAAAAAAAAAAAAAAAAAATATTACATAGTGTCTCGATTTCAGGCACATGACCTGCCTAATATGAGAGTCCAATGTATATCAAAGATCTAAACTCAGCATTCTTAGGCAATCTCTTATTCATTCCTCATCTCAAAAGTCCAAAGGTAGTTTCTGTAAAATTAATTTCTGTAGTCAACTACAGTATTGCACATGCATACAGTAACAGGTAAAGCTAAGTCATATTTCCCCTTAAAACAATAAAAACAGTCACACACCTACCTTCAGTCTCTCCTCTTTCTTAATCTTTTCCTGTTCAAGTTGGAGTTTTTGTTCTCTGCGGTTCTTGAAGCGTTCTGATCGCTTGGCCTCCATGTATTTTCTCACTTCAGCTTGCTCATATTTCCTCACACGTGGAGGAGTCTTGGCCAAATTTTCTGATTCAACATCTAAAATATAAATATCAACATAAGTAAAGCAGCTAGGAATGGGATAAAGAAAGAAATGTTAGTGCTTTTACTTAATAAATGTATGGAAGAGGTTAAGGTACCTAGGGATTGGCTGAGAGCATGCAGAGTGGTGAGACACCCAAACAGTTGAGCCAAGGCATGAAAAAGGTGACAGCAAATTTGAAGCCCCCCAAAAATACATACATTAGTGTATCAGACAAAGTTTGATCCCCTGTATACTTACATGTTGGAAACATTTAAAGGGTTAAGATTAATATTAGAAAAGCATATTCAAGAGGGGCAGACATACAGTGTGTGTAATGAATGGGATGCAATCAGGTTCTATTCAAGGAAGCAGAAGGTAGATCCAGCTCCCTGAATCAAAAGCTCTTCACCAGCATCAAGGCACCTACCTTCCTTGACATTCATTAAATATGTTTTTGCCAGAAATGTACAGATATCACAGTTTAAATGACCTTTCAAACTGCAACATCTCCACCTTTCGTTCTGAGTGCAAGCACTGCACTACTTTAAACAACTATCACACTGTAAGCAAATTAAGAAAGAAACTTAAAACAAAAAATTTGACTTACAGTAGCAGGTATTTCCCACCAAAGCAGTGAGACCCAAGGAAGAAAAAATATTCACTATCACTCATTCTCTTAGCATAATTCTAAACACAAAACAAAATTTACCTTCATTGCTTAACAACTTATGTCGTCTCAATGGAGGTTCTGTAGAAGAACGTGAAGGTGCGGACAAATCTCTCTTGCCCCGAGATTCTTTAGTGGATTCCTTCTCGTGTTTCTCTTCTTCTCCATCTTTACTTTTCTCTCTCTTAGGTTTATCTCCTGGCCACCAGCTTATAAATTCCATTGCTGAAATCATTAATAATAGTAAATAATAAAAGAATGCATCAAAGATGGTTTTCATTATGATGCATAACTTAATGACAGAAAAGTAGAAGTGAATGAAAAAATACAAAAATATAATGACATATTATGTACTGTAGAGAGTAAATAAAAATTTAACAATGAAAGCAATTTTTAAACAAAGTTAATATCATAAATACACAAAGTAAGATAGTGAGAGACATTAAGCACCAATATATGAAATGAGGCAAATTACTCGCTATAATAATTCTGCACTGTTATTCTTATAGCATGGTAAGGTGACCACAAAAATATATGTGCAATCTATTTTGTCAAAATTCAATGTTGACAATACTTTTCTGTTTTTCTTAACACACTAGCCATCTCCCACCAAGGTAGGGTGGCCCAAAAAAGAAACACTTTCACCCACATTCATTCCACCACTGTCTTACCAGAAGCGTGCAGACACTACAAAAATAATGAAAAGAAGCTATAGTGAACATAATATACTGTAATGTACTTCATGTAGAAACATATCGTTTCAAAGTATTTGATGGAAAATGTGCAATGGTGATTTTGAAAAGGAGAGAGATTGAAGAGATAAATTTTGCTAAGTTTTACAGAATATGCCATACAAAATGTGAACTTTAACTGGTAGTGGCAAAAGGAACAAAAATTATTTCACACTAGCTATTCAAAATAAGGAATATGGAGTGGTGGTGGTGGTAACTACAACTGCTCTCAGTGTTGTGGTTGTAGTTACCAGATTTATATAACAGTCGTCAGTGAGAGATGAAATAACTTTTAACCTGGGTTGGAGTCACACTGCAGCCAAGGTTGTAATGTTTGTTAATGTATCAAAATGGTATACAGTGGACCCCCGCATAACGATGGCATCGCATAGCGATTTTTCCGCATAACGATTACTTTTATCGCAAAATTTTTGCCCCGCATACCGATTAAAAACCCGCATACCGATTTTCGTCCGAGACGCGTCCAATGTGCCCTCACATGTGCCGGCCGTCCCATTGTTTACCAGCCAGCCTCCGCGGTAACATCCAAGCATACACTCGGAATATTTCGTATTATTACAGTGTTTTCGGTGGTTTTTCTGGAAAATAAGTGACCATGGGCCCCAAGAAAGCTTCTAGTGCCAACCCTGTGGTAAAAAGGGTGAGAATTAGTATGGAAATTAAGAAAGATTTTGAAGGGTTTGGGGCTAACCCTGAGAAGCCTATGCCAGTTGTGGAATCCATTGTGCCTACTTCAAAGATTAAGGAAATGTGTGCAGAGTGGTTTGAACTGCAAACCTTTATAGATGAAAATCACCCTGACACAGCTGTTGCAAGCCGTGCTTGTGACTATTTCAATGACAATGTTATGGCCCATTTTAGGAAAGTCTTGAAGAAACGGGAGGTACAGAGCTCTATGGACAGATTTGTTGTGCGACAGAGGTCCAGTGACTCTGAAGCTGGTCCTAGTGGCATTAAAAGAAGAAGGGAAGTAACCCCAGAAAAGGACTTGCTACCTCAAGTCCTAATGGAAGGGGATTCCCCTTCTAAACAGTAAGAAGATAATGCTCTCCCCTCCTCCCATCCCATCAATCATCACCAGATCTTCAATAAAAGTAAGTGTCATGTAATTGTGCATGCCTTTTTCAGTTTGTGTGTATTAAAATTAACATTTCATGTGGTAAAAAAAATTTTTTTTCATACTTTTGGGCGTCTTGCACGGATTAATTTTATTTCCATTATTTCTTATGGGGAAAATTAATTCGCATAACGATTATTTCGCATAACGATGAGCCCTCTTGCACGGATTAAAATCGTTAACCGGGGGTCCACTGTATATGCAATACATTTTTATACATTTCTTCTTATTTACTAGCCATAAGGTCCATACACTGTACTTTCTAATTTATTTATGGGTCGAGTCATGTTTGTTTCAAAATAAAATGTGCACTTTCTAGAATTAATAGTATTTTTTTGAACAAAATACCACCAAACAGAAAATGGTTCTTTTGGCAATGTCAAACAAAATGCTACTTGAACATGTAAAGAAAAGGTAATTTAGCAAAACAAAACTAAACTTACCAGCATCATCTTCAATACATCCACCATATATTCTCTTCAAGGCAGGTCTTGAATGTCTTTCTTGACTTACTAGTCTACTTTCAGACTTGTTAGGTTCTTCACTATGATTAAGAGCAGTGCTCTCCATAGGAAGCTGAGAATAATGCTGAGCTGAGCAAGAAACTTCGGTGTGACTCTGAGTTGAGTCTTGAATGGGAGTGTCACTTTTCTGACTTGAGCAATGTTCTGGCGAGTGATCCGAGCTTGAGGTGTGACCAGGAGAGTAATTATTCCTACTCAAGCACTGCACTGGTGAGGTACTGGGCTGTCTTGACTGAGACTCCCCTGTGTGAGTATGGAGAATTGGATTTTGCACTAGCACTTGACTCTGAATGATTGTCTGTTGCATCTGTGGCTGGTTACTGTAATCACTGTGCTGATTTTGCACATGAGTTTTGGAATGTGAACTTTGAGCCTTCTTGGTACTCTGCTTAAAACTCTTGGGAACTTCACTATATATATCTCCACAACATCTTTCCTCCATACTTCTACCACTATGTAAAGGACTATCTAACAAGTCTTCATCTGGACGGAGAGGATAGGAATTTATGGATTCTTGAGGTACATCTTCCCACACAGCTGTTGGTACTTTACCTGTCAGAGATGGAAGTATACAAATAATGATACAAAATTATTTATTTACATAGAAAATAGCACCATAAAACACTAACTAGGTAACAGTAAACCTTCCATGTAATGGACTTTGGAAATACAGAACAAAACTCTCTGGATCAATTGATTCAGTAATAATGATCAAAGTCTATTGATTATATAATTGTCAATTACTTACCATCATGGCAAAACAATCTTTTCTTTATCCACCATGACTGTCATTATCAGCCAAATGTTGCTCCCTATTAATCCATTATATGGAGAGTTTATTGTATTTAGACTACTGTACAAATTATAGAATGTATAAGTTAAGTCAAAATGCTGACAGAGGGAAATATCATTAGAGATTTGGTGGCAAGATTCCTTATAGAGAAAATGAATCCAGTATATATCTGGTGTTCTGAGGCAAGGATAAAAGAAAGCTCTGACTGTGAATATTGTACTGAATAAAAATTTGAAGCTAATAAGATCATAGACAACTCAAAAAGCAATGCAAACAGTTCTTACAAAACTTACATGGCTTTTGATTCATATTTGAACTCCGAAGAGTGATATTGGACGTGTTAGGGTTTATTAGGTAAGGCCGACGGCTAAGGGTATTCGTTCCATCTAAAATAAATTAATATTAATACAGTATTATTATTATAATAATAATAATAATAATAATAATAATAATAATAATAATAATAATAATAATGTATACTGTATTTTGAAAAATTTATGCAAAGGAATCACTGGTTAGAAAAAATTACATTTAGTGCATATCAACAGTGGAATTACATTTGTTAATATGTAAAGAATTTGCATAAATTATCATTTTAATTCTCTTGAAAAATAATTTACAGTACTCTTTGTAATATAATATCATTTGCTCAACAGCAAATCATAATGAATTAAGAATTTCAACTAATGACAATGATTGGAAGACTATCTCAACTAATAACAATGTTTGTTACATGATTTCAACTAATGAGAATGTTTGTGATATTATCTAGTCTATACAGCCAAATTAACATTTTGACTAACATAATGCCCAAGAGCTACAGTTAATAAATCCAAAGAAGCTCTGCAAATTTTTCTAGCTCCTACATATAGTATAGCACTGTATCTCCTGAAATAAACAAGCTTTAGTTAGAAAAGTTTGGGTGATGTAAAAAGTAGCAAGTTTTCTAGATGCCAAACAGCTCACATGAATGATTGGGAATACTGGCTACTACAAGATGGATATAAACACCAACATCTCTAATTAGGATATTCAGGTGTGAATTATTCAAATTTACTTAGGTTCTCTGAACCAACTAGCAGCATAACTAGTCAATAGTTAATCAAATCATGGAATGGACCTGAATCCATGACAAGTGAGTCCTAAAACTCACAGGTCACTTCCCATGGGTTCAGTGATTTGTTGCAATTATGTTATTATGATTTTGAGAGTCATACAGCCATTAGTTGTTACAAAACCCAAATTGTTTGAACTAATTATTTAAAAAATTACTTAAAGATTCTACATCAAACTGCAATTGTGGAGAGTGCATAACACATCAAGCATTAAGTCATTTTTTAAGCACAAAAATTGAATTCTAGCACTCACAACAATAACTAAATTTCTTACCAATAAATTTCATTCTCCTTTCATCTTCGGGAACTTCCTCCCACACAGGGATACCTTTCTTCAGGAGCTGCGACAGAAACTCACGGCGGTCACTTTCACTTCTCTGATTAACATTTGAAAATTTATTTTCCTTGTCAGATCTCTCCTTGTCTTTTGTCAAATCTCTATTTTCCTTTTTTTCCTTGTCATAATTTCTTCTTCTTGGATTACCAGCCATCTTTTCTACATTAGCTGGAATAACTCCAGGTCTGCTCAAACTCTCTTGTGGTTTGGGGAAAGACACATCGACAAAATTAAATTTCACTCTGGGGGACGGAACAACAGGATCGTGAGGAACATCATTTAGTATTCGTTCTCTCACCTCCCGAACTGGTTGCAAGTCAAGGTCATCTAGGAGATGGGAATGTGCTCTCGAGGACACACGGCCAAGGAAAGCCATGATACCTTGGTGCAGGCATGGGCTTCAGAGGAGATGTAAATTTGACCAGAAAATCAGCTGCAAAGAACAGTACATGTATTATTATTATTATTAATCATTATTATTATTATTATTATTATTATTATTATTATTACTGGAACCAGAATATAACTATCACAGAATACTGCTGGACACTGGTGCAGGAGTGTCATGCCAAAAATACAGTCATGCACCGCGTAACGACATTTCAGTCAACAGACTACATGTACAACTGTGGTCCCCAGTGCTACCAGTCATATAAAAGTATAGCACATCCAATTATGTACAATACATAGTACTTGATAGTGAAAGTAAGCAACTATGGTACTGGTTTATGCATTTACTATATGTAATGTACATTTATCATTATTCTAGAGTGTACTCTTTCTACTTATAAAAAAAAATTACTGTAAAACAGTATATCGTGTTACGCTGGCAGCAGCCTCATACACTCTATGACGTTTGCACAATGATGAAATCACCTAACGATGCATCTCTCAGAACATATTCCCATTGTTAAGCAATGCACGACTGTACATTCTTCATCAGATTCAATACAAAAGTGTGAGGCTATAGTTTACAGCTACTAAATGGCAGAACTCAGGCATCAGATAACATTTTACAATACTTACAACATTTGTATATCATGAAATAATTAAGCATTTCGGCTAAGGTTTACGACTACTACTCTGCAGTGTCCCGTGGCTCAGATGGCAACACACTCGCCTCACATAATGAGTGTCCGTGGTTCGATTCCCAGCTGGGTGGAAATGTTGAGCATGTGTCCTTATACCTGCTGTCTCTGTTCACCTAGTACTAAGTAGGTACCTGGGTGTTAGTCGACTGGTATGGGTCCTGGGGACAAGATTAAAAGGACCACAATGGAAGTAAGACAAACAGTCCTTGATGGCTTTCTTGGGTTATCTCGGGTGGCTAACACTACCCAAGGTCCTGGAGGGATTGGGAACAAACCTACACACGAAAATCACTCCATATGAAAGCAAAAGACTCGGCAGGAGATGCAACATTCCCCCGATGAAAAGCAGAGAGCCATGAGTACACTGAGAGACAACACAATATTACCCAGCTTAACCTAGCAGACAATTTTACAACTTTTCAAGGTTAGGTTAATTATTATTATTATAATCAAGGGGCAAGCTCTAAACCCGGAGGATTATACAGCGCAAGGTTAGGTTAAGTTTGGTTATGTATTATAATATTTAAATATTACTCAACATTTCACAGATCACGAAATGGAATTTACTATATATTTTTTTTTATTTTGCCTATGATCACCTAAATAAACAATCTCCACAACAAATAACTAATTTTTCCTTTTGAATACATAAAATGGTAGTTATTTATAATATAAAATATTAACGGACTTGTCCCGGGAAAAATGTACTCGACCCATAATACTGTAAAACAGAAAATATAATTAATGAGTGAGGTTGTGCAGGGAACAGTAGTCTACTATTACTATCTCTGAAGAAAGTTTTGAATAGTAACTCAGGTGTAAATTAAGTAATAATAACCCAATAAAACACTGTGACTCCCCGAGATGCACTCTAGCTACTCTGATCCACCTTATATATGCTACACATGTGCTCCATATGTGCTCCATATGTGCTTCACACACACATATCTACATGATAATCATAGAGGGAGAGTAATAAGAGGTATTATCAGTACCTGATGAGGGAGGGATGGATGGAGTCAGCACCAGCAGCAACAACCTGAGTGACCATCACTCAGAGTGAACACCTCGGGAGAACATTCTCATCAGCTAACATTATCTTCAGTCTTAAATAATTTAATTTTCGACAGGTTAAAATATTAGCAACATTCAAGACTGGATGGATTAAACTTACTGAGTGATCCTACTATGTTATCCCCAATGGATTATTATTATAATCAAGGAGGAAACGCTAAACCCGGAGGATTATACAGCGTCTGGGGAGGGGGTAAGGAAGGCATTCAGGCTTAATTCGGGGAACTGGAGCACAGATCCAATTCCCTAAATCAAGAGCCCCTCACCAACATCAAGGAACCTTCCTTGAGGGGTATCCCCAATTGAAATAAGTCAGTTTGTCTGACCTTTTTGGGTTATCATAGGTAACTACACATAGGTTGCTATGATAACAATTTATGTAACTATATATGTGTACCTATACCTGAATAAATTTACTTAACTACTTAATCCCTAAGTTCAGCCTTCACTCTAGCTCCAGCTAATCTTAGTAAGTCAGTAAATTTGTTTTGGTACAAGTAAACATACATACAGGTACACAAATTATCATATGTGGTAACATATGTGTAAATTACCTACGATAACCCCCAAAAAAATCAGTCACTGAAAAATAAGACAGGAAACTTAAACAATTTGTCATCACTAATGTACAAAAGAGCAGGTCATGTGCTGTCATGTGTTACAACTGTTCAATAAATCAGTTGTAGCTTCAACTCTCCCATCATTACTTAAGGTAACAAGAGTTACCATGATCCTCACAGGAGGTGATCCAACTGGAGTAAATAACTATAGGACTATATCCAACTTGCTTTTACTATCTAAAATCTTCGAAAAAATAATACATAAGCGAGTTTACTCGTACCTAATATCTCACAACATAACTCAACCCATGCCAGTTGGTTTTAGGTTGAAAAACAAGTACAAAAAAGTAATTATACAAATGCTTGAACTGCTTTGTGCAGCTCTTGGAAAAAAATTAATAACCTCAGAGACTTTTCAATGGACCTGCGAAAAGCAGAACCACAATATCCTGCAGCTTAAAGTAGAACATTATGGGGTCAGAGGACATACTCTTGCATACTTAATATCTTATTTTATCAGTAGACATCAGTATGTCTCCACCAACGGTGTAACTTTATCAACTCAGCCAGTAGACATAGGAGTGCCCCAGGGCAATGTCTTGCACCCGTTGTTCTTTTTTATTTACATCAATGATCTTCCCAATGCATATTATCTCCTTAAACCAGTTCTATTTACGGATGACACTACTTATGTCTTCTCCCACTCAAACTCAACTAAACTTAGTGACTGTTAACGACAAGCTCCTACAAATATCTACTTGGTAGCCATCCAATATAGACAAAACCTTCTACATGCTATGTGGAAACAGACCTTCAGATATCCAATTTAATACATTGATCAACGGTTCTCCCATTGTAAGGCACACCAAGAGAAAATTTATAGGTCTACACCTTGACTACAACTTGAAATTGAATAGCCACATGCATCACAGCCAAGAAGGTCTCCACAACAGTAGGCATCCTCTCTAACATACTGTACTATGTATCCCAAACAACACTACTTGCACTATACCACTCTCTAATCTACCCTTACTTCATCTCTGGTATTTGTACCATGGAATCACCACAACAAGTCACCTTAACTAAACCACTAACAACCCAACAGCCAACACTCCCATCAACACCCTCTTCAAGACCTTGAACTTACTTAATATACAAAATATCCACTCATATTACTGTGCATATATATATATATATATTTATATATATATAATATATATATATATTAATATATTATATATATATAAAATGAAGAGAGAAGTGTAGAGGAGAGAGAGAAAATTTTGGGAAATGTTGAGTGAATGCGGGGGGAGTTTTGAATCAAGTGTGAGAGTAATGGTGGTTGGGGATTTTAATGCTAAAGTGGGTAAAAAAAGTTTTGGGGGGAGAGTAAGTAGGTAAATTTGGGGTGCCAGGGGTAAATGTAAATGGGGAGCCTTTAATTGAGCTATGTGTAGAAAGAAATTTGGTAATAAGTAATACATATTTTATGAAAAAGAGGATAAATAAATATACAAGTATGATGTAGCACGTAATGAAAGTAGTTTATTAGATTATGTATTGGTGGATAAAAGGTTGATGGGTAGGCTCCAGGATGTACATGTTTATAGAGGGGCAACTGATATATCGGATCATTATTTAGTTGTAGCTACAGTTAGAGTAAAGGGGTAGATGGGAAAAGAGGAAGGTGGCAACAACAAGTAAGAGGGAAGTGAAAGTGTATAAACTAAGGGAGGAGGAAGTTCGGGTGAGATATAAGCGACTATTGGCAGAAAGGTGGGCTAGTGCAAAGATGAGTAGTGGGGGGGTTGAAGAGGGTTGGAATAGTTTTAAAAATGCAGTATTAGAATGTGGGGCAGAAGTTTGTGGTTATAGGAGGGTGGGGGCAGGAGGAAAGAGGAGTGATTGGGGAATGATGAAGTAAAGGGTGTGATAAAAGAGAAAAAGGTAGCTTATGAGAGGTTTTTACAAAGCAGAAGTGTTATAAGAAGAGCAGAGTATATGGAGAGTAAAAGAAAGGTAAAGAGAGTGGTGAGAGAGTGCAAAAGGAGAGCAGATGATAGAGTGGGAGAGGCACTGTCAAGAAATTTTAATGAAAATAAGAAAAAATTTTGGAGTGAGTTAAACAAGTTAAGAAAGCCTAGGGAAAATATGGATTTGTCAGTTAAAAACAGAGTAGGGGAGTTAGAAGATGGGGAGATGGAGGTATTGGGTAGATGGCGAGAATATTTTGAGGAACTTTTAAATGTTAAGGAAGAAACAGAGGCAGTAATTTCATGCACTGGTCAGGGAGGTATACCATCTTTTAGGAGTGAAGAAGAGCAGAATGTAAGTGTGGGGGAGGTACGTGAGGCATTACGTAAAATGAAAGGGGTAAAGCAGCTGGAACTGATGGGATCATGACAGAAATGTTAAAAGCAGGGGGGATATAGTGTTGGAGTGGTTGGTACTTTTGTTTAATAAAATGTATGAAAGAGGGGAAGGTACCTAGGGATTGGCAGAGAGCATGTATAGTCCCTTTATATAAAGGGAAAGGGACAAAAGAGACTGTAAAAATTATAGAGGAATAAGCTTACTGAGTATACCAGGAAAAGTGTACGGTAGGGTTATAATTGAAAGAATTAGAGGTAAGACAGAATGTAGGATTGCGGATGAGCAAGGAGGTTTTAGAGTGGGTAGGGGATGTGTAGATCAGGTTTTACATTGAAGCATATATGTGAACAGTATTTAGATAAAGATAGGGAAGTTTTTATTGCATTTATGGATTTAGAAAAGGCATATGATAGAGTGGATAGAGGAGCAATGTGGCAGATGTTGCAAGTATATGGAATAGGTGGTAAGTTATTAAATGCTGTAAAGAGTTTTTATGAGGATAGTGAGGCTCAGGTTAGGGTGTGTAGAAGAGAGGGAGACTACTTCCCGGTAAAAGTAGGTCTTAGACAGGGGTGTGTAATGTCACCATGGTTGTTTAATATATTTATAGATGGGGTTGTAAAGGAAGTAAATGCTAGGGTGTTTGGGAGAGGGGTGGGATTAAATTATGGGGAATCAAATTCAAAATGGGAATTGACACAGTTACTTTTTGCTGATGATACTGTGCTTATGGGAGATTCTAAAGAAAAATTGCAAAGGTTAGTGGATGAGTTTGGGAATGTGTGTAAAGGTAGAAAGTTGAAAGTGAACATAGAAAAGAGTAAGGTGATGAGGGTGTCAAATGATTTAGATAAAGAAAAATTGGATATCAAATTGGGGGGGAGGAGTATGGAAGAAGTGAATGTTTTCAGATACTTGGGAGTTGACGTGTCGGCGGATGGATTTATGAAGGATGAGGTTAATCATAGAATTGATGAGGGAAAAAAGGTGAGGAGGTGGTGCGTTGAGGTATATGTGGAGTCAAAAAACGTTATCTATGGAGGCAAAGAAGGGAATGTATGAAAGTATAGTAGTACCAACACTCTTATATGGGTGTGAAGCTTGGGTGGTAAATGCAGCAGCGAGGAGACGGTTGGAGGCAGCGGAGAGTCCTGTTTAAGGGCAATGTGTGGTGTAAATATTATGCAGAAAATTCGGAGTGTGGAAATTAGGAAGAGAGTGTGGAGTTAATAAAAGTATTAGTCAGAGGGCAGAAGAGGGGTGTTGAGGTGGTTTGGTCATTTAGAGAGAATGGATCACAGTAGAATGACATGGAAAGCATATAAATCTATAGGGGAAGGAAGGCGGGGTAGGGGTCGTCCTCGAAAGGGTTGGAGAGAGGGGGTAAAGGAGGTTTTGTGGGTAAGGGCTTGGACTTCCAGCAAGCGTTGCGTGAGCGTGTTAGATAGGAGTGAATGGAGACGAATGGTACTTGGGACCTGACGATCTGTTGGAGTGTGAGCAGGGTAATATTTAGTGAAGGGATTCAGGGAAACCGGTTATTTTCATATAGTCGGACTTGAGTCCTGGAAATGGGAAGTACAATGCCTGCACTTTAAAGGAGGGTTTGGGATATTGGCATTTGGGGATATGTTGTGTATCTTTATATGTTTATGCTTCTAGACTGTTGTATTCTGAGCACCTCTGCAAAAACAGTGATAATGTGGCGAGTGTGGTGAAAGTGTTGAATGATGATGAAAGTATTTTCTTTTTGGGGATTTTCTTTCTTTTTTGGGTCACCCTGCCTCGGTGGGAGACGGCCGACTTGTTGAAAAAAAAAAAAAAAAAAATATATATATATATATATATATATTATATATATATATATATATATATATAATATATATATATATATATATAATATATATATATATATATATTATGGTTTAGAAAGACACGTAAGCAAACACTATAACATATTTATTAGAAAACGTTTCGGTCCTGCGACCTTGATCACTTCTAACATACATCTTGTCTGACACTGCAACACACTATGGACATAGCATACAGAGAATACCTTTCTCTCCTACTCAAAGCTAATAGTCTTCGGAACCGACACATCTTCCTAGAAGACTGTCTTGCTGAGATGGTGGTACCACGGTCCACTCCTCGACAACTGACCACATCTAGACACCCTTTCTCTCCTGCTGTTTACGCCAACCTTAGAGAAAGCTCTGATGAACTGCGACATGCTCAGAAGGAGGCCTCATTACGTGCCGCTCAGATTCGTGCTTCACTTCCTACTCCTGACAGAAGGACTGCAGAATATATACTCAGCCAAGTTACCACTGCCAACATCCAACAAAAATTGAAGCTATCACGAAAACTACAAGACCTATGCTCCCACAGCAAATGGAGCGAAATGGGACGACCAGAAATCATAAATAACTTATCTTCCTATACACTAACCGTCACCGAGACAGAAGCCCTCAGTTTAGGGCTCAAGTTTACTACCGGCATCAACAAAAAACATAATCTGGTGGATATGGTAACCAAGAACCAACCTTTTGGAGACTCCGAGTTTCAAAAGGGCTTTGTTCAAGGAATTATCACTGCTGCAGCTACTGAGCCTTCAAGCTCGGTCATTCCCAGAAGATACATCCAAGCACTCAGGAACTTGGCCAACAACGATGATATCGTCATTACAACCGCTGACAAAGGAGGTGGTGTGGTGTTACTCAACACTGTCGACTACAACAATAAAGTCTTATCTTATCTTCATTATATCTTCATTATAGAATAATAAGAAAATATTATAACCTTTATATTATAATAATAAGGTAAAAGGACCCCAATGGAAATAAGTCACTCTGTCTGACTTTTTTGGGTTATCCTAGGTTCTCTACACATATGCTGCTATGTATGATAACTCTATGTAACTGTATTGTGTATACCTGAATAAATTTACTTACTTACTTACTTACTTACTTATCTTATCTTAAATCTTCTCAACGATGCCAACACATACCAGCCTGTATCGGAATCAGTGCTACTTCAAAGTACCCAGACTTTCCTTCAAAAGGCTCGTAGCATCTTACGAAAATCAGAACAAGGCAAGAAACTACTTAAACTTTTACCAGGTCAACCGAAACCAGCACGCCTGTATGGCCTTCCTAAGACACACAAACCTGGCATCCCACTACGGCCTATCACTTCGGGCATAGGGAGTGCACCACACAGACTAGCCGGCCACCTTGCCAAATACCTTTCAGCACTTCTGGGCACCATCAGTCAAGCCCACCTCAAACACTCAGGTGACCTTCTCTCCCGAATTTCCAACCTGAATGTCAAAAACAAAAGCATGGCTTCCTTCGATGTCACAGCCCTCTTTACCAACGTTCCTACTGACGCTGCAATCAACATTCTGAGACAGAGGCTCACTGAAAACCACGACCTCCCTTTACCTCTTCTAGATTTCATCAATCTAGTGGAACTTTGTGTTAATTTCAACTTCTTCAAGTATCAGGACAACTGTTACAAACAATGCTTTGGGATGGCAATGGGCAGCCCGCTCAGTGCTGTGCTTGCCAACCTCTTCATGGAAAACCTGGAGACAGAGAAATTCAGCACCCTCATTCCCAACACCGTTATCTGGCTAAGATACGTTGATGATATATTGGTTTTCTATCCGAGACGTCTCAATATCCAGGCCCTTCTCAACAAGATCAATGCAGTTGAACCATAAATAAAGTTTACACATTGAACTCGAAAATGATGGCAAACTTCCTTTCCTCGACGTTCTACTGTGCAGATCTCCCGACAGTGACAAACTTCTCTTCAAAGTGTATAGAAAACCTACCAACAAGGACGATCTTATACACTTTTATTCACACCAAGACACCCGCACTAAGAGAGGAGTCCTCATTGGCTTCTTCTTGAGAGCTCTTCGCATCTCCAGCCCTTGTTTTCTAGAAGAAGAATGCACTTACATAACACATGCCTTTACACGTCTTCAGTTCCCATCTTTCTTCATCCGAGATTGCAGACTCAAGGCACAAGCTATCCTCAACAAACCGCCCATGGAACAGCCCCCTAAACAGTTCATAGTACTCCCATATGGCGATGTTGCCACGAATACTCGCAGGGCACTTGCTATGAGTAACATCAACGTTTCCACCATAAACACATCATCTATCAAAGACCTCACTACGAAACGCAGCCCCACACCTCTAACTTCTACAGCAGGCGTCTACACTATCCCCTGTGGGTTCTGAACATTAAAATGGTATAAAATACCGACAGGTTGTTAGGTAAGACACATATGCAACAGTTAGGTATCTTTATTATGAAACGTTTCGCCTACACAGTAGGCTTCTTCAGTCAAGTACAGAAAAGTTGATAGAAGCAGAAGATACTTGAAGACGATGTAATCAGTCCATCACCCTTAAAGTTTTGAGGTGGTCAGTCCCTCAGTCTGGAGAAGAGCATTGTTCCATAGTATGAAACAATATGGAGATGAAGTGACAGAATGGAGCTTTTTATAGCGCCAAGAGGTGAGACGTAGGCCACTAGGAGAGGTAAGAACTCAGATGTTGAAAGGTCAGGTCCCTCTCAAATCCAGCCGCTCTCACTAGTGGAAGTTGTCGAAGTTGATTACAGGTTTGTACCAAGATACCCTTGTCGGTATTTTATACCATTTTAATGTTCAATCTGTCAGACACTGCAACACAAGGGTATCTTGGTACAGACCTGCAATCAACTTCGACAACTTCCACTAGTGAGAGCGGCTGGATTTGAGAGGGACCTGACCTTTCAACATCTGAGTTCTTACCTCTCCTAGTGGCCTACGTCTCACCTCTTGGCGCTATAAAAGCTCCATCCTGTCACTTCATCTCCATATTGTTTCATACTATGGAACAATGCTCTTCTCCAGACTGAGGGACTGACCACCTCAAAACTTTAAGGGTGATGGACTGATTACATCGTCTTCAAGTATCTTCTGCTTCTATCAACTTTTCTGCACTTGACTGAAGAAGCCTACTGTGTAGGCGAAACGTTTCATAATAAAGATACCTAACTGTTGCATATGTGTCTTACCTAACAACCTGTCGGTATTTTATACCATTTTAATGTTCAATCTGTCAGACACTGCAACACAAGGGTATCTTGGTACAGACCTGCAATCAACTTCGACAACTTCCACCAGTGAGAGCGGCTGGATTTGAGAAGGACCTGACCTTTCAACATCTGAGTTCTTACCTCTCCTAGTGGCCTACGTCTCACCTCTTGGCGCTATAAAAGCTCCATCCTGTCACTTCATCTCCATATTGTTTCATACTATGGAACAATGCTCTTCTCCAGACTGAGGGACTGACCACCTCAAAACTTTAAGGGTGATGGACTGATTACATCGTCTTCAAGTATCTTCTGCTTCTATCAACTTTTCTGCACTTGACTGAAGAAGCCTACTGTGTAGGCGAAACGTTTCATAATAAAGATACCTAACTGTTGCATATGTGTCTTACCTAACAACCTGTCGGTATTTTATACCATTTTAATGTTTTTCTGTACTTGACTGAAGAAGCCTACTGTGTAGGCGAAACGTTTCATAATAAAGATACCTAACTGTTGCATATGTGTCTTACCTAACAACCTGTGGGTTCTGTCCCAAGACATATGTAGGCGAGACAGGCAGAGATCTTGCAGTCCGCCTGAATGAGCATCGAAATGCCTCTAACAGAGACGATGTAAGGTACGCATGTGTCCTCCACAGAGACTCCACGGGGCATTTGATGAACTGGAATGAGGCACTACTCGTTCTCACCGAACCAGACCTCAGACGCCGACGGTGCCTAGAAGCCTCACTAATCGCCGTCACCGACACTATAGAACGCAACACTGGAAACTACAAAATTTCAAAAACATTGGCATACATGATACTTAAGCAGCACCAACCCAACAACACAGGAGTCACATGATTTCATCGTCTACCCGTCCTCATCATAGGCAGAGGTTGTTAGGTAAGACACATATGCAACAGTTAGGTATCTTTATTTTGAAACGTTTCGCCTACACAGTAGGCTTCTTCAGTCGAGTACAGAAAAGTTGATGGAAGCAGAAGATTCTTGAAGACGATGTAATCAGTCCATCACCCTTAAAGTTTTGAGGTGGTCAGTCCCTCAGTCTGGAGAAGAGCATTGTTCCGTTGTCTGAAACATATTGTTTCAGACAACGGAACAATGCTCTTCTCCAGACTGAGGGACTGACCACCTCAAAACTTTAAGGGTGATGGACTGATTACATCGTCTTCAAGAATCTTCTGCTTCCATCAACTTTTCTGTACTCGACTGAAGAAGCCTACTGTGTAGGCGAAACGTTTCAAAATAAAGATACCTAACTGTTGCATATGTGTCTTACCTAACAATCTGTCGGTGTTTTATACCATTTTAATGTTCATAGGCAGAGGTTGTTTTGATAAGGACCTGCCTCGCATGGGCCAGTAGGCCTTCTACAGTGTTCCTCCATTCTTATGTTCTTATGACATTCCTCAGGTCACGTGCGTCACACCTTACTCTCCGCCTATATATAATGCCTTTCTACCTCCCAGGACCGAAACGTTTTCTAATAAATATGTTATAGTGTTTGCTTACGTGTCTTTCTAAACCAACTTGTCGGTATTTATTACCAAGGTTTATACCATATATATATATATATATATATATATATATATATATATATATATATATATATATATATATATATATATATATATATATATATATATATATATACATATATATATATATATATATATATATATATATATATATATATATATAATATATATATATATATATATATATATATATATAGAGAAGAGAGAGAGAGAGAGAGAGAGAGAGAGAGAGAGAGAGAGAGAGAGAGAGAGAGAGAGAGAAAGAGAGAGAGAGAGAACATTATACTCCACATAAACCTTTCTCTGGAACATTACCTTGACAATTACAACAGAACACAGGCATAACACAAGACAAAACTTCTTCCACATCCCCCGTTTCCAACTCAACCTCTGCAAAAACTCAATGAACATAAAAGGCCCTAAGATCTGGAATACTTTGCCAGAACCATTAAAAAGTCCCTTGTTAAATAGTACCTCATCTCCTTGACGTAAGTTTATTCAGGTATACACAAATACAATTACATAGATTATCACAGATAACAGTATATATGTATATAACCTAGGATATCCTAAAAAAAGTCACCAACACTATGCTATAAAGAACAATCAGCTCATCCAACTCTACCCCTGTACTTCCAGTCTTCCTCAAACTTCCATAGAATTAGCAATTAAATACTCATCTTGTTCCATTAAATCTCACTGAAACTAACTTCTTGTATGTTCATTGTCTCTTTCAGTCGTTCCTTAAACTGAAGCCCTGGAGTCAGTTTGTAACTGCTTGATAAATCCCACTTTACTGAAGATCACTGAATCGGTTCGAAGATTATAAATACTTAAAATGTTACTATTATTTATTTAACTACCTCTAACTTTTGTACATTTAAAAACGTCTACTTAATAATCCAAAAAAAAAAAAGATATTTTAAGCCGGTTATTTGGTATTAGGAATAGCTGGTGGCTAGTGGTCGTTGAAAGATGGTCGCTGGCTCGGATAGTTACTGGCTCGGATAGTTACTGGCTCGGATGGTCGCTGGCTCGGATGGTCACTGGCTCGGATGGTCACTGGCTCGGATGGTCACTGGCTTGGATGGTCACTGGCTCGGATGATCGCTAGGTCGGATGGTCGTTGGGTGGGATGATCGCTGATTCAAATGGTCGCTGGCTCGGAGTCGTCTTCTCAGCAGATTCAAAACAAACAGGAATGCCAGCACAACATAACCATATTTTTCACTCGCCTACGAACGTTTACAAAATTTTATGCTTGTTTTTTAAAATTGCTTTTAATATATGTTAGGTGCATTTTTACGATAAAAATTTATGAATTTATTGAAAGTTTTACTTGGTTATACAGTAAACGTTTGTATGGCATTCATAAAGGAGATATTTTCTCGAAGCATTCACATTTAAACCACTGAGTTTGACCAGCGGCCCATCTGCCGCGGACTACTGTACTCACCTACATGAGGTTGCAGGAGTCGAGTCACAGCTCCCGGCTCCGATAACTTTATTCCATCTCCCGTGGACCACTAATAATTTTATTTCTACAAGTACATGTACAAGGTATATGTACTTGTAGAAATAAGTACAAGTACAAGGTACATGTACTTGTAGGTCAGTTTTGTCCCCAGGATGCAACCCACACCAGTCGACTAACACCCGGGTACCTATTTTACTGCTAGGTGATCATGGACAGCAGGTGTCTTATGGAAACACGTCCTAATGTTTTTAAGCCGTACCGGGGAATCGATCTCCAGATCTCAGTGTGAGTTGAGTGTGCTAGCAATCTCCCGTGGACCACTGTGGTCCATCTGCCGTGGACCACTGTAGTCCATCTGCCGTGGACCACTGTGGTCCATCTGCCACGGACCACTGTGGTCCATCTGCCGCGGACCACTTAAGTAATACACAGGTTTTAACTAAATGTTGGTAGAGAAATAGCAAACATCGAACTTAAGCTAAAGGAATCTTATAGGAGTCAGGAATCGTGGGAAAAACTAAAAGCCATAAATGAAATCGAAAGAAACCCAAAGTATTTCTTCTCCTATGCCAAATCAAAGTCGAGAACAACGTCCAGTATTGGGCCCCTACTTAAACAAGATGGGTCCTACACAGATGACAGCAAGGAAATGAGTGAGCTACTCAAGTCCCAATATGACTCAGTTTTTAGCAAGCCGCTAACCAGACTGAGAGTCGAAGATCAAAATGAATTTTTTATGAGAGAGCCACAGAATTTGGTTAACACAAGCCTATCTGATGTTATCCTGACGCCAAATGACTTCGAACAGGCGATAAATGACATGCCCATGCACTCTGCCCCAGGGCCAGACTCATGGAACTCCGTGTTCATCAAGAACATAAAAAAAGCCAAACAACTATACTACTCCAGTAGATTCACAGACACTAGAGGAGATATAAAAAAGACCTGGAAAACACTCTCTCAGATTCTAGGGACCCACAAACTGAGAAAAACCAAGAATATTGTCCTAACTAAACCTAATGAAACACCACTACATCCCACTGACACAGCTAACAAGATAAACGACTTCTTCTCAAACATAGGATCTAATCTCGCCAGTAAAATCCTACATACCAATGCCCATGCCGGGGACTACCTAGATGAAATTTCCCTAATTCCTTCTATCTTGCACCAACTGAGCCCACGGAAGTCATTGAGATCATAAAGTCACTTAAAAATAACTCGGGGAATCTGTCTCATGTCCCACCATTACTGTACAAGCGAGCGGCCCATGTCCTTTCGCATGCTATTTCATTACTTTTTAACAAGTCAATAGAGACTAGCACCTTCCCGAAACTACTCAAGATGGCAAGGGTTACACCAATACATAAAGGTGGTGACCCTACAGACTTAAACAACTATAGGCCAATATCTAACTTACCATTGCTATCCAAAATCTTTGAGAAACTCGTGCACAGGAGACTGTATTCATTTATTACGGCTCAAAACATACTCAACCCCTGCCAGTTAGGATTCAGGAAAAATAAAAGCACTAATGATGCAATCATAAAATTGCTAGATCTGCTTTACACAGCATTGGAAAATAAGGAATATCCACTAGGAATTTTTATTGACCTAAGAAAAGCTTTTGACACAGTAGACCACGACATCCTACTCCACAAACTTGATCACTACGGTATAAGAGGCCATGCGCTTGCTTATTTCAAATCTTACATTACTAATAGGTATCAGTACGTCACCATTAAAGACACAGCATCAGCAACACGGCCACTTGATACTGGAGTTCCGCAGGGAAGTGTCCTTGGTCCCCTGCTCTTCCTCATATACATCAATGACCTTCCAAACGTATCCCAACACCTGAAACCCATTCTCTTTGCTGATGACACGACTTATGTCATCTCTCACCCTAATCTTGCCACCCTCAACACCATTGTGAATGAGGAGCTGATTAAAATATCGACTTGGATGACAGCCAATAAACTTACGCTTAACACTGACAAAACCTACTATATTATGTTTGGTAGCAGAGCAGGAGATGCACAAATTAACATTAAGATTGACAACACTCTAATTACCAGAAATAATGGGGGAAAATTCCTAGGCTTATACCTTGACAACAACCTGAATTTCAGCACCCATATCCAGCATATAGCCAAAAAAGTATCCAAAACGGTTGGGATCCTCTCCAAGATACGATTACTACGTGCCGCAAAATGCCCTTCTCACACTATACCACTCACTTATTTATCCATACCTCACCTATGCTATTTGTGCTTGGGGATCAACTGCAGCAACACACCTAAAGCCAATAATAACCCAACAAAAAGCTGCAGTAAGAATAATCACTAAATCCCATCCCTGGCAACACACCCCCCCACTCTTCATAGATCTAAACTTACTCCCAGTTCAGTACATCCACACTTACTACTGTGCAATCTACATCTACAGGGCCTTAAACTCTAATATCAACCTTGACCTAAAACGCTTTCTTGATAGTTGTGACAGAACCCACAGGCATAACACCAGACACAAACATCTCTACGATATTCCCCGTGTCCGACTAAACCTTTACAAAAATTCAATGTATGTCAAAGGCCCTAAAATCTGGAATACCCTACCTGAGAACTCTAGAACTGCAGACACATTCATCACCTTCAAAACTACCATTAGAAAACATCTTATCTCCCTGATACACCCCGTCAACTAACTACACGAATACCACCTGGTGGTTCACACTTACACTCACTCACTCATTCGACCATAAACAGAAATATTAATCTCAGTCTTAAAATAATGAATCCTGTGATACTCCAATACTGAAACTATGTACTGTGCCAAAACAAAAGCATTCACATTGCTAAACTCACAAACTAGTATTTAGTCACTTAGCCATAATACCAACTTACCTCATAATTTGTAATATTTTACAATTAAGAATAAAAACTAAGTATGCCCGAAATGCCTAGCCATGCTAAGCGTTCTAGTGGTACACTCTGTAATCACAATTTTACTACAAGTAAACCAAACAATAACCAAATTTCTGTAAACTCAGCATTGTAATCCTTATAGAGAATAAACTTTGAATTTGAATTTGAATTGAAGAACTGCAAGAACGAGCCTTTACCATCCTATGGAGAGGGAGCATGGACACGGGGGTCGTCCCACAGTTACTAAAAACAACAGACATAGCCCCACTCCACAAAGGGGGCAGTAAAGCAACAGCAAAGAACTACAGACCGATAGCACTAACATCCCATATCATAAAAATCTTTGAAAGAGTCCTAAGAAGCAAGATCACTCCTTTAGGAGTCAGGAATCGCGGGAAGAACTAAAAGCCATAAATGAAATCGAAAGAAACCCAAAGTATTTCTTCTCCTATGCCAAATCAAAATCGAGAACAACGTCCAGTATTGGGCCCCTACTTAAACAAGATGGGTCCTACACAGATGACAGCAAGGAAATGAGTGAGCTACTCAAGTCCCAGTATGACTCAGTTTTTAGCAAGCCGCTAACCAGACTGAGAGTCGAAGATCAAAATGAATTTTTTATGAGAGAGCCACAAAATTTGATTAACATAAGCCTATCCGATGTTATCCTGACGCCAAATGACTTCGAACAGGCGATAAATGACATGCCCATGCACTCTGCCCCAGGGCCAGACTCATGGAACTCTGTGTTCATCAAGAACTGCAAGAAGCCCCTATCACGAGCCTTTTCCATCCTATGGAGAGGGAGCATGGACACGGGGGTCGTCCCACAGTTACTAAAAACAACAGACATAGCCCCACTCCACAAAGGGGGCAGTAAAGCAACAGCAAAGAACTACAGACCAATAGCACTAACATCCCATATCATAAAAATCTTTGAAAGGGTCCTAAGAAGCAAGATCACCACCCATCTAGAAACCCATCAGTTACACAACCCAGGGCAACATGGGTTTAGAACAGGTCGCTCCTGTCTGTCTCAACTATTGGATCACTACGACAAGGTCCTAAATGCACTAGAAGACAAAAGAATGCAGATGTAATATATACAGACTTTGCAAAAGCCTTCGACAAGTGTGACCATGGCGTAATAGCGCACAAAATGCGTGCTAAAGAATAACGGAAAAGTCGGTCGATGGATCTATAATTTCCTCACTAACAGAACACAGAGAGTAGTCGTCAACAGAGTAAAGTCGAGGCAGCTACGGTGAAAGCTCTGTTCCACAAGGCACAGTACTCGCTCGCCATCTTGTTCCTCATCCTCATATCCGACATTAGACAAGGATGTCAGCCACAGCACCGTGTCTTCCTTTGCAGATGACACCCGAAATCTGCATGAACAGTGTCTTCCATTGCAGACACTGCAAAGCTCCAGGCGGACATCAACCAAATCTTTCAGTGGGCTGCAGAAACAATATGAAGTTCAACGATGAGAAATTTCAATTACTCAGATATGGTAAACATGAGGAAATTAAATCTTCATCAGAGTACAAAACAAATTCTGGCCACAAAATAGAGCGAAACACCAACGTCAAAGACCTGGGAGTGATCATGTCGGAGGATCTCACCTTCAAGGACCATAACATTGTATCAATCGCATCTGCTAGAAAAATGACAGGATGGATAATGAGAACCTTCAAAACTAGGGAGGCCAAGCCCATGATGACACTCTTCAGGTCACTTGTTCTATCTAGGCTGGAATATTGCTGCACACTAACAGCACCTTTCAAGGCAGGTGAAATTGCCGACCTAGAAAATGTACAGAGAACTTTCACGCGTGCATAAACGAGATAAAACACCTCATTTATTTGGGAGCGCTTGAGGTTCCTAAACCTGTATTCCCCCTGGAACGCAGGAGGGAGAGATAATGATTATATACACCCGGAAAAATCAGAGGGGACTAGTACCGAACTTGCACACGAAAATCACTCACTACGAAAGCAAACTGACTTGGCAGACGAATGCACCATCCCCCCAATGAAAAGCATGGGGTGTCACTAGCACGTTAATAGACCATACAATAAGTGTCAGGGGCCCGAGACTGTTCAACTACCTCCCAGCACACATAAGGGGGATTACCAACAGATCCCTGGCAGTCTTCAAGCTGGCACTGGACAAGCACCTAAAGTCAGTTCCTGATCAGCCGGGCTGTGGCTCGTACGTTGGTTTACGTGCAGCCAGCAGCAACAGCCTGGTTGATCAGGCTCTGATCCACCAGGAGGCCTGGTCACAGACCGGGCCGCGGGGGCGTTGACCCCCGGAACTCTCTCCAGGTAAACTCCAGGTCACCACCCATCTAGAAACCCATCAGTTACACAACCCAGGGCAACATGGGTTTAGATCAGGTCGCTCCTGTCTGTCTCAACTATTGGATCACTACGACAAGGTCCTAGATGCACTTAGAAGACAAAAAAAATCAGATGTAATATATACAACTTTGCAAAAAGCCATTAGACAAGTGTGTCCATTGCGTAATAGCGCAACAAAATAGGTGCTTTTAAGGAATAACAGGAAAAAGTCGTCGAGGATCTATAATTTTTTCCTCACTAACAGAACACAGAGAGTAGTAGTCAACAGAGTAAAGTCCGAGGCAGGCACGGTGAAAAGCTCGTTCCACAAGGCACAGTACACGCTTCGCCCATCTTGGTTCCTCATCCTCATATCTGACATAACAAGGATGTCAGCCACAGCACCGTGTCTACCTTTGCAGATGACAACCCGAATCGCATGACAGGGTCTTCCATTGCAGACACAGCAAAGGCTCCCAGGCGGACATCAACCAAATCTTTCAGTGGCTGCATAAAACAATATGAAGTTCAACTATGAGAAATTTCAATTACTCAGATATGGTAAACACGAGGAAATTAAATCGCAACAGAGTACAAACAAATCTGGCCAGAAAATCGAGCGAAACACCACGTCAAAACCTGGAGTGATCAGTCGGAGGATCTCACCTTCAAGGACCATAACATTGTATCGATCGCATCTGCAGAAAAATGACAGGATGGATAATGAAACCTTCAAAAAACGAGAATGCAAGCCCATGATGACACTCTTTCAGGTCACTTGTTCTATCTAGGCTGGAATAATGCTGAATACTAACAGCACCTTTCAAGGCAGGTGAAATTGCTGACCTAGAAAATGTACAGATAACCATCACGGTGCGCATAACGGAGATAAAACACCTCAATTACTGGGAGCGCTTGAGGTTCCTGAACCTGTATTCCCTGGAACGCAGGCGGGAGAGATACATGATTATATACACCTGGAAAATCCTAGAGGGACTAGTACCGAACTTGCACACGAAAATCACTCACTACGAAAGCAAAAGACTTGGCAGACGATGCAACATCCCCCCAATGAAAAGCAGGGGTGTCACTAGCACGTTAAGAGACCATACAATAAGTGTCAGGGGCCTGAGACTGTTCAACTGCCTCCCAGCATACATAAGGGGGATTACCAACAGACCCCTGGCAGTCTTCAAGCTGGCACTGGACAAGCACCTAAAGTCGGTTCCTGATCAGCCGGGCTGTGGCTCGTACGTTGGTTTGCGTGCAGCCAGCAGCAACAGCCTGGTTGATCAGGCTCTGATCCACCAGGAGGCCTGGTCACAGACCGGGCCGCGGGGGCGTTGACCCCCGGAACTCTCTCCAGGTAAACTCCTCCAGTACTGTACCAGTCACAATCTACAACAATCATCGGTAGTATTGTACCAGTCACAATCTACTCCAGTCACTGGTAGTATTGTACCAGTCACAATCTACTCCAGTCACCGGTAGCATTGTACCAGTCAAAATCTACAACAATCACTGGTAGTAGTGTACCAGTCACAGTCTACAACAATCACTGGTAGTATTGTATCAGTCACAATCTACAACAATCACTGGTAGTATTGTACCAGTCACAATCTACAACAATCACTGGTAGTATTGTACCAGTCACAATATACTCCAGTCACTGGTAGTATTGTACCAGTCACAATCTACAACAATCACTGGTAGTATTGTACCAGTCACAATATACTCCAGTCACTGGTAGTATTGTACCAGTCACAGTCTACAACAATCACTGGTAGTATTGTATCAGTCACAATCTTCAACAATCACTGGTAGTATTGTACCAGTCACAATATACTCCAGTCACTGGTAGTATTGTACCAGTCAATGACAGCCAATAAACTTACACTTAACACTGACAAAACCTACTATATTATGTTTGGTAGCAGAGCAGGTGTTGCGCAACTTAACATTAAGATCGACAACACTCTAATTGCCAGACATAATGAGGGCAAATTCCTAGGCCTATACCTCGACAACAACCTGAATTTCAGCCTGGAGTTTACCTGGAGAGAGTTCCGGGGGTCAACGCCCCCGCGGCCCGGTCTGTGACCAGGCCTCCTGGTGGATCAGAGCCTGATCAACCAGGCTGTTGCTGCTGGCTGCACGCAAACCAACGTACGAGCCACAGCCCGGCTGATCAGGAACTGACTTTAGGTGCTTGTCCCGTGCCAGCTTGAAGACTGCCAGGGGTCTGTTGGTAATCCCCCTTATGTGTGCTGGGAGGCAGTTGAACAGTCTCGGGCCCCTGACACTTATTGTATGGTCTCTTAACGTGCTAGTGACACCCCTGCTTTTCATTGGGGGGATGGTGCATCGTCTGCCAAGTCTTTTGCTTTCGTAGTGAGTGATTTTCGTGTGCAAGTTCGGTACTAGTCCCTCTAGATTTTCCAGGTGTATATAATCATGTATCTCTCCCTCCTGCGTTCCTGGGAATACAGGTTTAGGAACCTCAAGCGCTCCCAATAATTGAGGTGTTTTATCTCCATTATGCGCGCCGTGAAAGTTCTCTGTACATTTTCTAGTCGGCAATTTCACCTGCCTTGAAAGGTGCTGTTAGTGTGCAGCAATATTCCAGCCTAGATAGAACAAGTGACCTGAAGAGTGTCATCATGGGCTTGGCCTCCCTAGTTTTGAAGGTTCTCATTATCCATCCTGTCATATTTTTCTAGGGATGCGATTGATACAATGTTATAGTCCTTGAAGGTGAGATCCTCCGACATGATCACTCCCAGGTCTTTGACGTTGGTGTTTCGCTCTATTTTGTGGCCAGAATTTGTTTTGTACTCTGATGAAGATTTAATTTCCTCATGTTTACCATATCTGAGTAATTGAAATTTCTCATCGTTTGAACTTCAATATTGTTTTCTGCAGCCCACTGAAAGATTTGGTTGATGTCCGCCTGGAGGGTTTGCAGTGTCTCAATGGAAACACTGGGCATGCGTTCGGGGTGTCACTGCAAAGGAAGAAACGGGGGCTGTGGCGGGCATCCTTGTCTAAAGTCGGATATTTAGGGTGAGGGAACAAGATGGGGGCGAGTACTGTGGCCTTGTGGAACAGAGCTTTTTCACCGTAGCTGCCCGGACCTTTTTTCTGTTTGACGAATACTCTCTGTGTTTGTTAGTGAGGGAAAAATTAAAATCCTTTGACCGACTTTTCCTGTTATTCCTTTAGCACCCCATTTTTTGCGCTATTCGCCCTGGCACACTTTTCGAACTTTTGGGAAAGTCTGTTATATTACACGCATTCTTTTTGTCCCTTTTAGTGCATTTAGGCCTTGTCGTAGTGGGCCCCAAAATTTAGACAAAACCGGAGGCCCACCTGTTCTAAACCCTTTTGCCCTGGGGGTGTAACTGAAAGGGTTTCTAAAATTGGTGGGATCTTGCTTCTTAACCCTTTTTAAAATTTTTTTTGGGAAAAGGGATGTTAGTGCTATTGTCCGTAGTTCTTTGCTGTTGCTTTTAAATGCCCCCTTTGGGGGGAGTGAGGGTAAAACCCGTTTTTTTTTAGTAACTGTGGGACGACCCCCCTTTTCAAACCCCCCCATAGGATGGAAAAGGGCGTGATAGGGGGTTTTTTGCAGTTCTTGATGAACACAGAAATTTCCCTGAGTCCGGCCCCCGGGGCAGAGTGCAAAGGCCAATTTATTTATCGCCTTTCGAAGTCATTTTGGGGGTTTAGGATAAAAAATCGGGGGGAAAGGCCCTTTTGTTAATAAATTTTTTGGCATTCTCAAAAAAAAAATTTTTTTTGATCTTCGACCTCATCTGGTTAGCGGCTTTCAAAAAAATGGTCATATGGGACTTGAAATAGCTCACTCATTTTTCCCCTGCCATCTTGGGGTTTGGGCCCCCTCTTTTTTTGTAGGGGGCCCAAAACGGAAAGTTGTTCTCGATTTTTATTTGGCATAGGAGAAAAATACTTTGGTTTTTTTTTCGATTTTATTTTTGGCTTTTTTTGTTCCCTTCCGCAATTCCTGACTCCCTAAAAATTCTTTTTTGCCCTTTGTTCGAGGGGTTGCTATTTCCCCTGACCCGTGTCTCCCACCCCATTTCCCGATAAAATTTACCTCTTTTAGCCGCTCTGTTTTTTTCTTTCCCCTCGCCTGTAAAGGGGCGCCTGTCTCTTTCTATTTTTACATCTACCCTCCTTTTTTTTAGAGGAATTTCCTTGTGCATACATCAGTGCCACCGAGTTAATCTTTCTAGGCATAAAATTAGGGTCTGGGTTTTCTTATATTCTTTCCCCCCCCTTTTATCGGTTAAAGGGCTTTGGGTTTTCTTTGGGCCCACTTTATGTTTTGTTTTTGAAGTTGAATTTTGGGGAATGCTCCCTCGTGACTAATCCATTTTGTCCGGCTGGGGGTCCGCGCCCAAAATGACTGAACCCAAAATTTTGGGTTTTGATTAGTAAATTTTTTTGATATGGGGACATTTCTTATCAATCATCCTTGTTGTGAAGAATTTGAGGTCTAGTGGATTCTCCTCAAATGGCTTTTATTAAATTTTCTGGTTTAAATTTTAATTTTGTGCAGAGATTTAAAAGCTCGCGTGAGTGTGAGTTTTCATCAGAGCTGCCTCCTGGTGTTATTACTGCAACATTATTATTTGCTATATTCCTCCATTTTAGGTGCCTTAAGTTGAAATCCCCCAGGAGCAAGATGTTGGGTGCAGGAGCTGGAAGATTTTCCAGACAGTGGTCAATTTTTAACAGCTGTTCCTGGAATTGCTGGGATGTTGCATCCGGAGGCTTGTAGACTACCACAATGACTAGGTTTTGGTTCTCGACCTTTACTGCTAAAACTTCCACTACATCATTTGAGGCATTTAGCAGTTCTGTGCAAACAATAACACATAATAAAAAAAGTATCCAAAACGGTTGGGATCCTCTCCAAGATACGATACTACGTGCCGCAAAATGCCCTTCTCACACTATACCATTCACTCATTTATCCATACCTCACCTATGCTATTTGTGCTTGAGGATCACCTGCAGCAACACACCTAAAGCCAATAATAACCCAACAAAAAGCCGCAGTAAGAATAATCAATAAATCCCATCCCTGGCAACACACTCCCCCACTCTTCATAGATCTAAACTTACTCCCTGTTCAGAACATCCACACTTACTACAGTGCAATCTATATCTACAGGACCTTAAATTCCAATATTAACCTTGACCTAAAACGCTTTCTTGATAGTTGTGACAGGATCCACAGGCATAACACCAGACACAAACATCTCTACGACATTCTCCGTGTCCGACTAAACCTTTACAAAAATTCAATGTATTTCAAAGGCCCTAAAATCTGGAACACCCTTCCTGAAAACTCTGGAACTGCAGACACATTCATCACCTTCAAAACTACCTTTAGAAAACATCTTATCTCCCTGATACACCCCGACAACTAACTACATAGAAACCACCTGGTGGTTCACACTTACACACATTCACTCACTCATTTGACTATAAACACAGAAATACGAATCTTAATCTTAAAATAATGATTCCTAACTAGTGATAAGTTTGCCTGTGATACTCCAATATAGAAACTATGTATTGTGCCAAAACAAAAGCATTCACATTGCTAAACTCACAAACTAGTATTTAGTCACTTAGTATTTAGTCGACTTACTCCATAATCTGTAATAATTTAGGGTTAAGAATTAATCCAAGTCTGCCCGAAATGCCTAGTCATGCTAGGTGTCCTAGTGGCCCCCTCTGTAATTAGTGTTTTATTACATGTAAACCACACAATAACCAAAATCTGTAAACCCCGCATTGTAATCCTTATAGAGAATAAGCTTGATTGATTGATTGATTGATCTACAACAATCACTGGTAGTATTGTACCAGTCACAATATACTCCAGTCAGTGGTAGTATTGTACCAGACACAATATACAACAGTCACTGGTAGTATTGTACCAGTCACAATATACTCCAGTCAGTGGTATTATTGTACCAGTCACAATCTACAACAATCACTGGTAGTATTGTACCAGTCACAACCTACTCCAGTCACTGGTAGTATTGTACCAGACACAATATACTCCAGTCACTGGTAGTATTGTACCAATCACAATCTTCTCCAGTCAGTGATAGTATTGTACCAGTCACAATTTACTCCAGTCAGTGGTAATATTGTACTAGTCACAATCTTCTCCAGTCAATAGTAGTATTGTACCAGTCACAATTTACTCCAGTCAGTGGTAGTATTGTACAAGTCACAATCTACAACAATCACTGGTAGTATTGTACGAGCCACAGTCTTATCCAGTCAGTGGTAGTACTGTACCAGTCACAATCTTCTCCAGTCAGTGGTAGTATTGTACCAGTCACAATCTTCTCCAGTCAGTGGTAGTATTGTATCAGTCACAATCTTCTCCAGTCAGTGGTAGCATTGTACCAGTCACAATCTTCTCCAGTCAGTGGTAGTATTGTACCAGTCACAATCTTCTCCAGTCAGTGGTAGTATTGTACCAGTCACAATCTTCTCCAGTCAGTGGTAGTATTGTACCAGTCACAATCTTCTCCAGTCAGTGGTAGTATTGTACCAGTCACAATCTTCTCCGGTCAGTGGTAGTATTGTACCAGTCACAATCTTCTCCGGTCAGTGGTAGTATAGTACCAGTCACAATCTTCTCCAGTCAGTGGTAGTATTGTGCAAGTTAGTCTACTTTTTACTTTCCTGCCAAAGCTGGAGGAAATTAAAACTATGTCTGAGTATAAAGCAAATTCCATGTACTCAATAGAGGGAAAACCTAATGTGAAGGACCTGGGAGTGATAATGTCAGAGGATGTCACTTTCAAAGATCAAAACAATGTATCTACCACATCTGCTAAGAAAGTGATAGGATGGATAATGAGAACATTCAAAACTAGGAATGCTAAGCCCACGATGATTCTCTTCAAATCGTTTGTTCTCTCTAGGCTGGAATACTGCTGTACACTAACGACCCCCTTCAAGGCATGCGATATTGCTGACCTGGAGAATGTACGGAGAACTTTCACGGCACACATAAGTACCATATATTACTGGGAACAGTTACAGTCCCTTGATTTATATTCCCTGGAACGCAGGCGAGATACATGATAATATACGCTTGGAAAATCCTATAGGGAATAGTCCCAAACTTGCACTCGAAAATCACTCCCTATGAAAGCAAAAGACTCTGCAGGAGATGCAACATTCCCCCATTGAAAAGCAGAGGCGCCACGAGCACACTGATAATGTTTGTGAAAATGACCGCAATAATATTGATAACACTAATTTATATATATGTATATATATATATATATATATTATATATATATATATATATATATATATATATATATATATATATATATATATATATATATATATATATAGGTAGTAGGTTGGTAGACAGCAACCACCCAGGGAAGTACTACCGTCCTGCCAGATGACTGTGAAACAAAAACCTGTAACTGTTTTGCATGATGGTAGATTGCTGGTTTCTTTTTCTGTCTCATAAACACGCTAAGATAACAGGGATATCTTGCTACTCCTACTTACACTTTGGTCACACTTCACAGACACGCACATGCATATATATATATATATATACATACATCTAGGTTTTTCTCCTTTTTCTAAATAGCTCTTGTTCTTTTTTATTTCTTCTATTGTCCATGGGGAATGGAAAGAATCTTTCCTCCGTAAGCCATGCGTGTCGTATGAGGCGACTAAAATGCCGGGAGCAATGGGCTAGTAACCCCTTCTCCTGTATACAATTACTAAAAAAGAGAAGAAGAAAAACTTTATAAAACTGGGTTGCTTAAATGAGCGTGGATGTAGTGCGGATGACAAGAAACAGATGATTGCTGATGTTATGAATGAAAAGAAGTTGGATGTCCTGGCCCTAAGCGAAACAAAGCTGAAGGGGGTAGGAGAGTTTCAGTGGGGGGAAATAAATGGGATTAAATCTGGAGTATCTGAGAGAGTTAGAGCAAAGGAAAGGGTAGCAGTAATGTTAAATGATCAGTTATGGAAGGAGAAAAGAGAATATGAATGTGTAAATTCAAGAATTATGTGGATTAAAGTAAAGGTTGGATGCGAGAAGTGGGTCATAATAAGCGTGTATGCACCTGGAGAAGAGAGGAATGCAGAGGAGAGAGAGAGATTTTGGGAGATGTTAAGTGAATGTATAGGAGCCTTTGAACCAAGTGAGAGAGTAATTGTGGTAGGGGACTTGAATGCTAAAGTAGGAGAAACTTTTAGAGAGGGTGTGGTAGGTAAGTTTGGGTGCCAGGTGTAAATGATAATGGGAGCCCTTTGATTGAACTTTGTATAGAAAGGGGTTTAGTTATAGGTAATACATATTTAAGAAAAAGAGGATAAATAAGTATACACGATATGATGTAGGGCGAAATGACAGTATTTGTTGGATTATGTATTGGTAGATAAAAGACTGTTGAGTAGACTTCAGGATGTACATGTTTATAGAGGGGCCACAGATATATCAGATCACTTTCTAGTTGTAGCTACACTGAGAGTAAAAGGTAGATGGGATACAAGGAGATTAGAAGCATCAGGGAAGAGAGAGGTGAAGGTTTATAAACTAAAAGAGGAGGCAGTTAGGGTAAGATATAAACAGCTATTGGAGGATAGATGGGCTAATGAGAGCATAGGCAATGGGGTCGAAGAGGTATGGGGTAGGTTTAAAAATGTAGTGTTAGAGTGTTCAGCAGAAGTTTGTGTTACAGGAAAGTGGGTGCAGGAGGGAAGAGGAGCGATTGGTGGAATGATGATGTAAAGAGAGTAGTAAGGGAGAAAAAGTTAGCATATGAGAAGTTTTTACAAAGTAGAAGTGATGCAAGGAGGGAAGAGTATATGGAGAAAAAGAGAGAAGTTAAGAGAGTGGTGAAGCAATGTAAAAAGAGAGCAAATGAGAGAGTGGGTGAGATGTTATCAACAAATTTTGTTGAAAATAAGAAAAAGTTTTGGAGTGAGATTAACAAGTTAAGAAAGCCTAGAGAACAAATGGATTTGTCAGTTAAAAATAGGAGAGGAGAGTTATTAAATGGAGAGTTAGAGGTATTGGGAAGATGGAAGGAATATTTTGAGGAATTGTTTAAATGTTGATGAAGATAGGGAAGCTGTGATTTCGTGTATAGGGCAAGGAGGAATAACATCTTGTAGGAGTGAGGAAGAGCCAGTTGTGAGTGTGGGGGAAGTTCGTGAGGCAGTAGGTAAAATGAAAGGGGTAAGGCAGCCGGGATTGATGGGATAAAGATAGAAATGTTAAAAGCAGGTGGGGATATAGTTTTGGAGTGGTTGGTGCAATTATTTAATAAATGTATGGAAGAGGGTAAGGTACCTAGGGATTGGCAGAGAGCATGCATAGTTCCTTTGTATAAAGGCAATGGGGATAAAAGAGAGTGCAAAAATTATAGGGGGATAAGTCTGTTGAGTGTACCTGGTAAAGTGTATGGTAGAGTTATAATTGAAAGAATTAAGAGTAAGACGGAGAATAGGATAGCAGATGAACAAGGAGGCTTTAGGAAAGGTAGGGGATGTGTGGACCAGGTGTTTACAGTGAAACATATAAGTGAACAGTATTTAGATAAGGCTAAAGAGGTCTTTGTGGCATTTATGGATTTGGAAAAGGCGTATGACAGGGTGGATAGGGGGCAATGTGGCAGATGTTGCAAGTGTATGGTGTAGGAGGTAGGTTACTGAAAGCAGTGAAGAGTTTTTACGAGGATAGTGAGGCTCAAGTTAGAGTATGTAGGAAAGAGGGAAATTTTTTCCCAGTAAAAGTAGGCCTTAGACAAGGATGTGTGATGTCACCGTGGTTGTTTAATATATTTATAGATGGGGTTGTAAGAGAAGTAAATGCGAGGGTCTTGGCAAGAGGCGTGGAGTTAAAAGATAAAGAATCACACACAAAGTGGGAGTTGTCA
>NC_069406.1:38520760-38523260 GCF_026875155.1 Cherax quadricarinatus
AGTTCTCACTCACGCACTCTAGTTCTCACACCAGCACTCTAGTTTTCATATCAGCACTCTAGTTCTCACACCAGCACTCAAGTTCTCACGTCCACACTCTAGTTCTCACGCCAGCACTCTAGTTCTCACTCCAGCACTCTAGTTCTCACTCCAGCACTCTAGTTCTCACTCCAGCACTCTAGCTCTCACTCCAGCACTCTAGTTTTCACTCCAGCACTCTAGTTCTCACACCAGCACTCTAGCTTTCACTCCAGCACTCTAGTTCTCACTCCAGCACTCTAGTTCTCACACCAGCACTCTAGTTCTCACTCCAGCACTCTAGTTCTCACACCAGCACTCTAGTTCTCACACCAGCACTCTAGTTCTCACACCAGCACTCTAGTTCTCACACCAGCACTCTAGTTTTCACACCAGCACTCTAGTTTTCACGTCTGCACTCTAGTTCTCACACCAGCACTCTAGTTCTCACTCCAGCACTCTAGTTCTCACACCAGCACTCTAGTTCTCACTCCAGCACTCTAGTTCTCACACCAGCACTCTAGTTCTCACACCAGCACTCTAGTTCTCACTCCAGCACTCTAGTTCTCACACCAGCACTCTAGTTCTCACTCCAGCACTCTAGTTCTCACACCAGCACTCTAGTTCTCACTCCAGCACTCTAGTTCTCACTCCAGCACTCTAGTTCTCACACCAGCACTCTAGTTCTCTCCCCCGCACTCTAGTTGTGTTGTGATGAGAGGGCTAATACACGCCGTCAAGTGTGTTTCTCAGTGTGTATACAGTATGTATTCTTGACTGGTGGTGAACAGGTGACATGCAGCCTTATTGAATCTCGTGTAATCGATAGGCTTTCAACGGTGGAAATAAATGGTATAAAATACCTACACGATGGAAATGTAAACACATATGCAGTATAATGTGATCCTTTATTGACAACGTTTCGCCCACAGAGTGGGCTTTTTCAAGTCACAAACAGATCTACCTGGGGTGGAAGGTACGCGAGTATTTATAGTCAGGTTCAGAATGTTGGGTCAGGTGGAGAATGCTGCATCTGATGATGTACCGAGTGGGGTTATAGAGTTTAAAATCTTGGGTAGCTTGGAAGGGAGATTGGATAAGTTTGCGAGCAGACCTTCTGCAGTGTTCTTCCATTCCTATGTTCTTATGTGGGATAACGTTGAAGAAGTTTCTTGGCGAGTGGTTCAGCTATGTTATAGAAGCCATTATTCTGGTTGAAGTTGTCGGATATAGACATAAGCGATGATTCCAGGATTCTTCGGTATTGAGTGTTGTCTTCTGTGGCGATAAGTCTTGAGTTTCTGTAGTTTATTAAATGGTTGAATGAATTACGGTGTTGTACACAGGCATTCCTTGTATCGTCAGATCTGCTTGCGTATTGGTGTTCTGAAATAAGTGTTTGGAGGTCTCTTGATGTTTCGCTCACGCATAATTTGCTGCAGTCATCACAAGGGATTATGTATACCCCTGCAGAGGATGGAAGCTTGTCCTATCTATTACTGGCAATGTCCTTGATGGTCGTGGTTGTGGAGGTAGATACTTGGAATGAGGTATTGGAAAAGATGTTGGAAACATGTTTGGCAATGGAGTTGGTGGGGAGGACTATGTATCTCTTCTCAGCAGTGTCTTCTCTGGGTGTGTTGAAGATGTTTAATGCCCGTCGTCTGCAGTCTCTGATGAAGTGACGAGGATAGTGGAGTTAAGAAAATACTTGGTCAATTATAGTGCATTATTCCTCAAGGAACTCATTGCTGCAGATTCTGAGTGCGCGCAGGAAGGAGCCAGTCTTTACACCACGTTTAGTTATGGTGTCGTGGTGAGAGTAGAAGTGGAGAAGATCGTTTTGGTTGGAGGGTTTTCGATAGACTTTAAAACGAAGTTCATGGTCAGTTTTGCAGAGAAGAACATCAAGGAAAGGAAGAGTGTTGTCGACTTCTTCTTCAAGTGTGAACTGGATTGAGGGCTCGACCTGGTTGAGCTTGTCTTGGAGAGCTTGAACGTTGAAGCGTCTGGGAGTTATGAAGAGAATGTCGTCAACATAACGGAGCCAGGTGACAGACGAAGGAATAATGGTGGAGAAACGCTCGGCTTCCAGATGATCCGGTAGATCATCAGATGCAACATTCTCCGCCTGACCACAGCATTCTGAACCTGTCTATAAATTACTCGCGTACCTTCCACCCCAGGTAGATCTGCTTGTGACTTGAAAAAACCCACTGTGTGGGCGAAACGTTGTCAATAAAGGATCACATTATAGTGCATATGTGTTTACATTTCCAGGCTTTCAACCATATTAACCAGTGCGAGTGCTCTGAAACTGCATTTAATTTCGCAAACGAAAACATTATGTACGAAAACGACTCAGAATTATGCAGGAAATTGGCCATAGTCTTCGCTATAGCCAATCTGTGGCTATAACGAAGTCTATAGCCGAAAATGACAAAGGTGACACTATAACCCGTCAAGAGAGGATAAAAGTGCG
>NC_069406.1:38528260-38540760 GCF_026875155.1 Cherax quadricarinatus
TCACTCCTACAAGATGTTATTCCTCCTTGCCCTATACACGAAATCACAGCTTCCCTATCTTCATCAACATTTAACAATTCCTCAAAATATTCCCTCCATCTTCCCAATACCTCTAACTCTCCATTTAATAACTCTCCTCTCCTATTTTTAACTGACAAATCCATTTGTTCTCTAGGCTTTCTTAACTTGTTAATCTCACTCCAAAACTTTTTCTTATTTTCAACAAAATTTGTTTGATAACATCTCACCCACTCTCTCATTTGCTCTCTTTTTACATTGCTTCACCACTCTCTTAACCTCTCTCTTTTTCTCCATATACTCTTCCCTCCTTGCATCACTTCTACTTTGTAAAAACTTCTCATATGCTAACTTTTTCTCCCTTACTACTCTCTTTACATCATCATTCCACCAATCGCTCCTCTTCCCTCCCGCACCCACTTTCCTGTAACCACAAACTTCTGCTGAACACTCTAACACTACATTTTTAAACCTACCCCATACCTCTTCAACCCCATTGCCTATGCTCTCATTAGCCCATCTATCCTCCAATAGCTGTTTATATCTTACCCTAACTGCCTCCTCTTTTAGTTTATAAACCTTCACCTAATAATAATAATAATAATAGAGAACCAGAGGTCCAGAAAGATACTAATGAGTCTGGTATTTTTTATTTTGCAAAATTGGATTCTCTAGCAGTGTGCTGCTACACTACTCTATATGATAGTTACACAGTGGGAACACCAGAAGTGTGCTGCTACACTACTCTATATGATAGTTACACAGTGGGAACACCAGCAGTGTGCTGCTACACTACTCTATATGATAGTTACACAGTGTGAACACCAGCTGTGTGCTGCTACACTACTCTATATGATAGTTACACAGTGGGAACACCAGCAGTGGGGCTGCTAAAAACTAATCTATAAGATAGTTACACAGTGGGAACACCAGCATGTGCTGCTTTCACTACTCTATATGATAGTTACACAGTGGGGAAAACCAGCATGTGCTGCTACACTACTCTATAAAGATAGTTTACACAGTGGGAACACCAGCAGTGTGCTGCTACACTACCTAATGATAGTTACACAGTGGGAAACACCAGCAGTGGGGTTTTCTACACTACTCTATATGAAAGTTTTCACAGTGGGAACACCAGCAGTGTCTGCTACACTAATCTATATATAGTTTTCACAGTGGAACACCACAGTGTGCTGCTACACTACTCTAAATGAAGTTACACAGTGGGAACACCAGCAGTGTGCTGCTACACCCACTCTATATGAAAGTTAACAGTGGGAACACCAGCAGTTGTGCTGCTACAAATACTCTATATAATAGTTACACAGTGGGAACACCAGCAGTGTGCTGCAAAACTACTCTATAGATATTACACAGTGGGAACACCAGCAGTGTGCTGCTACACTACTCTATATGATAGTTACACAGTGGGAAAAAACCCGCAGTGGCTGCTACACTACTCTATATGATAGTTACACAGTGGGAACACCAGCAGTGTGCTGCTACACTACTCTATATGATAGTTACACAGTGGGAACACCAGCAGTGTGCTGCTACACTACTCTATATGATAGTTACATAGTGGGAACACCAGCAGTGTGTTACTACACTACTCTATATGATAGTTACACAGTGGGAACACCAGCAGTGTATTACTACACTACTCTATAATATGTTACACAGTGGGAACACCAGCAGTGTGTTACTACACACTCATATGATAGTTACACAGTGGGAACACCACATGGGGCTGCTACACTATTCTATATGATAGTTTTCACAGGGGAACACCAGCATGTGCTGCTACACTACTCTATATGATAGTTACACAGTGGGAACACCAACAGTGTGCTGCTACACTTCTCTATATGATAGTTACACAGTGGGAACACCAGCAGTGTGCTGCTACACTATTCTATATAATAGTTACACAGTGGGAACACCAGCAGTGTGCTGCTACACTACTCTATATAATAGTTACACAGTGGGAACACCAGCAGTGTGCTGCTACACTATTCTATATAATAGTTACACAGTGGGAACACCAGAAGTGTGCTGCTACACTACTCTATATGATAGTTACACAGTGGGAACACCAGCAGTGTGCTGCTACACTACTCTATATAGTAGTTACACAGTGGGAACACCAGCAGTGTGCTGCTACACTACTCTATATGATAGTTACACAGTGGGAACACCAGCAGTAGCTGCTACACTACCTATATGATAGTTACAAAAGTGGAACACCAGCAGTGTGCTGCTACACTATTCTATATAATAGTTACACAGTGGGAACACCAGCAGTGTGTTACTACACTATTCTATATAATAGTTACACAGTGGGAACACCAGCAGTGTGCTGCTACACTATTCTATATAATAGTTACACAGTGGGAACACCAGCAGTGTGTTACTACACTATTCTATATAATAGTTACACAGTGGGAACACCAGCAGTGTGCTGCTACACTATTCTATATAATAGTTACACAGTGGGAACACCAGAAGTGTGTTACTACACTATTCTATATAATAGTTACACAGTGGGAACATCAGCAGTGTGCTGCTTCACTATTCTATATAATAGTTACACAGTGGGAACACCAGCAGTGTGTTACTACACTACTTTATATGATAGTTACACAGTGGGAACATCAGCAGTGTGCTGCTTCACTATTCTATATAATAGTTACACAGTGGGAACACCAGCAGTGTTTTACTACACTACTTTATATGATAGTTACACAGTGGGAACACCAGCAGTGTTTTACTACACTACTCTATATGATAGTTACACAGTGGGAACACCAGCAGTGTGTTACTACACTACTCTATATGATAGTTACATAGTGGGGAAAACCACAGTGTGCTGCTACACTACTCTATATGATAGTTACACAGTGGGAACACCAGCAGTGTGTTACTACACTACTCTATATGATAGTTACACAGTGGGAACACCAGCAGTGTGTTACTACACTACTCTATATGATAGTTACACAGTGGGAACACCAGCAGTGTGCTGCTACACTACTCTATATGATAGTTACACAGTGGGAACACCTGCAGTGTGTTACTACACTACTCTATATGATAGTTACACAGTGGGAACACCAGCAGTGTGCTGCTACACTAATCTATATGATAGTTACACAGTGGGAACACCAGCAGTGTTTTACTACACTACTCTATATGATAGTTACACAGTGGGAACAAGAACTTTGTTGCTATGTTCACCACTCGCCACTGTGGGGAGGAAGAAGAGGGGTGGAGGTCATGAGACTGAGTTTATTTATGCAGCTAATGTGGAGGGAGCGTCGCCCTCATGCACATAGAAGGGAGCGTAGCCCCCAAACACATAGGAGGGAGAGTCGCCCCCACACACACAGGAGGGAGCGTCGCCCCACACAGGAGTGTAGCCCCCCACACACAGGAGCGTCGCCAACACACACACACACAGGAGGAAGCGTCGCCTCCCACCCACACAGGAGGGAACATCGGCCTCCACACACAGGAGGGAGCGTCGCCCCCCCACACACACACAGGAGGAAGCGTCGCTCCCGACACACACAGGAGGGAGCGTCCCCCTCCCCACACAAGAGGGAGCGTCGCCTCCCAACACAGGTGGTAGCCACAAACTCTACGGAGTTCAGTATCCACGTTTCACTAGGTTGGCCGGAGCGGTCAGTGGTGAGCCAGGTAATGTTGTCTTACACTCTATGTACACTGTCTCACTCACATAACATGCACCAGAGCCTCACCATATTTATAAAACATTCAAATTATACCTCAAACATACAGTATACCTGAAACATCTCTGAAGTCTTAGTAAGAATCCTCCTGAAAACAGTAAACCCTGCCATCACATAGTCTCTCCTGTTAATACTACACAAGCACATTACAGAAGATGAACATTGAAGCAGACCTTCTTTATCCAGCTTCCAATAGAAATATTTGTCTAACCTATTTTTATGCTACCCAAGTAATAGCTTTCATATCCTTTTACTCATGTGCAAGTTGATTGTTCCACCATATTGTATTACTACTACTACTACTACAACTTATATCACTGCTACTACTACTACTACTACTACTACTACTACTACTACTACTACTACTACTACTACTACTACTACTACTACTACTACTACTACTACTACTTCTACTACTACTACTACTACTACTACTACTACTACTACTACCACTAGTATTGCACCTCACTCTGATCCTATATATACCCTCTGTGTCCATGTATTGTTTGTAACAGCTTGACAAAGCTCCTGGAGAGCGAAACGTTGCCACAATAAAATGTCACATTAGTTGCACTTGTGTCCTTTTACTTTACATATTGTCGGTAATTCTACCAGCATTTATACATACCTGAAACACCCTTAACATAGCATACAATCATACAGTATACTTGAAACACATTTAACACAACATACAATCATACAGTATACTTGAAACACACTTAACACAACATACAATCATACAGTATACTTGAAACACATTTAACACAACATACAATCATACAGTATACTTGAAACACACTTAACACAACATACAATCATACAGTATACTTGAAACACACTTAACACAACATAACAATCATACAGTAATACTTGAAACACACTTAACACATCATACAATCATACAGTATACTTGAAACACATTTAACACAACATACAATCATACAGTATACTTGAAACACACTTAACACAACATACAATCATACAGTATACTTGAAACACACTTAACACAACATACAATCATACAGTATACTTGAAACACACTTAACACAACATACAATCATACAGTATACTTGAAACACACTTAATACAATCATACAGTATACATGAAGCATAACATACAATCAAACAGTATATTTGAAATAATACAACATACAACAAGAGTTATTCTCCACAATAATAATAATAATAATAATCAGTCCCTATACATAGCATACTACAATTTATAATGATGCATGACACAGCTATACTAACGTATGCTTACATATTTGTATATATCATGCATGTATCATGTATGTATCCCGGTCATGGCAGCGAAGAAACATTAATAATGGTTATACCAGCTGATTTATGTGACGTAATAATGTTTTGATGCCTTGATTGGTCAGTAGCGGCCTCAGTGACGTCACTGTCTGGGTAATCGCTCGTTGATTGGTCAGTAGCGGCCTCGGTGACGTCAATGTCTGGGTAATCGCTCGTTGATTGGTCAGTAGCGGCCTCGGTGACATCACTGTCTGGGTACTCGCTCGTTTATTGGTCAGTAGCGACCTCGGTGACGTCACTGTCTGGGTAATCGCTCGTTGATTGACCCTGAGTAAACCAGTGATGGCAGAGGGAGAAGCTGATTGGCTGAGAGGTAGCAACCAGTGACCTCACTGTGGAAGTCAAGACAACGCAACGATAAACATGGAATAATTCTCTCTCTCTCTCTCTCTCTCTCTCTCTCTCTCTCTCTCTCTCTCTCTCTCTCTCTCTCTCTCTCTCTTTCTCTAGATAATAGTCGGTGCTTGGATAAGATCATATATCATACACCACTCATAATACAACATGGATCATACATTATACATTAAGTCTTCCTAAGAGCTTACTTAAGTATTCTTTGTGTTCCAGTTTTGTATTAAAGAGTGAGAGAGATGGTAGAGATAATACTGAGAGATAATACTATGAAAGATAAAACTGTGAGAGAGATAATACTGTGAGAGAGATAACACTATGAGAGAGATAATACTGTGAGAGATAATATGGTGAGAGAGATAATGCTGTGAGAGAGATAATACTGTGAGAGAGATAGTACTGTGAGAGAGATAACACTGTGAGGGAGATAATACTGTGAGAGAGATAATACTGTGAGAGATAATACTGTGAGAGAGATAATACTGTGAGAGATAATACTGTGAGAGAGATAATACTGTGAGAGAGATAATACTGTGAGAGATAATACTGTGAGAGAGATAATACTGTGAGAGAGATAATACTGTGAGAGAGATAACACTGTGAGAGATATTACTGTGAGAGAGATAATACTGTGAGAGAGATAATACTGTGAGAGAGATAATACTGGGAGAGAGATAATACTGTGAGAGATAATACTGTGAGAGATAATACTGTGAGATATAATACTGTGAGAGAGATAATACAGTGAGAGAGATAATACTGTGAGAGAGATAATACTGTGAGAGATAATACTGTGAGAGAGATAATACTGTGAGAGATAATACTGTGAGAGAGATAATACTGTGAGAGAGATAATACTGTGAGAGATAATACTGTGAGAGAGATAATACTGTGAGAGAGATAATACTGTGAGAGAGATAACACTGTGAGAGAGATAATATTGTGAGAGAGATAATACTGTGAGAGATATTACTCTGAGAGAGATAATACTGTGAGAGAGATAATACTGTGAGAGAGATAATACTGTGAGAGAGATAATAGTGTGAGAGAGATAATAGTGTGAGAGAGATAATACTGTGAGAGAGATAATACTGTGAGAGAGATAATACTGTGAGAGAGATAATACTGTGAGGGAGATAATACTGTAAGGGAGATAATACTGTGAGATAATACCATGAGAGATAATACTGTGAGGGAGATAATACTGTGGGATATAATACAGTGAGAGATAATACCGTGAGAGATAATACTTTGAGAGAGATAATACTGTGAGAGATAATACTGTGAGAGAGATAATACTGTGAGAGATAATACTGTGAGGGAGATAATACTATGAGAGAGATAATACTGTGAGAGAGATAATACTGTGAGAGAGATAATACTGTGAGAGATAATGCGGTGAGAGAGATAATGCTGTGAGATATAATACTGTGAGAGAGATAATACTGTGAGAGAGATAATACTGTGAGAGATAATACTATGAGAGATAATACTGTGAGAGAGATAATTCTGTGAGAGATAATACTGTGAGAGTCATAATAATACTGTGAGATAAAACTGTGAGAGAGATAATACTGTGAGAGATAATACTGTGAGAGAGATAATACTGTGAGAGAGATAATACTGTGAGAGAAATAATACTGTGAGAGTTAATACTGTGAGAGAGATAATACTGCGAGAGAGATAATACCGTGAGAGAGATAATACTGTGAGAGAGATAATACTGTGAGAGATAATACTCTGAGAGAGATAATACTCTGAGAGAGATAACACTGTGAGAGAGATAATACTGTGAGAGAGATAATACTGTGAGAGAGATAATACTGTGAGAGATAATACTGTGAGAGAGATAATACTGTGAAAGAGATAATACTGTGAGAGAAATAATACTGTGAGAGAGATAATACTGTGTGAGAGATAATACTGTGAGAGAGATAATACTGTGAGAGAGATAATACTGTGAGAGATAATACTGTGAGAGAGATAATACTGTGAGAGAGATAATACTGAGAGAGAGATAATACTATGAGAGAGATAATACTGAGAAAGAGATAATAATGTGAGAGAGATAATACTGTGAGAGAGATAATACTGTGAGAGAGATAATACTGTGAGAGATAATACTGTGAGAGAGATAATACTGTGAGAGAGATAATACTGAGAGAGAGAGATAATACTATGAGAGAGATAATACTGTGAGAGAGATAATACTGTGAGAGAGATAATACTGTGAGAGAGATAATACTGTGAGAGATAATACTGTGAGAGAGATAATACTGTGAGAGAGATAATACTGTGAGAGAGATAATACTGTGAGAGAGATAATACTGTGAGAGAGATAATACTGTTAGAGATAATACTGTGAGAGAGATAATACTATGAGAGAGATAATCCTGTGAGAGAGATAATACTGTGAGAGAAATAGTACTGTGAGAGATAATACTGTGAGAGATAATACTGTGAGAGATAATATTATGAGAGCTAATACTGTGAGAGAGATAATACTGTGAGAGATAGTACTGTGAGAGAGATAATACTGTGAGAGAGATAATACTGTGAGAGATAATACTGTGAGAGATAATACTGTGAGAGAGATAATACTGTGGAGAGAATAATACTGTGAGAGAGATAACACTGTGAGAGATAATACTGTGAGAGAGATAATACTGTGAGAGAGATAATACTGTGAGAGATAATACTGTGAGAGAGATAATACTGTGAGAGAGATAATACTGTGAGAGAAATAGTACTGTGAGAGATAATACTGTGAGAGATAATACTGTGAGAGATAATATTATGAGAGCTAATACTGTGAGAGAGATAATACTGTGAGAGATAGTACTGTGAGAGAGATAATACTGTGAGAGAGATAATACTGTGAGAGATAATACTGTGAGAGATAATGCTGTGAGAGAGATAATACTGTGAGAGAGATAATACTGTGAGAGATAATACTGTGAGAGATAATACTGTGAGAGAGATAATACTGTGAGAGAGATAATACTGTGAGAGAGATAATACTGTGAGAGAGATAATACTGTGAGAGAGATAATACTGTGAGAGAGATAATACTGTGAGAGATAATACTGTGAGAGAGATAATACTGTGAGAGAGATAATACTGTGAGAGATAATACTGTGAGAGATAATACTGTGAGAGAGATAATACTGTGAGAGAGATAATACTGTGAGAGAGATAATGCTTTGAGAGAGATAATACTGTGAGATAATACCAAATAAACACAAGACCAACAAGACCAGCGAGACCCAAGACAAGAAAGAAAGAAGACCCGAGACCAGCGAGACCAGAAACGTGACCAGTCTCTCTCACACAAGAGAACATGTCCTCGACCGTTAACATTTAAAAAAAAAAAAAATTCCCAAAATATATATGAGATATTTTGGCTGCTTTTAGTCTCCCCTCAGAAGTTTATTATTAAAATCCCAGATCATGATAAATGCTATTTAATTATAGAGAATAATCATAAATGAAAAGCCCACCGGCCTTTTATGTCCCACGCAGAAGGTTGGGCTATATTAAGAAAACATTTAACCACCTCTAATATAAAACACCTGTGAGGCTAATTACAGAACACCTGTGTAATTAGTTACAAAACACGGGTGAATATAATATGTTTAAGTAGAGGTCAAAATATAGGTTGTATCAGGGAGATGATGGAATTAAACGAAGCGAAATTTTAACGAGGGGAGAGAAACATGATTCTTGGCAAGGGTTCGCTAGTTGAGGTGACCTTTATGGTCACTTATGGTAACCTGTGCAAGACAGGTATACTGAGAGGTGTATTTCTCTCAGTATATACGCTGAGAGTTTGCTTTAATTCCTATTTCAGGGATTAAATTATTCGTGACTGGTGGTGAACAGGTTACGTGCAGCTTCAATGATAATTATGTAGTCGGTAGGCTCTAAACCCCGTCAACCGCCCAACCAACCGTGTGCTCGGAGGTCAGCCTAGGTGACCTTTGTTGCAGGGTCTCTTATTGGAGATATATTAGAGCTGCATAATGTATAGAGGCGTTTACTTTCCTCACAGAGTCAATAAGGTATATAAACTACTGGTAACGCTTCATGTCACTTGGAGTGTACTCTGGGGCAGAAAGGAGAGAGAGGTACCTCATAATATATATATGGAAATACTGGAGTGTCAGGTTCTCAATATGTATACTACCATAACAACTTACTGAGTATGAGATACGGGAGGAAGTATAGAATAAAATTCTTTGAGAAGCAGAGGAGCCGACGGTCTGGAGTTTTGAGACTCTCTGATCGCGGGTTCTAACCCCACCCGTGGTATGGTTTGTTTGTAATCGTGTCATTACGATTTCGTGAGCCACAGTAAGGCAACACCGTGTTGATACCTATGATTCACGACTCTTCAACCTGATACCAGCAGATTCTTCAACTTCCTGATACCAGCAGATTCTTCAACTACCTGATACCAGCAGATTCTTCAACTTCCTGATACCAGCAGATTCTTCAGCTTCCTGATACCAGCAGATTCTTCAACTACCTGATACCAGCAGACTCTTCAACCATCTTCTGACATCTGCTGCCAGCAGATGTCAGATAAACTGCTGAAACTCAGTTGCAGGATTCACAAGTGGAGACTGGACAAGTGCCTCTAGGAAGTTGCAGCTCAGATAAGTTGCTATGGCCAAGTATGCCTCAGGCCGCTGGCACCAACAGCCTGTTTGATTAGACGGTCGACGAGAAATCCTAGCTGAGAAATTAAAATACTCACGAAATCGGTCAGAGACTGGCCAGTGTTAATTTTTTTTCGTAATGAATCGTGTTCGTATTTATTGTGTTCTAATCAATTATATCTTCGTCTATCGTTCAGTCGTCTATTGAGCTCTGTTATTTGCGCAACAATAATAGAAATAATAGCTAGATAGGAAGACTTGTGATAAGTGGTAACAACAATGCGTAAAACGTTACTGTGTCCTATTTCCTGGAAGTGTATGACCCTTACGAATTTAGAGCTTCCACACGAATGTAATAGTGTAGGATACATAGTCTCCCGTAAGCTGGTGCGGTTGTGTCTACAACGGAGTGACACACGGTGTCTACAAAGGGGGTGACACACGGTGTCTACAACGTGGATGACACACGGTGTCTACAACGGGGGTAACACATGGTATCAACAGTGGGTGTGACACACGGTTTCTGCAGCAGGGGCGACACGTTCAGTCAGCGTCTGTACATGTACGTTCACAATAGTGTACAATCTCAGCTTCCATAGCAGTGAGAAGAAGACGTTTGGGTCCTTAGACTGAAACATCTTCAATAAAGACGTTATAAGTGAATGTCGGCAGTCTGTTGCCTCCTCACTGTACCACAGTTGCCACAACAAACCAAACGTATCATTTGATTCTCAGATACATGTGTAATGCTCCTTATAGCACGACGGATGGCAGTAAATTTCTAAGAAGCACGAAACTATCATCCTGTGGCACTATGATTCTTCAAGAGAGAAATGTTCCATCATGCAGGTCAAGGTCTCTCCATCTATAGCGATGCCGGATCACTACCAGTGATGACTTCAACTTTCCCAGGTGTTTAGCACCTTCCCCGTGACTAACATGACAACTGAAAGATGTGACATTGCTTGCATGTGGCACTCCATGCTGCATTGTTATCTCACACTAGGAAGCAATTACAAGTTTTAATGATGAGCAACATAGGTGGATCGAAGAGCACAAGACTACATCTGTTTGCTCAAATAAGATAAATATACACGGATGCATTCGAATTATTATTTTGATATTTAGTTACATAGCACATGGCCGGTGCTTGGAAAGTCGCTGTAAATATCAACATTAATAGTTAAACAGACACGCAGGAGCCAACAGTAAGTTTATGATGCACACAATAGGTGGTGTTACAGCTGCCGTTACAATAACAGAACGATAATTATTGATTGTGGTCGTCCCCCCAGGGGCCAACCACCACTAGTTCCCTCATCACAACGTGTATTTAGCGATGAAATCCGTCATTTTAACGCTGAAGTCGTCCATAAATTTACCGAACAGACGAAATCAGCATAGTTAACCAAGAACTGTGTTAGGGTTACAAAGGCCACCGGATAGTCTGTTATGATAGTGTTTGTGATTATTATAACAGTGTTTATGATTGTTATAACAGTGTTTATGATTGTTATAACTGTTTATGATTGTTATAACAGCGGATAGTCTGTTATGATAGTGTTTGTGATAGTTATTGCTAGTTGCTGAACTCTGTTGTCTGGACGATGCTGGAGGACAGGGAGGTTGAGAGATGGTGAGAATGTTTTCGCTTTTGAATCACCCTGCCTTTTTGTGTCACACTGCCTTCCTGTGTTACCCTGCCTTCATGTGTCACCCTGCCTTCTTGTGTTACCCTACCTTCTTGTCTTACCCTACCTTCTTGTATCACCCTGCCTTTTTGTGTCACACTGCCTTTTTGTGTCACCCTGCCTTCTTCTGTCACCCTGCCTTCTTGTGCTGCCCTGCCTTCTTGTGTCACCCTACCTTCTTGTGTCACCCTGCCTTCTTGTGTCACCCTGTCTTCTTGTGTCACCCTGCCTTCTTGTGTCACTGCCTTCTTGTGTCACCCTGCCTTCTTGTGTCACACTGCCGTCTTGTGCCACCCTGTCTTCTTGTGTCACCCTGCCTTCTTGTGTCACCCTGCCTTCTTGTGTCACCCTACCTTCTTGTGTCAACCTGCCTTCTTGTGTCACCCTGCCTTCTTGTGTCACCCTGCCTTCTTGTTTCACCCTGCCTTCTTGTGTCACCCTACATTCTTGTGTCACCCTGCCTTCTTGTGTCACCCTGCCCACTTGTGTCACCCTACCTTCTTGTGTCACGCTGCCTTCTTGTGTCACCCTGCCTTCTTGTGTCACCCTGCCTTCTTGTGTCACCCTACCTTCTTGTGTTACCCTACCTTCTTGTGTCACCCTGCCTTCTTGTGTCACCCTGCCTTCTTGTGTCACCCTGCCTTCTTGTGTCACCCTGCCCTCTTGTGTCACCCTACCTTCTTGTGTCACCCTACCTTCTTGTG
>NC_069406.1:38545760-38553188 GCF_026875155.1 Cherax quadricarinatus
ACACCACTACACTACCACCACTACACTACCACCTCTACACTACCACCACTTCACTACCACCACTACACTACCACCTCTACACTACCACCACTACACTACCACCACTACACTACCACCACTACACTACCACCACTATACTACCACCACTGCACTACCAACTCTACATTACCACCACTACACTACCACTACTACACTACCACCACTACACTACTACCACGACACTACCACCATTACACTACCACCACTACACTACCACCACTACACTACCACCTCTACACTACCGCCACTACACTACTCACCCCTACACTACCACCACTACACTACCACCACTACACTACAACCATTACACTACCACCACTACACTACCACCACTACACTACCACCTCTACACTACCGCCACTACACTACCACCACTACACTACCACCACTACACTACCACCACTACACTACAAACCATTACACTACCACCACTACACTACCACCACTACACTACCACCACTACACTACCGCCACTACACTACCACCACTACACTACCACCACTACACTACCACCACTACACTACCACCACTACACTACCCACTACTACACTACAACCACTACACTACCACCACTGCACTACCACACACTACTCTACCACCACTACACCACCACCACTACACTACCAACCACTAACACTATCACCACTGCACTTACCACCACACTACTCTACCACCACTACATCACCACCACTACACTACCACCACTATACTATCACTGAACTACATTACCTCTACTTCACTACCATCACTACACTACCACCACACTACACTACCACCACCCTACACTACCACCACTCATCTACCACCACTACATTACCACCAGTACACTAAACCACCACACTACACTTCCACCACAACACTACCACCACTACACTACCACTGCACTACACTACCACCACTGCACAACCACCACACTAATCTACCACCACTACATCACCACCACTACACTACCACCACTATACTACCACTGCACTACATTACCTCTACTTCACTACCATCACTACACTACCACCACACTACAATACCACCACTACACTACCACCACTCATCTACCACAGCTACATTACCACCACTACACTACCACCACACTATACTACCACCACTACATTACCACCACTACACATCCACCACACTACACTACCACCACACTACACTACCACCACTACACTTCCACCACTACACTACCACCACCACACAACCACCACACTACACTACCACCACACTACACTGCACCACTACACTACCACCACTACACAACCACCACACTACACTACCACCTCACTGCAGTACCACCACTACACTACCACCATTACACTACCACAACTACACAACCACCATGATACACTACCACCACACTACACTAGCATCACTACACTACCACAACTACACTACAACCACACTACACAACCACCACACTACACTATCACCACACTACACTACCACCTCTACACTACCACCACACTACACTACCACCACACTTCACTACCACCACTGCACTACCGCCACTAGACAACCACCACACTACACTACCACCACAATACACTACCACCACTACACTACGACCACTACACTTCCACCACTACTCAAGCACCAGACAACACTACCAACAAACTACACTACCACCACTACACTATCACCACACTACACTATCATAAGTACACTACCACCACTACACTAGCACCACTACACAACCACAACACTACTCTACCACCACACTACGCTACCACCCACTACACTACCACCGCTACACTACCACCACATTACACTACCACCACTACACTACCACCACTACACTACCACCACTACACTACCACCGCTACACTACCACCACATTACACTACCACCACTACACTACCACCACTACACTACCACCACTACACTACCATCACTACACAACCACCACGCTACACTACCCCCACACTGCACTACCACCACTACACTACCACCACTATCCTACCACTACAAAACACTACCACCACTAATTAACATGAGCTAACTACTGGTGAGGATAATTACCTTGCTGGCTAATTGTCTCAACGAGGGAAGTGTCAGCATAGTGAAAGTATCCACGACACTGTCTTATTTATAACTTTGATATGCTGCACGTTACCCGCCTCTCAAGACACAGGTGAGGAGCGGTACCTGCCTCTCAAGACACAGGTGAGGAGTGGTACCTGCCTCTCAAGACACAGGCGAGGAGCGGTACCTGCCTCTCAAGGCGCAAGTGAGGGGAGGTACCTGCCTCTCAGCACACAGGTGAGGAGCGGTACCTGCCTCTCAAGACACAGGTGAGGAGCGGTACCTGCCTCTCAAGACACAGGCGAGGAGCGGTACCTGCCTCTCAAGGCGCAAGCGAGGGGCGGTACCTGCCTCTCAGCACACTGGTGAGGAGCGGTACCTGCCTCTCAAGACACAGGTGAGGAGCAGTGCCTGCCTCTCAACACACAGATGGTGAGGAGCGGTACCTGCCTCTCAAGACACAGGTGAGGAGCGGTACCTGGCTCTCAAGACAGAGAAGGCGAGGAGCGGTACCTGCCTCTCAAGACACTGGTTAGGAGCGGTACCTGCCTCTCAAGACACAGGTGAGGAGCGGTACGTGCCTCTCACGACACAGGGGAGGAGCGTTACTTGCCTTTCAAGACACAGGTGAGGAGCGGTACCTGCCTCTCACGACACAGTGGAGGAGCGTTACTTGCCTTTCAAGACACAGGTGAGGAGCGGTACCTGCCTCTCAAGACAGAGAAGGTGATGAGCGGTACCTGCCTCTCAAGACAGAGAAGGTGAGGAGCGGTACCTGCCTCTCACGACACAGTGGAGGAGCGTTACTTGCCTTTCAAGACACAGGTGAGGAGCGGTACCTGCCTCTCAAGACAGAGAAGGTGAAGAGCAGCAATTGCCTCTCAAGACACAGGTGATGAGCGGTACCTGCCTGTTAAGACAGAGAAGGTGATGAGCGGTACCTGCCTCTCAAGACAGAGAAGGCGAGGAGCGGTACCTGCCTCTCAAGACACAGTTGAGGAGCGGTACCTGCATCTCAAGACAGAGAAGGAGAAGAGCGGTACCTACCTCTCAAGAAACAGGTGAGGAGCGGTACCTGCCTCTCAAGACACAAAAGGTGAGAAGCGGTACCTGCCTTTCAAGACACAGAAGGTGAGGAGCGGCACAAGCCTCTCAAGAAACAGGTGAGGAGCGTTACATGCCTCTCAAGACACAAAATGTGAGAAACGGTACTTGCCTCTCAAGAAAGAGAAGGTGAGGAGCGGTGTCTGCCTCTCAAGACAGAAAAGGTGAGGAGCGGTACCTGCCTCTCAAGACAGAGAAGGTGGGGAGTGGTACATGCCTCTCAAGACACAGAAGGTGAGGAGCGGTACCTGCCTGTCAAGACACAGGTGAGGAGCGGTACCTGCCTCTCTAGACAGAGAAGGTGAGGAGCGGTACCTGCCTCTCAAAACACAGAAGGTGAGGAGCAGTACCTGCCTCTCAAAATACACAACATGAGACCACTACACAACCACTACACTGCCACCACTACACTACCACCACTACACTACCACCATACTACACTACCACCACTACACTACCACTACTATACTACCACCACTACACAACCACCACACTACACTACCACCACACTACACTACCACGACTACACTACCACCACACTACACTAACACCACTACACTACCACCATTACACTACCACCACTAGACAACCACCACACTACACTACCACCACACTACACTACCACCACTACACTACGACCACTACACTTCCACCACTACTCAAGCACCACACTACACTACCACCACACTACACTACTAGCACTACACTACCGCCACACTACACTACCACCACTACACTACCACTACTATACTACCACCACTACACAACCACCACACTACACTACCACCACACTTCACTACCACCACTACACTACCATCACTACCCTACCACCACACAACACTACCACCACTAATTAACATGAACTAACTACTGGTGAGGGTAATTACCTTGCTGGCTAATTATCTCAACGAGGGAAGTGTCAGCATAGTGAAAGTATCCACGACACTGTCTTATTTATAACGTTGATATGTTGCACGTTTCCTGCCTCTCAAGACACAGGTGAGGAGCCGTACCTGCTTCTCAAGACACAGGTGAGGAGCGGTACTTGCCATTGGTTTTTTACAAGCAGAGCAACTCCTCCTCCCCCTCTGCCCCTTGTATCTTTCCTCATGATCTGGTATCCTGGTGAGAAGATTGCATCTGCTATTGTCTCCGTGAGTTTTGTTTCTGTAACTGCTATGATGTCTGGGGACTTCTCATTGATTCTTTCTTGCCATTCCTCATATTTATTCGTTAATCCATCCGCATTTGTTTACCAAACCTTCAACTTCTGTTCTAATACTGTAACTGTGGTCCTGGGGGATTACTGGGGTTGGGAGAGCAGGAGCCATGGTGGTGGCCTGTGGGAGGTTGCAGTGGATGTGGAGGAAGAGCTCCCATAGGGGGTTGCTGTAGGAGTAGGGTTCGTGGTGCAGGGGGTGGGAACAGAGGGATGGTTGGTTTGGATTGTTCAGTTGCCTTGGGGATGTCGTGGCTGGAGTCCTTCTGCAGGTGTTTCTGGGGGTGTGCTTGTCCTTCCACCTGTTCCTGGGTTATTCTGCTCTCCTTTTTCATTTCCTCCCATTTCTCCTTTCGTTTTTGCAGTTATATATTAAATGTAAATACAAAATTTACATATTTACGCAATTTATATCAATTCTAACCACAAAAGAAGGATAGCTTTGTAAGTTATACCAAGTATAACCACAAAAGTGGAATATCCTCGTAAGTTATACCAAGTATAACCACAAAAGTGGAATATCCTCGTAAGTTATACCAAGTATAACCACAAAAGTGGAATATCCTCGTAAGTTATACCAAGTATAACCACAAAAGTGGAATATCCTCGTAAGTTATACCACGTATTACCTGGAGAGAGTTCCGGGGGTCAACTCCCCCGCGGCCCGGTCTGTGACCAGGCCTCCTGGTGGATCAGAGCCTGATCAACCAGGCTGTTACTGCTGGCTGCACTCAGTCCAACTTACGTGCCACAGCCCGGCTGGTCAGGTACCGACTTCAGGTGCTTGTCCAGTGCCTGCTTGAGGCAGTGCCTGCTTGGGAGGCAGCTGAACAGTCTCGGGCCCCTGACACTTATTGTATTGTTTCTTAACGTGCTAGTAACACCCCTGCTTTTCATTGGGGGGATGTTGCATCGTCTGCCAAGTCTTTTGCTTTCATTGTGAGTGATTTTCGTGTGCAAGTTCGGTACTAGTCCCTCTAGGTTCAGGAACCTCAAGCGCTCCCAGTAATTGAGGTGTTTTATCTCCGTTATGCGCGCCGTGAAAGTTCTCTGTACATTTTCTAGGTCAGCAATTTCACCTGCCTTGAAAGGTGCTGTTAGTGTGCAGCAATATTCCAGCCTAGAAAGAACAAGCGACCTGAAGAGTGTCATCATGGGCTTGGCATCCCTAGTTTTGGAGGTTCTCATTATCCATCCTGTCATTTTTCTAGCAGATGTGATTGATACAATGTTATGGTCCTTTAAGGTGAGATCCTCCGACATGATCACTCCCAGGTCTTTGACGTTGGTTTTTCGCTCTATTTTGTGGAAGGAATTTGTTTTGTACTCTGATGAAGTTTTAATTTCCTCATGTTTACCATATCGGCGTATTTAAAATTTCTCATCGTTGAACTTCATATTGTTTTCTGCAGCCCACTGAAAGATTTGGTTGATGTCCGCCTGGAGCCTTGCAGTGTCCGCAATGGAAGACTCTTTCATGCAGATTCGGGTGTCATCTGCAAAGGAAGACACGGTGCTGTGGTTGACATCTTTGTCTCTGTCAGATATGAGGATGAGAAACAAGATGGGAGCGAGTACTGTGCCTTGTGGAACAGAGCTTTTCACCGTAGCCGCCTCAGACTTTACTCTGTTGACTACTACTCTTTGCGTTCTGTTTGTGAGAAAATTATAGATCCATCTACCAACTTTTCTTGTTATTCCTTCAGCACGCATTTTGTGGGCTATTACGCCATGGTCACACTTGTCGAAGGCTTTTGCAAAGTTTGTGTATATTACATATGTATTCTTTTTGTCTTCTAGTGCATCTAAGACCTTATCGTAGTGATCCAGTAGCTGAGACAGACAGGAGCGACCTGTTCTAAACCCATGTTGCCCTGGGTTGTGTAATTGATGGGTATCTAGATGGGTGGCGATCTTGCTTCTTAGGACCATTTCAAAGATTTTTATTATATGGGATGTTAGTGCTATCGGTCTTTAGTTCTTTGCTGTTGCTTTACTGCCACCTTTGTGGAGTGGGGCTATGTCTGTTGTTTTTAGTAACTGTGGGACGACCCCCGTGTCCATGCTCCCTCTCCATAGGATGGTAAAAGCTCGTGATAGGGGCTTCTTGCAGTTCTTGATGAACACGGAGAATATCCTCGTAACTTATACCAAGTATAACCACAAAAGTAGAATATCCTCGTAAGTTATACCAAGTATAACCACAAAAGTAGAATATCCTCGTAAGTTATACCAAGTATAACCACAAAAGTAGAATATCCTCGTAAGTTATACCAAGTATAACCACAAAAGTAGAATATCCTCGTAAGTTATAACAAGTATACCCACAAAAATAAGATTTTTATCACAATTTATTGCAAGAGGAAACACAGAAGGCGACGTAATAACCTTGCGAGATAACAATAATAATACAGTATTACCCCAGACAACATTCATTATGCAATATTTGTTGTGTCAGCATGTTATCTTTGAGATAACATGTATGTTATCTGTTCTCCTTGAACACTGTTCTCACGTGACCTTGCATGACCACTCCTCCTTCGTGTTGATGGGACCATCCACTCCCCCCTCTCACGTGTGTCTGAATGTCTGGTAGCTGACTGTCTGGTAGCTGATTGTCTGGAGGCTGACTGTCTGGTAGCTGACTGTCTGGTAGCTGACTGTCTGGTAGCTGACTGTCTGGTAGCTGACTGTCTGGTAGCTGACTGTCTGGAGGCTGACTGTCTGGTAGCTGACTGTCTGGTAGCTGACTGTCTGGTAGCTGACTGTCTGGTAGCTGACTGTCTGGTAGCTGACTGTCTGGAGGCTGACTGTCTGGTAGCTGACTGTCTGGTAGCTGACTGTCTGGAGTCTGACTGTCTGGTAGCTGACTGTCTGGTAGCTGACTGTCTGGTAGCTGACTGTCTGGTAGCTGACTGTCTGGTAGCTGACTGTCTGGAGGCTGACTGTCTGGAGCTGACTGTCTGGTAGCTGACTGTCTGGTAGCTGACTGTCTGGTAGCTGACTGTCTGGTAGCTGACTGTCTGGAGGCTGACAGTCTGGTAGCT
>NC_069406.1:38553688-38653113 GCF_026875155.1 Cherax quadricarinatus
GAAAACATTAATATTCAAAACCGGTTCCTTCTTTTTGGGCACTAAAACCGTGACACCCGTTCTTTGCAGATTTCCCCATCCCCCCCATACTTAACATACAATTCAAAACCCCCACCAGACAATTTGCCGTTCACTCCCCAATGACACCTAAAAAAATCGTTTGGTATGCCGTCTATGCCTGGGGGTTTTTCCCCTGGCCCCATCCCAAAAAACTGCCTCCCCCCACCTCTCTACACTAATTACTACCCTCGAGTCTGTCACTGTCCTGCTCACTTAATACTCTATTAAACCCTTCATCCCCAAAACGTCCCTCACCCACTCCCCCGCCAACCCTCCTCCACTTCTCCCTAAACCAAAAATCTGCGTATAAACTAATATTTTCCGTGGTGGATAGACCTTGACCTCCTCAAAGCCACCCCCCCTGTACCTCCTCAATATACGCCAAGGTGGTTTTCGCCTGCCGTTCCTTAAACCTCCTTAATACAAAACCCGATGACCTATCCCCCCTTAAAACATCCTCCAACCCCGCCCTAACTCGAATTGCCTCAAATTTTTCATTGTGAATTTCCGCCAACCTATTTCGCAAACGTTCCATGTCCTCACTCCGCCCCACCCGTTCCTCTGCATAACAGTCATTTAACTGACTCTCAAGATAATTCTGTAGACCATAGCTCCACCTCGCCATCTCCTTACCCCGTACTTTAAAAAATTTCGCGATTTCAACTTTAGCCCTCATTTCCCACCAATCCAGCAAATCCATTTCCATATTCCTAGTCTCCCAAAAGGATTTCCACCAATCTTCAAAACCTGTAGGGTCACCCTCGTCCCTAAGTAGCCTCACATTTAATTTCCAGTCTCCTGCCCAAACTCTCACTATGCCATCTACCCTCAAATCTGCTATAACAGCACGATGATCAGAAAAACCCACATCAATAGTCCTCACCCTTTCCACACCTATGCCCTGCCTAACATAAATCCTATCTAACCGTGCCTCATATCCCCTACGAATAAAAGTGTGCTCCAATCCATATCCCCTACTTCCCACCACATCTACCACTCCAACATCTCGCAAAACATCCCGCAGAACCCCCAAAATACAACCGCCCCCTCGGAACCACATCACCATTCCTAATGACACAATTCCAATCCCACCAATCACCGTAAAAGCAGGTAAACCTCTCAAGTGATATACCAGAACATTGCATACAAAATCCACCTTCACTCTAGCATTACTAGTTGCTGGCATGTACACACCTACAAAACTAACCCTCCTGGCCCCCCAAAACCCATCCACCCTGACAACCCTCCCACCCCCCCTCCTCCCAACCCAGGATACGCAAAGGACTGGTCTCCTTTACCGACACAGCCACACCTCCTTTCAACCTCAAAGCATCACTGGTAAACAACCTATAACCTTTCAACAACAACTCACATCCTAACCTATGGTTATGTTCCTGCAAAAAACAGACATCAATACTAAATCTCCTCAAAACCCACTCTAACCATACCCTCTTGACCTCGGTTTTAAGACCGTTTACACTGAAAGTTACACACCTGAATTTTACAAGAATGGCGGCTTACCCCTGTGCCGCTGAGGCTTACTTGGTCCTCCTTTCATAGGTCTCGGTCCTTCTCTATCAATCCCTCGTTCCTGCCCTCCAACCCCTCCCTGTCCCTTCCCGCCGAGCTTCCCATTGCCCCCTCCTCCTCCCGGACTTGCAGTTGCTACCACAGCTGCCCATATCTTCCCAGGCCTCTGCGCTGGTGTGAGGACTTCGTCCATGTCTGATGCCCCCGCTGATCTCTTGTGGGAGCTACCCTCTACACACATATCTTCTGCAACCACATCTTCTTGATGGACCTCCACCACCACATTGCTCTCCTTTCGAACCTCACTCAAGTCTTCCTTACCCCGCTTCTGTTCATCCATCACCTTGACATCACTTGACCTCACATCACTTTCCACACCATGCTCCGACTCTTCCAAAAAATCCTTCAGCACAGCCTCCAAAATCCCTTCCTGAGCTGAATCTGTAGTACCTAACGGTCTGTCTGACAGCGATATTCCCTCCCCCCCCCGTTTCCACTGGTAGTGTAACACACGTCTCCAAAACGACCTCTGCTCCGTCGACCTCCTCACTCCATAGGCCTTCACCCCGGCTTTCCACTTCACCCGTCATAACGTCCGCGGCTTCTAATGGCGTATCCTCAGAAGCTGTCTCCTGACGCCTAGGGCCCTGTCTCCTGGGGCATTGTGCCACCATGTGCTCATAAGAGTCACATAAACGGCACGTCTTCCTCTGCCCCGCATAGTGTACAAAAACCTGTGTTCTATGGCTATGCAATGCGACATATGATGGTATCGGCCTCCTCAGGGTCATTTTCAGTGTGAAGGATCCTTCTGGCATCCCCTCGTAAGGGCCGTCCCTCCACATTCCCATGCTCACCGAGTGTACAGTCCCATAACCACTGAACGCATCTTGTAGGCTGTATGCTGTTGCCTCAAAAGGTACATTCCTTACCCTCACCCAAGTAAAATACTTAGACACATCATGCAAGCATACTTCCACTGCCGAATTGATACTCATCCTCCTTTCTTGAAATTCGTCGACGATGGTAGAGTAGAAGTCAGCTCTCATGAACTTCACGAAGACCCTTGACATACCATTCAGTGCCACACCATACAGCTCTTCATTGGGGATGCCATAACAGTCCCTGATAATGCTTGGCAGGAGAACGTTCATCGTGGCACTGCTTAAAGATCCTCTAACCAGCTCAATGCAGACAGTATTTATGCGCCGGTTCATTCGGTCCGCCATCTTGGTGCTAATGCTATGTTTTCCTCACCAGGTGGCATGCAAGAGAAACTGTAGAAGCGTTCTCTCTCCCCGCAGGTCGAGAGACGAATGTACACGTATAAATACGTCAAAAACAGTGGTGCGTAAGACATATATACGACCGAAACAGTCAAAGGGTTAAGGTCAATAAGGTGTATATATGTATATTATGTATCTAATGAAATAATAGCAAACAAGCAATACAAGATACAAAACAACCACGGGGGAGTTGAATGATAGCTCTAGGCCATTCATGTTACAATCAACACAACAGGAGCTTTGCAATGTTCCAAAAAAGAGGAAGAAGTCCTGGCCAATTCGTTCCAGTGATATGGAACTATCCTCTCATTGCTTTCCATTCCCCCTTCCTCCCAGGAGCTGTCTCACCCCTACAGGTTTAGCTCTCCCCACCTCACGAATATTCCACAAAATATCCCAAACTCTGAAAAACAAAGATATTATTGGAACATCAGTGAACAACAACAACACATATGATGTTGAATTGTAGAGTTTAAAATTGAATTACCAGGCGGCCAGCTTAACTAAGCTGCCATGGTAATACCCCGAGCCTCACCGTGCATCAAGCTTCGTCCAATTATGTTAAATGACAGATTAAATATGCTGACTGGGAAGTTATTACACTTATATGTACCTTTATGTTGGTGAGAGGGATCTTGATCCAAGGAAGTGGCTCAGGCCACTTCTCGGGGCAAACTTGATTGCCTTCCATTCCCTGTGTGCTATGTGACCCCTATGGGCTAAGAGATTCCAATTAATAATAATAATAATAATAATAATATAATAATAATAATAATAATAATAAAAATAATAAAATTAATAATAAATGTATTTGAAAATAGTCCTACTACTACTACTACTACTACTACTACTACTACTACTACTACTACTACTACTACTACTACTACTACTACTACTACTACTACTATTACTACTATTACTACTACTACTATTACTACTACTACTACTACTACTACTACTAATAATAATAATAATAATAATAATAAAAATAATAATAATAATTAAAAATTATTCCAAACTCTGGAACAAAATTCTTCTCCAGGCTGAGGACTGCCCACCTCAAAACTACGTCTTCCAGGGTGGTGGACTGATTACATCGTCATCACATCTCTACTGCTTCTGTTGCCTCTGTACTCGACTGAAGAAGCCTAAAGTGTAAGAGAAACGTTTAGAAATAAAGCTTCCTAACTGTTGCATTTGTCTTTTACTCATCATGGCCATGTACCATGCTATGTTGATCTACTGGAATTCACAGTGATCATGTACCCTGCTATGTTGATCTACTGTACCCCACAGTGGTATTGTACCCAGCTAAGTTGATTTACTGGAAATCACAATGGTTTTGTACCCTGCCACGTTGATCTACTGGACCTCACAGTGGTCTTGTACCCTGCTATGTTGATCTACTGGATCTCACAGTGGTCTTGTACCCTGCTATGTTGATCTATTGCACTTCACAGTGGTCATGTACCCTGCTATGTTGATCTACTGGAACTCACAGTGGTCATGTACCCTGCTAAGTTGATCTACTGGATCTCACAGTGGTCTTGTACCCTGCTATGATGATCAAACTGGACCTCATAGTGGTCTTGTACCCTGCTATGTTGATCTACTGGATCTCACAGTGGTTTTGTACTCTGCTATGTTGATCTAATGGACCTCAGAGTGGTCTCATACCCTGCTATGTTGAACTACAGGATCTCACAGTGGTCATGTACCCTGCTATGTTGATCTACTTGACCTCAGAGTGGTCTTGTAACCTCCTATGTTGATCTACTTTCTACTGGATCTCACAGAGGTCTTGTACCCTGCTATGTTGATCTACTGGACCTCACAGAGGTCTTGTACCCTGCTATGTTGATCTACTGGACCTCACAGAGGTCTTGTAACCTGCTATCTTCATTTACCAGAACTCACAGTGGTCTTGCACAACTCAATGTTGATCTACTGGATCTCACAGTGGTCTTGTACCCTGCTATGATGATCTACTGAACCTCACAGTAGTCTTGTACCCAGCTATGTTGATCTACTGGACCTCACAGTGGCCTTGTACACTGCTAGGTTGATCTACTGGACCTCACAGTGGTCTTGTACCCTGCTATGTTGATCTACTGGACCTCACAATGATCTTGTACCCTGCTATGTTGATTCACTGGGCCTCACAGTGGTCTTGTACCCTGCTATATTGATCTACTGGAGGTCACAGTGGTCTTGTAACCTGCTATGCTGATCTACTGGATATCACAGAGGTCTTGTACCCTGCTAAGTTAATCTACTGGATCTCACAGTGGTCTTGTACCCTGCTATGTTGATATAGAGGACTTCACAGTGGTCTTGTAACCTCCTATCTTGATCTACCGGAACTCACAGCGGTCTTGCAAAATTCAATGTTGATCTACTGGATCTCACAGTGGTCTTGTACTTGCTGTGATGATCTACTGGACCTCACAGTAGTCTTGTACCCTGATATGTTGATCTACTGGACCTAACAGTGGCCTTGTATCCTGCTAGGTTGATCAACTGGACCTCACAGTGGTCTTGAACCCTGCTATGTTGATCTACTGGACCTCACAATGGTCCTGTAAACTGCTATGTTGAATTAATGGACCTCACAGTGGTCTTGTACCGTGCTATGTTGATCTACTGGAGGTCACAGTGGTCTTGTACCCTGCTATGTTGATCTACTGGATCTCACAGTGGTCTTGTACCCTGCAATGATAATCAAACTCGAACTCACAGTGGTTTTGTACCCTGTTATGTTGATCTACTGGATCTCACAGAGGTCTTCTACCCTTCTATGATGATCTACTGGACCTCACAGTAGTATTGTACCCTGATATGTTGATCTAATGGACCTCACAGTGGTCTTGTACCCTGCTATGTTGATTGACTGTTTCACAGTGGTCTTGTACCCTGCTATGTTGAACTACTGGACCTCAAAGTCGTCTTGTACCCTGCTACGTTGATCTACTGGATCTCACAATGATCTTGTACCCTGCTATGTTGATCTACTGGATCTCACAGTGGTCTTGCACCTTGCTATGTTGATCTACTGGACCTCACAGTGGTCTTGTACCCTGCTATGTTGATCTACTGGATCTCAGAGTGGTCTTGAACCCTGCTATGTTGATCTACTGAATCTCAGAGTGGTCATGTACCCTGCAATGTTGATCTACTGGACCTCACAGTGGTCTTGTACCCTGCTATGTTGATCTACCGGACCTCACAATGGTTTTGTACCCTGCTATATTGATCTACTGGACCTCACAGTGGTCTTGTACTCTGCAATGTTGATCTACTGGACCTCCCAGTGGTCTTGTACCCAGCTATGTTGATGTACTGGATCTCACAGTGGTCTTGTACCCTGCTATGTTGATATATTGCACCTCACAATGGTTATGTACCCTGCTATGTAGATCTACTGGACCTCACAGTGGTCTTGTACCCTGCAATAATGATCAAACTGGACCTCACAGTGGTCTTGCACCCTGCTATGTCGATCTACTGGATCTCACAGTGGTCTTGTACCCAGCTATGATGATCCACTGGACCTCACAGTGGTCTTGTACCCTGCTATGTTGATCTACTGGAACTCACAGAGGTCATGTACCCTGCTATGTTGATCTACTGGACCTATCAGTGGTCTTGTACCATTCTATGTAGATCTACTAGACCTCACAATTGTTTTGTACCCTGCTATGTTGTTCTGCAGGACCTCACAGTGGTCTTATACCCTGCTATGTTGATCTACTGGACCTCACAGTGGTCTTGTACCCTGCTATGTTGATCAATTGCACCTCACAGTGGTCATGTACCCTGCTATGTCGATCTACTGGATCTCACAGTGGTCTTGTACCCAGCTATGTTGATCTACTGGACCTCAGAGTGGTCTTGCACCCTGCAATGTTGATCTACTGGATCTCACAATGGTCTTGTACCCTGTTATGTTGATCTACTGGATCTCACAGTGGTCTTGTACCCTGCTGTGTTGATCTACTTGACCTCGCAGTGGTCTTGTACCCTGCTATGTTGAACTACTGGGTCTCACAGTGGTCTTGTACCGTGCAATGTTGATCTAATGGACCTCACAGTTGTCTTGTAACCTGCAATGTTGAAGTACTGGAACTCAAAGTGGTATTGTACCCTGCTATGTTGAACTACTGGGTCTCACAGTGGTCTTGTACCGTGCAATGTTGATCTACTGGACCTTACAGTAGTCTTGTACCCTGCCATGTTGATCTACTAGCCCTCCGAGTGGTCTTGCACAAAGCAATGGTGATCTACTGGATCTCACAGTGGTCTTGTACCCTGCTATGATGATCTGTTGGACCTCACAGTAGTCTTGTACCCGCTATGTTGATCTACTGGACCTCAAGTGGCCTGTACCCTGCAGGTTTGAAAACCTGGACCTCACATGGTTTGTACCTGCTTTGTTGATCTACGGCCCCACAATGGTCTTGAACCATGCTATGTTCATTTTCTGGATCCACAGTGGCCCGTACGTGATATGTTACCTACTGAAGGCCACAGTGGCTTGAACCCTGCTATGTTGATCACTGACTCACAGTGGTCTTTACCCTGCTAATAACAAACTCAAAACTCACAGTGGTCTTGTACCCTTTATGTTGATTTTCCCTGATCCACAGTGTCTTCTACCCTTCTATGATGACCTACTGGGCCTCGAGTAGTATTTACCCTGCTTTTGATCTACTGGATCCACAGTGGTCGGGGCCCTGCATGTTAATTTCTGTATTTCACAGTGGTCTTGTACCCGCTATGTTGAACTCCGCCCCCAAAAGTCGTCTTAAAACCCTGCTATGTTTTACTGGATCTCACACTGGCTTGTACCGCTATGATGATCTACTGGACCTTCCAGGGGTCTTGTACCCTGCAAATTTGGGTCTACGGAAACCACAGTTGTTATGACCATGCAGTTAAACTACTGGACCACACGGGTTTTTGTCACTTCCATGATTCTACTTCCCTACAAGGGTTTTTGTACCCTGCTGTTTTGTCTACATGACCTCACAGGGGCTTAACCCGCTATGATAAATCTACGGGACCTCATTGTCTTGTCCCTTCTATTTTATTTACGGATCTCACATGATCTTGTACCCTGCTAGTTATAAATTTGCACCTCACAGTGTCTAACCCGCTATGTTGATCTACTGATCTCACAGTGACTTGACCCTGCTATGAGATCAAACGGGGACCCATAGGTCTTGTGCCTGCTATTTTTGACTACTTATCTCACAGTGGTCTTGTATCCTGCTATGATGACCTGGTCCACAGTGGTTTGTCCCTGCTATTTTGATCTACGGATACACAGTGGTCTTGTACCCCTATGTTATCACTTGACCTCACAGTTTTTGACCCTCTATTTTGATCTACGGACCTCAGAAGGGGTTTTTGTACCCGCAATTTGATCTAGAGTCTCACAAGCCCTTGTACCTGCTATGTTGACTACTCTACTCACAGTGGTCTTGTGCCTGCTATGTTGACTACTTGACCTCTTTAGGGGTCTTGTAACCTGCTATTTGATCACGGATTCACAGAGTCTTGTACCCCGCATGTTGACATACGGGACTCACAGGGGTCTTGACCCTGCTAGTTATCTACGGGGACCTCCAGTGGTCTTGTAAGTCTATGTTGACTATTTAAATCACAGGGGCTTGTAACCTGCTTTTTTTTACTACTGGACTTTACAGGGGGTCTTGTACCCGCTTTTTTTACTACAGATCCAAACACGGTCTTGAACCCTGCTATGTTATCTACTTGCCTCATAGTGATTTTGTCCCTCTATTTGATCTACGGACCCAAAGGGGTTTTTTGCACCCTGCAATTTGTTCTACGGATCCAAAAGGGTCTTGAACCCTGTAAGTTTTTAAAACTGGATCTCACAGGGCTTGACCCTCCTGTGTTGATCTATTTGACCTCACAGTGGTCTTTTACCTCTATGTTGACTACGGGATCCAAAAGGGGTTTTGTACCCGCTATTTTGAACTACAAATCTCACAGGGGTCTTGTACCACATTGATCTACGGGCCCTCACAGTGGTCTTGTAACCTGTTATGTTGATGTACTGGACTAAAAGGATTGTACCCTGCTATGTTGATCTACTGGAGCTTACAGTGGTATTGACCCTGCTTTGTTGATCAACGGGACCTACGATGGTCTTGCAAATGAAATGGTGATCTACGGATCTCACGTGGTCTGTACCCCTATGAAATCGCGGACCCCCAGTAGTCTTGAAACCCTCTAGTTAACGGGACCTCAAGTGGCCTTGTACCCGCTGGGTTACTACTGGACCTGACAATGGTTTTGTCACTGCTATTTTGACAACGCACCTCACAATGGTCTTGTCCCATGCTACTTTGGGCAACAGCATTTCACAGGGGCTTGTACCCGCTATGTTGATAAACGGGTCCAACAGTGGTCTTGTACCCTGCATATTGTCTACTGGACCTCCATATCTTGTACCCTTTTTATGATGATCAAACGGGATACAAAGGGGTTTTTTGTACCCTGCTATGTTGATCTCGGATCTCACATGGTCTTGAAACCCTGGATGATGATCTACGGACCTTCCAGGGGTCCTTCAAACCCTGCTAGTTTACACTAACTCACATGGTCTTGCAAAATTATGTTATGTACGGGGTTTCTCACAGTGGTCTTGTACCCGCTATGATGATCTACTGGACCTCACAATCTTGTATCCGCTAGTTGATCTACGGAAAACCACAGTGGCCTTTACACTGCTAGGTTTACTCTGACCTCACAATGGCTTGTACCCTGCTATTTGATTTGCTGGGGACCTCAATGGCTTGTACCCTGCTATTTGATCTACTGGAGGTCACAGTGTCTTGTAACCTGCTATTTTTCATAAACTGATACACAGGGGTCTTGTACCCTGCTGAGTTAACCTACTGGATATCACAGTGGTCTTGTACCCTGCTATGTTGATATACTGTACTTCACAGTGGTCTTGTACCCTGCTATGTTGATCTACTGGAACTCACAGTGGTCCTGCACAATTCAATGTTGATCTACTGGATTTCACAGTGGTCTTGTACCCTGCTATGATGATCTACTGGACCTCACAGTAGTCTTGTACCCAGCTATGTTGATCTACTTGACCTCTTAGTGGCCTTGTACACTGGTAGGTTGATCTACTGGACCTCACAGTGGTCTTATACCCTGCTATGTTGATCTACTGGACCTCATAATGGTCTTGTACCCTGCTATGTTGATTCACTGGACCTCACAGTGGTCTTGTACCCTGCTATGTTGATCTACTGGAGGTCACAGTGGTCTTGTAACCTGCTATGTTGATCTACTGGATATCACAGAGGTCTTGTACCCTGCTAAGTTAATCTAATGGATCTCACAGTGGTCTTGTACCCTGCTATGTTGATCTACTGGAACTCACAGTGGTCTTGCACAATTCAATGTTGATCTACTGGATCTCACAGGGGTCTTGTACCCTGCTGTGATGATCTACTGGACCTCACAGTAGTCTTGTACCCTGCTATGTTGATCTACTGGACCTCACAGTGGCCTTGTACCCTGCTAGGTTGATCAACTGGACCTCACATGGTCTTGTACCGTGCTTTGTTGATCTACTGGGCCTCACAATGGTCTTGTACCATGCTATGTTCATTTTCTGGACCTCACAGTGGCCTCGTACAGTGATATGTTGATCTACTGAAGGCCACAGTGGTCTTGAACCCTGCTATGTTGATCTACTGGATCTCACAGTGGTCTTGTACCCTGCTATGATAATCAAACTCGAACTCACAGTGGTCTTGTACCCTGTTATGTTGATCTTCTGGATCTCACAGTGGTCTTCTACCCTCTATGATGACCTATTTGGGCCTCAGAGTAGTATTGTACCCTGCTATGTTGATCTAACGGGATCCCCACAGTGGTCTTGGCCCTCTATTTTTAATTAAACTGTATTTCACAGTGCTTGTACCCTGCTATGTTGAACTACTGCACCTAAAAGTCGTCTTCTACCCTGCTATGTTGATCTACTGGATCTCACAATGATCTTTGTACCATGCTATGTTGATCTACTGGATCCAGAGTGATCTTGCACCCTGCTATCTTGATCTACTGGACCTCACAGTGGTCTTGTACCCTGCTATGTTGATCTACTGGATCTCAGAGTGGTCTTGAATCCTGCTATGTTGATCTACTGGATCTCAGAGTGGTCATGTACCCTGCTATATTGATCTTCTGGACCTCACTGTGGTCTTGTACTTTGCTATGTTGATCTACTGGACCTCCCAGTGGTCTTGTACCCTGCTATGTTGATCTACTGGATCTCACAGTGGTCCTGTACCCGGGCTATGTTGATCTATTGCACCTCGCAGTGGTCATGAACCCTGCTATGTTGATCTACTGGACCTCACAGTGGTCTTGTACCCTGCTATGATGATCAAACTGGACTTCACAGTGGTCTTGCTCCCTGGTATTTCGATCTACTGGATCTCATAGTGGTCTTGTACCCAGCTATGATGATCTACTGGACCTCACAGTCGTCTTGTACCATGCTATGTTGATCTACTGGAACTCACAGAGGTCATGTACCCTGCAATGTTGATCTACTGGGCGTATTAGTGGTCTTGTCCCAAATTCTATGTAGATCTACAGACCTCACAATGGTTTTGTACCCTCTAAGTTGATCTGCAGGACCTCACAGTGGTCTTATACCCTGCTATGTTAAATCTCCTGGACATCACAGGGGTCTTGTACCGTGCTAGTTTGATTTACGGGAATCTCACAGTTGTCTTGTACCCGCTATGTTGATCATTTGCACCACACAGGGTCTTTGTCCCCTGCTATATTGATCTACTGGATCTCACAGTACCCTTTACATTGCTATGAAGATAAAACCTGGACCTCATAGTGGTCTTGTACCCTGCTATGTTGATCTACTGGATCTCACAGTGGTCCTTGTCCCCCTGCTTTTATGGTCTGCTGGACCTCACAGTATCTTGTACCCTGCTATGTTGATCTAACGGGACCTCACAGTGGCCTTGTACCCTCTAGGTTGATCAACTGGACCTCACATGGTCTTGAAACCGTGCTTTGTTGATCTACGGGGCCTCACAAGGTCTTTGTACCATCTATGTTCATTTTCTGGACCTCACAGTGCCTCGTACAGTGATATGTTGTTTTTACTGGGGGCCACAGTGGTCTTGAAACCTGCTATGTTGATCTACTGGATCTCACAGTGGTCTTGTACCCTGCTATGATAATCAAACTCGAACTCACAGTGGTCTTGTACCCTGTTATTTTTACTTCTGGATCTCACAGGTTTCTCTACCCTTCTATGATGACCTACGGGCCTCAGAGTAGCATTGTACCCTGCTATTTATCTACTGGATCTCACAGTGGTCTTGTGCCCTGCTATGTTAATTTACTGTATTTCACAGTGGTCTTGTACCCTGCAAATGTTGAACTACTGCCCCCTCAAAGTCGTCTTCTACCCTGCTATGTTGATCTACGGATCTCACAATGATCTTGTACCATGCTATGTTGATCTACTGGATCTCAGAGTGATCTTGCACCCTGCTATCTTGATCTACGGGACCTCACAGTGGTCTTGTACCCTGCTATGTTGATCTACTGGATCTCAGAGTGGTTTTGAATCCTGCTATGTTTGATCTACTGGATCTCAGAGTGGTCATGAACCCTGCTTATATTGATCTTCCTGGACCTCACAGGGGTCTTGTACCTTTCTATGTTGATCTACTGGACCTCCCATGGTCTTGTACCTGCAAATTTTGATCTACTGGATCTCACAGGGGTCTTGTACCCTGCTATGTTGATCTATTGCACCTCGTAGTGGTCATGAACCCTGCTATGTTGATCTAACTGGACCTCACAGTGGTCTTGTACCCGTTATGATGATCAAACTGGATTTCACAGGGGTCTTGTACCCGCTTTTGTTGATCTATTGCACCTCGCATGGTCATGAACCCTGCTATGTTGATCTACCTGGACCTCACAGTGGCCCTTGTACCCTTTTTATATATCAAACTGGACCTCATAGTGGTCTTGTACCCTGCTATGTTGATCTACTGGATCTCACATGTGGTCTTGAAACCCTGCTTTTTAGGGTCTGCTGGACCTCACAGTGGTTTTGTACCCAGCTATATTGATCTACTGAATATCACAGTGGTCTTGTACCCTGCTATGTTGATCTACTGGATCTCACAATGGTCTTGTACCCTGATATGTTGATCTACTGGATGTCACAGTGGTCTTGTACCCTGCTGTGTTGATATACTTGACCTCGCAGTGGTCTTGTAACCAGCTATGTTGATCTACTGGATCTCACAGAGGTTTTGTACCCTGCTATGTTGAACTACTGGATCTCACAGTGGTCTTGTACCGTGCTATGTTGATCTACTGGACCTCACAGTTGTCTTGTAACCTGCTATGTTGATGTACTGGAACTCAATGTGGTACTGTACCCTGCTATGTTGATCTACTGGACTTTACAGTAGTCTTGTACCCTGCTATCTTGAACTACTGGCCCTCCGAGTGGTCTTGCACAATGCAATGGTGATCTACTGGATCTCACAGTGGTCTGGTACCCTGCTATGATGATCTGCTGGACCTCACAGAAGTCTTGCACCCTGCTATGTTGATCTACTGGATCTCACAGTGGCCTTGTACCCTGCTAGGTTGATCTATTATACCTCAGAGTGGTCTTGTACCCTGCTATGTCGATCTATTGCTCCTCACAATTGTCTTGTACTCTGCTATGTTGATTCACTGGAGGTCACAGTGGTCTTGTAACCTGGTATGTTGATCTACTGGATATCACAGATGTCATGTACCCTGCTAAGTTAACCTACTGGATCTCACAGTGGTCTTGTACCCTGCTATGTTGATATACTGGACTTTGCAGTGGTCTTGTACCCTGCTATGTTGATCTACTGGAACTCACAATGGTCTTGCACAATTCAATGTTGATCTACTGGATCTCACAGTGGTCTTGTACCCTGCTATGATGATCTACTGGACCTCACAGTAGTCTTTTACCCAGCTATGTTGATCTACTTGACCTCAGAGTGGCCTTGTACACTGCTAGGTTGATCTACTGGACCTCACAGTGGTCTTGTACCCTGCTATGTTGATCTACTGGACCTCACAATGGTCTTGTACCCTGCTATGTTGATTCACTGGACCTCACAGTGATCTTGTACCCTGCTATGTTGATCTACTAGAGGTCACAGTAGTGTTGTAACCTGCTATGTTGATCTACTGGATATCACAGAGGTCTTGTACCCTGCTTTGTTGATCTACTGGAACTCACATTGGTCTTGCAAAATTCAATGTTGATCTACTGGATCTCACAGTGGTCTTGTACCCTGATGTGATGATCTACTGTACCTCACAGTAGTCTTGTACCCTGCTATGTTTATCTATTCTACCTCACAGTGGCCTTGTACCCTGCTAGGTTGATCAACTGGACCTCACATGGTCTTGTACCCTGCTATGTTGATCTACTGGACCTCACAATGGTCTTGTACCCTGGTATGTTGATTTACTTGACCACACTGTGGACTTGTACCGCGATACGTGGATCTACTGGAGGTCACAGTGGTCTTGAACCCTGTTATGTTGATCTACTGAATCTCACAGTGGTCTTGTACCCTGCTATGATAATCAAACTCTAACTCACAGTGGTCTTGAACCCTGTTATGTCGATCTTCTGGATCTCACAGTGGTCTTCTACCCTTCTATGATGATCTACTTGGCCTCAGAGTAGTATTGTACCCTGCTATGTTGATCTACTGGACCTCAAAGTCGTCTTCTACCCTTCTATGTTGATCTACTGGATCTTACAATGATCTTGTACTTTGCTATGTTGATCTACTGGATCTTACAGTAGTCTTGCACCCTGCTATGTTGATCTACTGGACCTCACAGTTGTCTTGTACCCTGCTATATTGATCTACTGGATCTCAGAGTGGTCTTGAACCCTGCTATGTTGATCTACTGGATCTCAGAGTGGTCATGTACCCAGCTTTAGTGATCTACTGGACTTCACAGTGGGCTTGTACCCTGCTATGTTGATCTACTGGATCTCCCAGTGGTCTTTTACCCTGCTACGTTGATCTACTGGATCTCACAGTGGTCTTGTACCCTGCTATGTTGATCTATTGCACCTCACAGTGGTCATGAACCCTGCTATGTTGATCTACTGTACCTCACAGTGGTCTTGTACCCTATTATGATGATCAAAATGGACCTCACAGTGGTCGTGCACCCTGCTATGTCGATCTCCTGGATCTCACAGTGGTGTTGTATCCAGCTATGATGATCTGCTGGACCTCTCAGTGGTCTTGTACCATTCTATGTAGATCTACTAGACCTCACAATGGTTTTGTACCCTGCTTTGTTGATCTACTGGAACTCACAGAGGTCATGTACCCTGCTATGTTGATCTACTGAACCTATCAGTGGTCTTGTACCATTCTATGTAGATCTACTAGACCTCACAATGGATTTGTACCCTGCTATATTGATCTGCAGGACCTCACAGTGGCTTGTACCCTGCTATGTTGATCTACTATACCTCACAGTGGTCTTGTATCCTGCTATGTTGATTTACTGGATCTCACAGTGGACTTGTACCCTGCTATATTGATCTATTGTATCTCATAGTAGTCTTGTACCCTGCTATGAAGATCAAACTGGACCTCATAGTGGTCTTGTACCATGCTTTGTTGATCTACTGGATCTCACAGTGGTCTTGTACCCTGCTATTATGATCTGCTTGTCCTCACAGTGGTTTTGTACCCTGCTATGTTGATCTACTGAATATCACAGTGGTCTTGTACCCTGCTATGTTGATCTACTTGACCTCATAGTGATCTTGTACCCTGCAATGGTGATCTACTGGACCTCAGAGTGGTCTTGTACCCTGCTATGTTGATCTACTGCACCTCACTATGGTCTTGTACCCTGCTATGTTGAACAACTGCACTTCACAGTTGTCTTGTACCCTGCTATGTTGATCTACTTGACCTCACAGAGGTTTTGTACCCTGCTATGTTGATCTACTGGACCTCACAGTTGTCTTGTAAACCTGCTATGTTGATGTACTGGAACTCAAAGTGGTATTGTACCCTGCTATGTTGATCTACTGGCCCTCCGAGTTGTCTTGCACAATGCAATGGTGATCTACTGGATCTCACAGTGGTCTGGTACCCTGCTATGGTGATCTACTGGACCTCAGAGTGGTCTTGTACCCATGCTATGTTGATCTACTGCACCTCACTATGGTCTTGTACCCTGCTATGTTGAACAACTGCACTTCACAGTGGTCTTGTACCCTGCTATGTTGATCTACTGGATCTCACAGTGGTCTTGTACCCTGCTAAGTTGATCTACTAGATCTCAAAGTGGTTTGTACACTGCTATGACAATCAAAGTTGACCTCACAGTGGTCTTATACCCTGCTATGTTGTTCAACTGCACTTCACAGTGCAGTTGAACATGAACTGACAGCGGTCTTGTACCATGCTATGTTGATCTACTGGACCTCCCAATGGTCTTGTACCCTTCTATGATGTTCAAACTGGATATCACAGTGGTTTTGTACCCTGCTATGTTGATCTACTGGACCTTCCAGTGGTCTTGTACCCTGCTATGTTGGTCTACTGGAAATTACAGTTGTCATGTACACTGCTATGTTGATCTACTAGACCACAAAGTGGTCTGGTACTCTTCTATGTAGATCTACTTGACCTGACAATGGTTTTGTACCCTGCTGTGTTGTTCTACAGGACCTCACAGTGGTGTTATACCCTGCTATGTTGATCTACTGGACCTCAGTTGTCTTGTGCCCTGATATGTTGATTTACTGGATCTCACAGTGATCTCGTACCTTGCTGTGTTGATCAATTGCACCTCACAGTGGTCATGTACCCTGCTATGTTGATCTACTGGATCTCACAGTGATCTTGTACCCTGCTATGATGATCAAACTGGACCTCATAGTGGTCTTGTACTCTGCTATGTTGATCTACTTGATCTCACAGTGGTCATGTACCCTACTATGATGATCTGCTGGACCTCGCAGTGGTCTTGTAACCTGCTATGTTGATAAACTTGATCTCACAGTGGTCTTGTACCCTGCTATGTTGATCTACTTGACCTCACAGTGATCTTGTACCCTGCTATGATGATCTGCTGGACCTCACAGTGGTCTTGTACCCTGATATGTTGATCTACTGGATCTCACAGTGGTCTTGTACCCTGCTATGTTGATCTACTTGTCCTCACAGTTATCTTTTACCCTGCTATGTTGATCTACTGGACCTCAGAGTGGTCTTGTACCCTACAATGTTGATCTACAGGATCTCACAATGGTCTTGTACCCTGCTATGTTGATCTACTCTATCTCACAGTATTCTTGTGCACTGCTATGTTGATCTACTTGACCTCACAGCGGTCTTGTAACCTGCTATGTTGATCTACTGGATCTCACAGAGATCTTGTACCCTGCTATGTTGATATACTGGATCTCACAGTGGTCTTGTACCCTGCTATGTTGATCTACTGGACCTCACAGTGGTCTTGTAACCTGCTATGTTGATCTACTGGAACTCACAGTGGTCTTATATCCTGCTATGTTGATCTACTTTACCTTACAGTGGGCTTGTACCCTTCTATGCTGATCTACTAGATCTCACAGCAGTCTTGCACAATGCAATGTTGATCTACTGGATCTAACAGTGGTCTGGTACCCTGCTATGATGATCTACTGGACCTCACAGTAGTCTCGTACCCTGCTATGATGATCTGCTGGACTTCACAGTGGTCTTGTACACTGCTATGCCGATCTACTGCACGTCACATTGGACTTGTACCCTGCTATGATGATCTTCCGGATCTCACAGTGATCTTGAACCCTGCTGTGATGATCTGCTGGACCTCTAAGTGGTCTTGTTCCCTGCTATGTTCATCTACTAGACTTCAAAGTGGTCTTGTACCCTGCTATGTTGATCTACTGGATTTTTACAGGGGTCTTGAAACCCTTGTATGTTGACCTACTAGATCCCACAGTTTGCCCTTGTATCCTACTTTGATAAATCTACTGGAAATAGCAGTGGTCTTGTACCTGGTATGTTGACCTACTGGATCTCACGGTCGTCTTGTACCTTTCAATGTTGATCTACTGGATCTCACAGAGGTCTTGTACCCTGCTATGATGATCTAATCGACCTCACCTTGGTATTGTACCCTGCTATGTTGATCTACTGGAGCTCAGAATGGTCTTGTACACTGGTATGCTGATCTACTGGATCTCACAGTGGTCTTGTTCCCTGCTATGTTGAGCTACTGGAACTCACGATGGTCTTGTACCCTGCTGTGCTGATCTACTGGATCTCACAGTGGTCTTGCACTTTGCTATGTTGAGCTACTGGAACTCACGATGGTCTTGTACCCTGCTATATTGATCTACTGGCCATCAAAATGGTCTTGTTTCTTGCTATGTTGATTTCCTGGACTTCACAGTCGTCTTATACCATGCTATGTTTATCTACTGGATCTCACAGTGGATTGTAGCCTGATTTCTTGATCTGCTGAACCTCACAGTGGTCTTTTACTCTTCTATGTCGGTCTACTGGATCTCACAATCGTCTTGTATGCTGCTATGTTGATCTACTGGGCCTCACACTGATCTTGTAGTCTGCTATGTTGATCTACTGAATATCACATTTGTCTTGTATCTTTCTATGATGATCTATTGGACCTCACAGTGGTCTTGTACACTGCTATGTTCATCTTCTGAACCTCACCCTGCTCTTCTACCCTGCTGTGTTTATCTGCTCGATCTCACAGTGGTCTTGTACCCTGATGTGATGATCTATTTGACATCAGAGTGGTCCTAGTACCCTGCTATATTGATCTACGGATCTCACTCTGGTTTTGTTCCATTTTATGATGATCTAATGGATCTCACACTGGTCTTGTACCATGCTACGATAATCTACTGGATCTGACACTGGTCTTGTACCCTGCTATGATGATCTACTGGATCTCACACCATTCTTGTGGCCTGCTATGTTGATCAACTGTAACTCACAGTGGTCGTGTACAGTGCTATTATGATCTGCTGCATCTCACAGTGGTCTTCTACCCTGCTATGTTGAACTATTTGATCTCACAGTGGTCTTCTACCCTGCCATGATGATCTACTGGGCCTAACAGTGATCTTGTACACTGCTATGATGATCTACTAGACCTCTCAGTGGTCTTGTACCCTGCTATGTTGATCTATTGCACCTCGCAGTGGTCATGAACCCTGCTATGTTGATCTACTGGACCTCACAGTGGTCTTGTACCCTGTTATGATGATCAAACTGGACTTCACAGTGGTCTTGCTCCCTGGTATTTCGATCTACTGGATCTCATAGTGGTCTTGTACCCAGCTATGATGATCTACTGGACCTCACAGTCGTCTTGTACCATGCTATGTTGATCTACTGGAACTCACAGAGGTCATGTACCCTGCAATGTTGATCTACTGGGCCTATTAGTGGTCTTGTACCATTCTATGTAGATCTACTAGACCTCACAATGGTTTTGTACCCTGCTAAGTTGATCTGCAGGACCTCACAGTGGTCTTATACCCTGCTATGTTGATCTCCTGGACATCACAGTGGTCTTGTACCGTGCTATGTTGATTTACTGAATCTCACAGTGGTCTTGTACCCAGCTATGTTGATCATTTGCACCTCACAGTGGTCATGTACCCTGCTATATTGATCTACTGGATCTCACAGTAGTCTTGTACATTGCTATGAAGATCAAACTGGACCTCATAGTGGTCTTGTACCCTGCTATGTTGATCTACTGGATCTCACAGTGGTCTTGTACCCTGCTTTTATGGTCTGCTGGACCTCACAGTAGTCTTGTACCCTGCTATGTTGATCTACTGGACCTCACAGTGGCCTTGTACCCTGCTAGGTTGATCAACTGGACCTCACATGGTCTTGTACCGTGCTTTGTTGATCTACTGGGCCTCACAATGGTCTTGTACCATGCTATGTTCATTTTCTGGACCTCACAGTGGCCTCGTACAGTGATATGTTGATCTACTGGAGGCCACAGTGGTCTTGAACCCTGCTATGTTGATCTTCTGGATCTCACAGTGGTCTTGTACCCTGCTATGATAATCAAACTCGAACTCACAGTGGTCTTGTACCCTGTTATGTTGATCTTCTGGATCTCACAGTGGTCTTCTACCCTTCTATGATGACCTACTGGGCCTCAGAGTAGTATTGTACCCTGCTATGTTGATCTACTGGATCTCACAGTGGTCTTGTGCCCTGATATGTTAATTTACTGTATTTCACAGTGGTCTTGTACCCTGCTATGTTGAACTACTGCACCTCAAAGTCGTCTTCTACCCTGCTATGTTGATCTACTGGATCTCACAATGATCTTGTACCATGCTATGTTGATCTACTGGATCTCAGAGTGATCTTGCACCCTGCTATCTTGATCTACTGGACCTCACAGTGGTCTTGTACCCTGCTATGTTGATCTACTGGATCTCAGAGTGGTCTTGAATCCTGCTATGTTGATCTACTGGATCTCAGAGTTGTCATGTACCCTGCTATATTGATCTTCTGGACCTCACAGTGGTCTTGTACCTTGCTATGTTGATCTACTGGACCTCCCAGTGGTCTTGTACCCTGCTATGTTGATCTACTGGATCTCACAGTGGTCTTGTACCCTGCTATGTTGATCTATTGCACCTAGCAGTGGTCATGAACCCTGCTATGTTGATCTACTGGACCTCACAGTGGTCTTGTACCCTTTTATGATGATCAAACTGGACTTCACAGTGGTCTTGTACCCTGCTATGTTGATCTATTGCACCTCGCAGTGGTCATGAACCCTGCTATGTTGATCTACTGGACCTCACAGTGGTCTTGTACCCTGTTATGATGATCAAACTGGACCTCATAGTGGTCTTGTACCCTGTTATGTTGATCTACTGGATCTCACAGTGGTCTTGTACCCTGCTTTTATGGTCTGCTGGACCTCACAGTGGTTTTGTACCCTGCTATATTGATCTACTGAATATCACAGTGGTCTTGTACCCTGCTATGTTGATCTACTGGATCTCACAATGGTCTTGTACCCTGATATGTTGATCTACTGGATGTCACAGTGGTCTTGTACCCTGCTGTGTTGATATACTTGACCTCGCAGTGGTCTTGTAACCAGCTATGTTGATCTACTGGATCTCACAGAGGTTTTGTACCCTGCTATGTTGAACTACTGGATCTCACAGTGGTCTTGTACCGTGCTATGTTGATCTACTGGACCTCACAGTTGTCTTGTAACCTGCTATGTTGATGTACTGGAACTCAATGTGGTACTGTACCCTGCTATGTTGATCTACTGGACTTTACAGTAGTCTTGTACCCTGCTATCTTGAACTACTGGATCTAACAGTGGTCTGGTACCCTGCTATGATGATCTACTGGACCTCACAGTAGTCTCGTACCCTGCTATGATGATCTGCTGGACTTCACAGTGGTCTTGTACACTGCTATGCCGATCTACTGCACGTCACATTGGACTTGTACCCTGCTATGATGATCTTCCGGATCTCACAGTGATCTTGAACCCTGCTGTGATGATCTGCTGGACCTCTAAGTGGTCTTGTTCCCTGCTATGTTCATCTACTAGACTTCAAAGTGGTCTTGTACCCTGCTATGTTGATCTACTGGACTTTACAGTGGTCTTGCACCCTGGTATGTTGACCTACTAGATCCCACAGTTGTCTTGTATCCTACTTTGATGATCTACTGGAAATAGCAGTGGTCTTGTACCCTGGTATGTTGACCTACTGGATCTCACGGTCGTCTTGTACCTTTCAATGTTGATCTACTGGATCTCACAGAGGTCTTGTACCCTGCTATGATGATCTAATCGACCTCACCTTGGTATTGTACCCTGCTATGTTGATCTACTGGAGCTCAGAATGGTCTTGTACACTGGTATGCTGATCTACTGGATCTCACAGTGGTCTTGTTCCCTGCTATGTTGAGCTACTGGAACTCACGATGGTCTTGTACCCTGCTGTGCTGATCTACTGGATCTCACAGTGGTCTTGCACTTTGCTATGTTGAGCTACTGGCCATCAAAATGGTCTTGTTTCTTGCTATGTTGATTTCCTGGACTTCACAGTCGTCTTATACCATGCTATGTTTATCTACTGGATCTCACAGTGGATTGTAGCCTGATTTCTTGATCTGCTGAACCTCACAGTGGTCTTTTACTCTTCTATGTCGGTCTACTGGATCTCACAATCGTCTTGTATGCTGCTATGTTGATCTACTGGGCCTCACACTGATCTTGTAGTCTGCTATGTTGATCTACTGAATATCACATTTGTCTTGTATCTTTCTATGATGATCTATTGGACCTCACAGTGGTCTTGTACACTGCTATGTTCATCTTCTGAACCTCACCCTGCTCTTCTACCCTGCTGTGTTTATCTGCTCGATCTCACAGTGGTCTTGTACCCTGATGTGATGATCTATTTGACATCAGAGTGGTCCTAGTACCCTGCTATATTGATCTACGGATCTCACTCTGGTTTTGTTCCATTTTATGATGATCTAATGGATCTCACACTGGTCTTGTACCATGCTACGATAATCTACTGGATCTGACACTGGTCTTGTACCCTGCTATGATGATCTACTGGATCTCACACCATTCTTGTGGCCTGCTATGTTGATCAACTGTAACTCACAGTGGTCGTGTACAGTGCTATTATGATCTGCTGCATCTCACAGTGGTCTTCTACCCTGCTATGTTGAACTATTTGATCTCACAGTGGTCTTCTACCCTGCCATGATGATCTACTGGGCCTCACAGTGATCTTGTACACTGCTATGATGATCTACTAGACCTCTCAGTGGTCTTGTACAATGCTATGTTGATCTACTGGATCTAACACTGGTCTTGTACCCTGCTATGATGTTCTACTGGATCTCACATTGATCTTATCCCCTGCTATGTTCATCTAATGGATCTTACAGTTGTCTTGCACCTTGCTTTGTTGATCTTCTGGATCACTCAGTGGTCTTATACCCTGCTATGTTGATCTAATGGATCTCACAGTGGTGTTGTACCCTGCTGAGTTGATCTGCTGGATCTCACACTCATCTTGTACCCAGCTATGACGTTCTACTGGATCTCACTCTGGTCCTGTACACTTCTATGTTGATCTATTGGATCTCACACTGGTCTTCTACCCTGCTGTGTTGATCTAATAGATCACTCATGGGACTTGTACCATGCTATGTTGATCTACTGGATCTCACACTGGTCTTGTACCCTGCTATGATGATTTACTGGATCTCACGCTGGTCTTGTACCCTACTATATTGATCTACAGGATCTCACACCGGTCTTGTACCCTGCTATGTTGATCTAATATAACTCACAGTGGTCTTGTTCTGAACTCTGCTGATCAACTAGATCTCACAGTGGTCTTGTGCCCTGTTATGTTGATCCACTGGATCTCACAGTGGTCTTGCACCTCTACATGTGGATCTACAGGGCCCCACAGCAGTCTTGTACCCTGCTATGATGATCTACTGGTCCTCAGAGTGATCTTGTACCCTGCTATGATGATCTACTAGACCTCACATTGGTCTTGAACACTGCTATGTTCATCTACTGGACCTCAAAGTGGTCTTGTACCCTGCAATGATGTTCTACTGGATCTCACACTTATCTTGTACACTGCTTTGGTGATGTATTCGATCTCACAGTAGTCTTGTACCCTGCTATGAAGATCTACTGGATCTCACACTGGTCTTGTACAATTCTATGTTGATCTACTGGATCTCACAGTGGTCTTGTACCCTGCTATGTTGAACTACTGGATCTTACAGTGGTCTTTTACCCAGCTATGATGATCTACTGGACCTCACACTTGTCTTGTACCCTGCTATTTTGATCTACTGGATCTCACAGTGATCTTGAACCTTGCTATATTGATCAACTGGACCTCACAGTGGTCTTGTACCCTGCTTTGTTGTTCTACTGTTTCTCACAATGGTCTTGTACCCTGCTATGTTGATCAACTTGACCTCACAGTGGTCTTTTACAAAGCTATATTGATCTACTGGACCTCACAGTGGTCTTGTACCCTGCTATTTTGATCTACTAGATCTCACAGTCGTCTTGTATCCTGCTATGATGATCTACTAGACCTCACAGTGGTCTTTTACACTGCTATGTTGATCTACTTTACCTCACAATGGTCTTGTATCCTGCTATCTTGACCTACTGGATCTCACATTGGTCTTGTAACATGTTTTGTTGATCTACTGGACATCACAGTGGTTTTGTACCATTCTATGTTGATCTACTGGATCTAACAGTCGTCTTGTATACTGCTATGTTGATCTACTTGGCCTTACACTGGTCTTGTAGCCTGCTATGTTGATCAACTGGATATCACATTTGTCTTGTACCTTGTTCTGATGATCTATTTGACCTCGCAGTGGTCTTGTACCCTGCTATGTTCATCTACTGGATCTCACACTTGAGTTGTTCTCTGGTATGTTGATCTACTGGATCTCACCCTGCTCTTGTACCCTGCTATGTTTATCTACTGGATCTCATAGTGGTCTTGTACCCTGCTTTGATGATCTACTGGACCTCTCTTTTGTCTTGCACCCTGCTATGATGATCTACTTTACCTCAGAGTGGCCTTAGTGCCCTGCTATGTTGTTTTACAGATCTCACACTGGTCTTGTACCCTTCTATGATGATCAGGTGGATCTTACACTTGTCTTGTACCCTAGTATGATGATCTGCTGGACCTTACACTGGTCTTGTACCCTGCTATGATCATCTACTAGACCTCACAGTGGTCTTGTACAATCCTATGATTATCTACTGTATCTCACACTGGTCTTGTACCCTGATATGATGTTCTACTGGATCTCACACTGGTCTTATACCCTGCTATGTTCATCTACTGTATCTCACAGTTGTCTTGCACCCTGCTTTGTTGATCTACTGGATCACACAGTAGCCTTGCATCCTGCTATGTTGATCTACTGTTTCTCACTATGGTCTTGTGCCCTGCTATTTTGATCTACTTGTCCTCAGAGTGGTCTTTTACAATGCCATCTTGATCTACTGGACCTCAGAGTGGTCTTGTACCCTGCTATTTTGATCTACTGGATCTCAGAGTGGTCTTGCATTCTGCTATGATGATGTACTGGACGTCACAGTGGTCTTTTACCCTGTTATGTTGATCTACTGGATCTCACAATGGTCTTGTTTCCTGCTATGTTGATTTCCTGGACCTCACAGTCGTCTTATACCCTGCTATGTTGGTCTACTGGGTCTCACAGTGGTCTTGTAGCCTGATTCGTTGATCTACTGAACCTCAGAGTGGTCTTGTACCCTTCTATGTTGATCTACTGTATCTCACAGTCGTCTTGTATACTGCTGTATTGATCTACTTGGACTCACACTGATCTTGTATGCTGTTATGTTGATCTAATGAATATCACATAAGTCTTGTACCTTTCTATGATGATCTATTGGACCTCACAGTGGTCTTGTACCCTGCTATGTTCATCTACTTGACCTCACCCTGCTCTTGTACCCTGCTATGTGTGTCTACTCGATCTCACAGTGGTCTTGTACCCTGATATGATGATCTACTGGAAGTCAGAGTGGTCCTAGTAGCCTGCTATGTTGATCTACAGATCTCTCTATGGTTTTGTTCACTTCTTTGATGATCTAATGGATCTTACACTGGTCTTGTACCATGTTACGATAATCTACTTGATCTGACACTGGTCTTGTACCCTGCAATGATGATCTACTGGATCTCACACCATTCTTGTAGCTTGCTATGTTGATCAACTGCAACTCACAGTGGTCTTGTACCCTGCTAAAATGATCTCCTCGAACTCACAGAGGTCTTTTACCCTGCTATGTTGATCTGTTTGATCTCACAGTGGTCTTCTATCCTGCCATGATGATCTACTGGACCTCGCAGTGATGCTATGATGATCTACTAGACCTCACAGTGGTCTTGTACAAAGCTATGTTGATCTACTGGATCTCACACTGGTCTTGTACCCTGCAGTGGTGTTCTACTCGATCTCACACTGGTCTTATACCCTGCTATGTTGATGTACTGGATCTCACAGTGTTGTTGTATCCTGCTGAGTTGATCTGGGTCTCACACTCGTCTTGTACCCTGCTATGATCTTCAACTGGATCTCACACTGGTCTTGTACTCTGCTATGTTGATCTAATGTAACTCACAGTGGTCTTTTACCCACCTATAGTGATCTACTGGACTTCACAGAGGTCTTTTACCCTTCTAAGGTGATCTACTTGATCTCACAGTGGTCTTCTACCTTGCTAAGATGATCTACTCGATCTCACAGTGGCCTTGTACCCTTCCATGATGATCTGCTGAACCTCACATTTATCTTGTACCCTGCTATGATGATCTACTAGACCTCACAGTGGTCTTGTACAATGCTGTTTATCTCCTAGATCTCACACTGGACTTGTACCCTGCAATGATGTTCAACTGGATCTCACACTGGTTTTATAACCTGCTATGCTCATCTACTGTATCTCACAGATGTCTTGCACCCTGCTTTGTTGATCTATGGAACCTCACAGTGGTCTTGTACATGCTGTGTTGATCTACTGTTTCTCACAATGGTCTTGTACCCTTCTAAGTTGATCAACTTGATCTCAGAGTGGTCCTAGTACCCCGCTATGTTGATCTTCGGATCTCACTCTGGTTTTGTTCCCTTCTATGATGATCTAATGGATCTCACACTGGTCTTGTTCCATGCTACGATAATCTACTGGATCTCACACTGGTCTTGTACCCTGCTATGATGATCTACTGGATCTCACACCATTCTTGTAGCCTGCTATGTTGATCAACTATAACTCACAGTGGTCTTGTACCGAGCTATAATGATCTGCTGGATCTCTCAGAGGTCTTTTATCCTGCTATGTTGAACTATTTGATCTCACTGTGGTCTTCTACCCTGCCATGATGATCTACTGGACCTCACAGTGATCTTGTACCATGCTATGATGATCTACTAGACCTCTCAGTCGTCTTGTACAATGCTATGTTGATCTACTGGATCTCACACTGGTCTTGTACCCTGCTATGATGTTCTACTGGATCTCACACTTGTCTTATACCCTGCTATGTTCATCTAATGGATCTCACAGTGGTATTGCACCCTGCTTTGTTGATCTACTGTATCACACAGTGGTCTTGTACCCTGCTATGTTGATCTACTTGATCTCACAGTGGTGTTGTACCCTGCTGAGTTGATCTACTGGATCTCACACTGGTCTTCTACCCTTCTGTGTTGATCTACTGGATCACCCATAGGACTTGTACCCTGCTATGTTGATCTACTGGATCTCAGACTGGTCTTGTTCCCTGCTATGATGATCAGCTGGATCTCACAGTGGTCTTGTACCCTGCTATGATGACCTACTAAACCTCAAAGTGGTCTTGTACCCAGCTATTTTGACCTTATGGATCTCAGAATGGTCTTTAATTGCTATGTTGATCTACTGGATCTCACAGTGGTCTTGTGCCCTGCTATGTTGATCTACTGGATCTCACACTGGTCTTGTACCCTGCTGAGATGATCTGCTGGATCTCACACTCGTCTTGTACCCTGCTATGATGTTCTACTGGATCTCACACTGGTCTTGTACCCTTTTATGTTGATCTACTGGATCTCACACTGGTCTTGTACCCTGCTATGTTGATCTAATGTAACTCACAGTGGTCTTGTACCAGACTGTGATGATCTACTAGATCTCACAGTGGTCTTGTACCCAGTTATGTTGATCTATTGGATCTCACAGTGATCTTACACCTCTACATGTGGATCTACAGGGCCCCACAGTGGTCTTGTACCCTGCTATGATGATCTACTGGTCCTCAGAGTGATCTTGTACCCTGCTATGATGATCTACTGGATCTCACATTGGTCTTTAACACTGCTATGTTCATCTACTGGATATCACAGTGGTCTTGTACCTTGCTATGAAGTTCTACTGGATCTCACACTTATCTTGTACACTGCTTTGTTGATGTATTCGATCTCACAGTAGTCTTGTACCCTGCTATGAAGATCTACTGGATCTCACACTGGTCTTGTACAATTCTATGTTGATCTACTGGATCTCACAGTGGTCTTGTTCCCTGCTATGTTGAGCTACTGGATCTGACAGTTGTCTTTTACCCATCTATTATGATCTACTGGACCTTACACTTGTCTTGTACCCTGCTATTTTGATCTATTGGATCTCACAGTGGTCTTGTACCCTGCTATATTGATCAACTGGACCTCACAGTGGTCTTGTACCCTGATATGTTTATCTACTGGACCTCACACTGGTCTTGTACCCTGCTTTGTTGTTCGACTGTTTCTCACAATGGTCTTGTACCCTGCTATGTTGATCAACTTGACCTCACAGTGGCCTTTTATAAAGCTATGTTGATCTACTTGACCTCACAGTGGTCTTGTGTCCTGCTATGATGATATACTGGACCTCACAGTGGTCTTTTACACTGCTATATTGATCTACTTTACCTCACAATGGTCTTGTAGCCTGCCATCTTGATCTACTGGATATCACATTTGTCTTGTACCTTGTTGTGATGATCTATTGGACCTTGCAGTGGTCTTGTACCCTGCTATGTTCATCTACTGGATCTCACACTGGTGTTGTACTCTGCTATGTTGATCTACTGGACCTCTGAGTGGTCCTAGTGCCCTGCTATGTTGGTCTATGGATCTCACACTGGTCTTGTACCCTTCTATGATGATGTGCTGGATCTCACACTCGTCTTGTACCCTACTATGATGATCTGCTGGATCTCACACTGGTCTTGTACCCTGCTATAATGATCTACTAGACCTCACAGTGGTCTTGTACAATCCTATGATTATCTACTGTATCTCACACTGGTCTTGTACCTTGATATGATGTTCTACTTGATCTCACACTGGTCTTATACCCTGCTATGTTCATCTACTGTGTCTCACATTTGTCTTGCATCCTGCTATGTTGATCTACTGTTTCTCACAATGGTCTTGTGCCCTGCTATGTTGATCTACTTGACCTCACAGTGGTCTTTTACAATTCCATTTTGATCTACTGGACCTCACAGTGGTCTTGTACCCTGCTATTTTGATCTACTGGACCTCACAGTGGTCTTTTACCCTGTTATGTTGATCTACTGGACCTCACAATGGTCTTGTTTCCTGCTATGTTGATTTCCTATACCTCACAGTCGTCTTATACCCTGCTATGTTGATCTACTGGATCTCTCAGTGGTCTTGTAGCCTGATTTGTTGATCTACTGAGCCTCTCAGTGGTCTTGTACCCTTCTATGTTGATCTACTGTATCTCACAGTCGTCTTGTATGCTGTTATGTTGATCTACTTGGACTCACACTGATCTTGTATGCTGTTATGTTGATCTACTGAATATCACATATGTCTTTTACCTTTCTATGATGATCTATTGGACCTCACAGTGGTCTTGTACCCTGCTATGTTCATCTACTTGACCTCACCCTGCTCTTGTACCCTGCTATGTTTGTCTACTCGATCTCACAGTGGTCTTGTACCATGATATGATGATCTACTGGACCTTAGAGTTGTCCTAGTAGCCTGCTATGTTGATCTACGGATCTCTCTATGGTTTTGTTCCCTTCTATGATGATCTAGTGGATCTTACATTGGTCTTGAACCATGCTACGATAATCTACTTCATCTGACACTGGTCTTGTACCCTGTTATGATGATTTTACTGATCCACACAAATTTCTTGTACCCTGCTAGTTGATAAACTGAAAATCAGTGGTTTGCCCCCGCATAATGAATTTGCTCGATCCCAGGGGTCTTTTCCCCCTGCATGTTATCTGTTTGATCTCACAGTGGTCTTAAAAGGGCCCATGATGACTTCTTGACCCACAGTGATCTTGTACCCTGCTATGGGATTACAGACCTCGCAGCGGTCTTGTGAAATCTATGTTACTACGGGATTCACACTGATCTTGTACCCTGTTGGTGTTCTCCCGATCTCACAGTTGTCTTTACCCGCAAATTTTCATCTACTGGTCTCACATGGCTTGCCCCCTGCTTTGTTATCTACGGACTCACAGTGGTCTTGTACCCGCATGTTGTTACTGTCCACAGTGGTGTTGTATCCTGCGACTTATTTCGGGATCTCACAGTTTTGTACCCTGTATGTTGTTCTATGGATTCCACGGGTCTTGTTCCCTGCAATGTTGATCTAATGTGACTCACAGTGGTCTTTTACCCACCTATAGTGATCTATTGGACTTCACAGAGGTCTTTTACCCTTCTAAGGTGATCTACTTGATCTCTCAATCGTCTTCTACCTTGCTAAGATCATCTACTCGATCTCACAGTGGTCTTGTACCCTTCCGTGATGATCTGCTGAACCTCACATTTATCTTGTACCATGCTATGATGATCTACTAGACCTCGCAGTGGTCTTGTACAATGCTATGTTTATCTACTAGATCTCACACTGGACTTGTACCCCGATATGATGTTCTACTGGATCTCACACTGGTCTTATACCCTGCTATGCTTGTCTACTGCATCTCACAGATGTCTTGCACCCTGCTTTGTTGATCTACGGAACCTCACAGTGGTCTTGTACATGCTATGTTGATCTACTGTTTCTCACAATTGTCTTGTACCCTGCTAAGTTGATCTACTTGACCTCACAGTGGTCTTTTACAATGCCATATTGATCTACTGGACCTCAGAGTGGTCTTGTACCCTGCTATTTTGATCTACTGGATCTCACAGTGGTCTTGCGTCCTGCAATGATGATCTAGTGGACTTCACAGTGGTTTTTTACCTTGCTATGTTGATCTACTGGCCATCAAAATGGTCTTGTTTCCTGCTATGTTGATTTCGTTGACTTCACAGTCGTCTTATACCCTGCTATGTTGATCTGGATCTCACAGCGGTCTTGTAGCCTGATTTCTTGATCTACTGAGCCTCACAGTGGTCTTGTACTCTTCTATTTCGATCTACTGGATCGCACAGTCGTCTTGTTCCCTGTTCTGCTGTTCTACTAGATCTCACAGTGGTTCTGTACCCTGCAATGTTGATCTACTGGATCTCAAAGTGGTCTTGTACCCCCTGCTATGATGATCAGCTGGACTTCACATTGCTCTTGTACCCTGCTATGTTGAACTACTGGATCTCACAGTGGTCTTATACCCTGCTATGATGATCTACTGGACCTCAGAGTGGTCTTGTAGCCTGCTATGTTGATCTACTGGCTCTTACTGGTTTTGTACCCTGCTATGATGATCTACTGGACCTGACACTGGTCTTGTTCCCTGATATGATGATCTACTGGGCCTCACACTGAACTTGTAGCCTGCTATATTGATCTACTGAATATCACATTTGTCTTGTACCTTTCTATGATGATCTATTGGACCTCACAGAGATCTTGGACACTGCTATGTCATCTACTGGACCTCTCCTTGCTCTTCTAACATGCTATATTTATCTACTCGATCTCACAGTGGTCTTGTACCCTGATATGATGATCTACTTGACCTCAGAGTGGTCCTAGTACCCTGTTATATTGTTCTACGGATCTCACTCTGGTTTTGTTCCCTTCTATGATGATCTAATGGATCTCACACTGGTCTTGTACCCTGCTATGATGATCTACTGGATCTCACACCATTCTTGTAGCCTGCTATGTTGATCAACTGTAACTCACAGTGGTCTTGTACCGAGCTATAATGATCTACTGGATCTCACAGAGGTCGTTTACCCTGCTATGTTGAACTATTTGATCTCATTGAGGACTTCTACCTTGCCATGATGATCTACTGCACCTCTCAGTGATCTTGCACCATGCTATGATGATCTACTAGACCTCTCAGTGGTCTTGTACAATGCTATGTTGATCTACTGGATCTCACACTGGTCTTGTACCCTGCTATGATGTTCTACTGGATCTCACACTTGTCTTATACTCTGCTATGTTCATCTAATGGATCTCACAGTGGTCTTGCACCCTGCTTTGTTGATCTACTTTATCACACAGTGGTCTTGTACCCTGCTATGTTGGTCTACTTGATCTCACAGTGGTGTTGTACCCTGCTGTCTTGATCTACTGGATCTCACACTTGTCTTCTACCCTTCTGTGTTGATCTACTGGATCACCCATTGGACTTGTGCCCTGCTATGTTGATCTACTGGATCTCTCACTGGTCTTGTTCCCTGCTCTGCTGTTCTACTAGATCTCACAGTGGTCCTGTTTCCTGCAATGTTGATTTACTGGATCTCAAAGTGGTCTTGTACCCTGCTATGATGATCAGCTGGACCTCACATTGGTCTTGTACCCTGCTATGTTGAACTACTGGATCTCACAGTGGTCTTATACCCTGTTATGATGATCTACTGGACCTCAGAGTGGTCTTGTAGCCGGCTATGTTGATCTACTGGCTCTTACTGGTTTTGTACCCTGCTATGATGATCTACTGGACCTCACACTGGTCTTGTACCCTGCTATGATGATCTAATGAACCTCTCACTCGTCTTGAACCCTGCTATGTTGTTCTTCTGGATCTCACAGTGATGCTGTACACTGCTATTATGATCTTTTGGATCTCACAGTGGTCTTGTAGTCTGCTATATTGATCTACTGGGTCTCACACTGGTCTTGTACCCTGCTATGTTGATCTACTGTAAGTCACACTATAATGATCTACTGGATCTCACAGAGGACTTTTACCCTCCCTTGTTGATCTACTTGATCTCACAGTGGTCTTGTGCCCTGCTATGATGATCTACTAGACCTCATAGTGGTCTTGTATCCTGTTATGTTGATCTACTGTATCTCACGGTGGTCTTGTACCCAGCTATGATGATCTACTAGACCTCATAGTGGTCTTGTATCCTGCTATGTTGATCTACATTATCTCAGAGTGATCTTGTAACCTGTTATGTAGATCTACTGGAACTCACAGTGTCTAGTGCCCTGCGATGATGATCTACTGGACCTCAATTTCGTCTTGTACCCTGCTATGATGATCTACTGGACCTTAGAATGGTCCTAGTACCCTGCTATGTTGATCTAAAGACTTCACACTTGTCTTGTACCCTTCTTTCATGATCTACTGGATGTCACACTTGTCTTGTACCATGATATTATGTTCTACTGGATCTCACACTGGTCTTTTACCCTGCTATGATGATCTACTAGATCTCAAACTGGTCTTGTACCCTGCTATGAGGGTCTACTGTAATTCACAGTGGTCTTGTACACTGCTATGATGATCTACTGGATCTCACAAAGGTTTTTTACCCTGCTATGTTGATCTACTTGATCTCACAGTGGTCTTATATCCTGCTATGTTCATCTACTGGATCTCACAGTGGTCTTGCACCCTGCTTTGTTGATCTACTGGGTCACACAGTGGTCTTTCACCGTGCTATGTTGATCTACTGGATCTCACAGTGGTATTGTGCCATGCTGTCTTGATCTACTGGATCTCACACTGGTCTTGTACCCTGCTATGTTGATGTACTGGATCTCACAATGCTCTTCTACCCCGCTGTGTTGATCTATTGGATCTCAGTGGTGTTGCACCCTCTTATGTTGATCTACAGGATCACCCAGTGGACTTGTTCCTTGCTATGTTGATCTACTTGATCTCAGAGTAGTCCTGTACCCTGCTATGTTGATCTACTGGATCTCACAAAGGTCTTTTACTCTGCTATGTTGATCTACTTGATCTTACAGTGGTTTTGTATCCTGCTATGATGATCTAGTCGATCTCACAGTGGTCTTGTACCCTCCCATAATGATCTACTGGACCTCTCAGTGATCTTGTTCCATGCTATGATGATCTACTAGACCTCTCAATAGTCTTGTACAATGCTATGCTGATCTAATGGATCTCACAATTGTGTTGTACCCTACTGTGATGTTCTACTGGATCTCACAGTGGTGTTGCACCCTGCTATGGTGAACTGCAATCACCCAGTGGACTTTTTCCCTGCTATGTTTGTCAGTAGAACGCCTTCCAACTGAACAAAAGAAACTAATGGAAAAATAAATAAATGAAGAAATGACTAGGAAAAATAAGAATAATGATTTTTGAGGATTTTACTTAAAATTTAAATATAATAAAAAAAATGGCCTTCAGTTCTTGTAGTTGGGCAGGAGTAGGTATGGCCCTGGATAGATCTTCTGATATTATTGATGTATGTTATCCAGGGCGGATGGTGATAATCCGATGTTTTGGAATTTCCTACCACTTGGATGGAGCACCACAAGTAGAATAGGTAAGGGCCGGTAGTAGTAGAATAATGTTAATAAGTATTATTAACATATGTCTTGCTCCTTTATCTGGCGTCTATCCTGGAAGACCACGCCAGGAACAGAGCTGGTAATAAGAAAAAATAAACTGGTTACCCATAGTCATGATAATATAACATTTAAGAATTGAAAAGAATGATAAATGCCAAAATCATTACTGGTAACCAGCAAACAAAATTAAGAAACAAACAGTGATACTCCTGGTATATCACCCTACCTGATTAGGAGAAGAGTGGAGGTGAAGTGACTCTCCAAACTTCAACCCACACCAGGTAAGGTCAGTATTACCAGGAGTAGAAACTAACAAATCGGACACCAGGAACTAGTTTCGCCCCAGCCCACCAGAGGGATGGGGGGTGCACGTGACGTAACTAATGGTTCCTGGTTGCCCGAACAACCTTAACCCCACTTACACCTACTTTTCCCTCACAATGTTGATCTACTTGATCACAGAGTGGTCCTGTACCCTGCAATGTTGATCTACTGGATCTCCCAGAAGTCTTATACCCTGCTATGATGATCAACTGGACCTCACAGTGGTCTTGTACCCTGCTATGTTGATCTACTGAATCTCACAGTGGTCTTGTACCCATCTATGATGATCTATTGGACCTCACAGTGGTCTTGTAGTCTGCTATATTGATCTAGCTGATCTCACACTGGTCTTGTATACTGCTATGTTGATCTACTGGATCTCACACTAGTCTTGTTCCCTGCAATGTTGATCTACTGTAAGTCACAGTTGTCTTTTACCCTGCTATAATGATCTACTGGAACTTACAGAGGACTTTTACCCTGCTATGTTGATCTACTTGATCTCACAGTGGTCTTGTACCCTGCTATGATGATCTACTCGACCTCACAGTGGTCTTGTACCCTGTTATGTTGATCTACTGGATCTCACGGTGGTCTTGTACTCTGCTATGTGGATCTACTGGATCTCACTTTGGTCTTGTACCCTGCTATGATGAACTTCTGGACCTCACAGTGATCTTGTACCCAGTTTTGATGATCTACTAGACCTTACAGTGGTCTTGTTCACTGCTATGTTGATATACTGGATCTCACTCTGGTCTTGTACACTGCTATGTTGATCTACTGGATCTCACAGTGATATTGTACCCTGTTATGTAGATCTACTGGAACTCACAGTGGTCTAGTGCCCTGCAGTGATGTTCTACTGTTCCTCACAGTTGTCTTGTACACTAATATGTTGATCTACTGGATCTCACAGTGGTCTTGTACCCTGTTATGATGACCTTCTGAACCTCAAAGTGGTCTTGTACACTGCCAATTTGATCATATTGTTCTCACAGTGGTCTTTTATCCTGCTATGTTGACTACTGGATCTCAGAGTAGTCTTGTACCTTGCTATGATGACTCTGGATCCCACAGTGGCCTTGTGCACTGCCATGATGATCTACTGGACCTCAGAGTGGTCTTGTACCCTGCTATGTTGATCTTCTGGATCTCACACTGGTCTTGTACCCTGCTATGTTGATCTTCTGGGTCTCACACAGGTCTTGTACCTTGCTATGTTGATCTACTGGACCTCACAGTGGTCTTATACCCTGCTATGGTGATCTACTTGGTCTCAAAATGGTCTTGTACCCTTCTATGTTGATCAACTGGACCTCACAGTGATCTTGTATCCTGCTATGTTGATCTACTGGACCTCACATTGGTCTCCTAATCTGCTATGTTGATTTTCTGGACTTCACAGTGGTCTTGTACCATGCTGTGATGATCTACTGGACCTCACAGTGGTCTTGTACCCTGCTATGTTGATCTAATGGACCTGACAGTGGTGTTGTACCCTGCTATGTTGAGCTGCTGGATCTGACAGTGGTCTTGTACCCTGCTCTTATGATCAAGTGGACATCACAATGGTCTTGTTCCCTGCTATGTTGATATACCTTGATCTCACAATGGTCTTATCCCTTGCTATATTGATCTACTGGATCTCACACTGGTCTTGTACCCTGCTATGATGATCTACTGGATATCACACAGGTCTTGTAACCTGCTATGTTGATCTACTGGATCTTATAGTGATCTTGTACCTTGCTATGTAGATATACTGGGCCTCAGAGTGGTCTTGTGCCCTGCTATGATGATCTACTGGACCTCAGAGCAGTCTTGTACCCTGCTATGATGATCTAGTTATCCTCACAGTGGTCTTGTACCCTGCTACGTTGATCTACTGGATCTCTCAGTGGTCTTGTACACTGGTATGATGATCTACTGGAACTCACAGTGTTCTTTTACCCTGCTATGATGATCTTCTGGACCTCACAGTGGTCTTGTACCCAGCTATGATGATTTTCTGAACCTAACAGTGGTCTTGTACCCTGCTATGTTGATCTTCTGGATCTCACAGTGGTGTTGTTCACTGCTATGTTGATCAACTGGTTATCACAGTTGCCTTGTAACCTGCTATGTTGATGTACTGGACCTCACAGTGGTCTTGTACCCTGTTATGTTGATCTACTTGTTCTCACACTTATCTTGTACCATGCTATGATGATCTACTGAATCTCATTGGTCTTACACCCTGCTATGGTAATGTACTGGACCTCACAGTGGTCTTGTACCCTGCTATGTTGATCTACAGGATCTCACACTGGCCTTGTACCCTGCTATGTAGATCTACTGGACCACCCAGTGGTCTTTTACCCTGCTGTGAGGTTCTACTGAACCTCTCACTTTTCTTGTACCCTGCTATGTTGATCTAATAAATCTTACAGTGGTCTTGTACCTTGCTATTGTGATCTACTGGACGTCAGAGTGGTCTTGTACCCTGCTCTGTTGATCTACTGGATCTCACTCTGGTTTTGTACCCTGCTATGATGATCTACATGAACTCACACTCGTCTTGTACACTGCTATGTTGATCTACTGGATCTCACACTGGTCTTGTTCCCTGTTATGTTGATCTACTCTAAGGTACAGTTGTGTTTTACCCTGCTATAATGATCTACTTCATCTCACAGAGGACTTTTACCCTGCTATGTTGATCTTCTTGATGCCACAGTGGTCTTGTACCCTGCTATGATGGTCTAATCGATCTCACAGTGGCCTTGTACCCTGTTATGTTGATCTACTGGATCTCACGGTGGTCTTGCACCCTGCTATATGGATCTACTGGACATCATATTGGTCTTGTACCCTGCTATGATGACCTACTGGACCTCACAGTGATCTTGTACCCTGCTATGATGATCTACTAGACCTCACAGTTGTCTTGCACACTGCTATGTTGATTTCCTGTATCTCACAGTGATCTTGTACCCTGCTATGATGTTCTACTGGATCTCACACTCGTCTTGTACCCTGCTATGTTGATCTACTAGATCTCACAGTGATCTTGTACTCTGCTATGTAGATCTACTGGACCTCACAGTGGTCTAGTGCCCTGCTATGATGATCTATTGGACCTCAGAGTGATCTTGTACACTGCTATGTTGATCTGCTGGATCTCACAGTGGCCTTGTAGCCTGCTATGATGACCTACTGAACCTCACAGTGGTCTTGTACCCTGCTATGTTGATCTTATGGATCTCACAGTGGTCTTTTACCCTGCTATGTTGATCTACTGGATCTCACAGTGGTCTTTTACCCTGCTATGATGATCTATTGGATCTCACAGTGGTCTTGTATCCTGCTATGATGATCTACTGGATCTCTCTGTGGTCTTGTACCCTGCTATGTTGATCTTATGGATCTCACAGTGGTCTTTTACCCTGCTATGTTGATCTACTGGATCTCACAGTGGTCTTTTACCCTGCTATGATGATCTATTGGATCTCACAGTGGTCTTGTATCCTGCTATGATGATCTACTGGATCTCTCTGTGGTCTTGTAGCCTGCTATGTTGATCTACTGGATCTCACAGTGGTGTTGTACCCTCCTATGATGATCTAATGGATGTCACAGTGGTCCTGTACCATGGTGTGCTGTGCTAGGGGATCTGAGGGCGGTTCTGTACCTTGCTGTGTTGCGCTAGGAGACCTGAGGGCAATCCTGTACCCTGATGTGTTGTGCTAGTGAACCTTAGAGCGGTCCTGTACCCTGCTGTGTTGTGCCAGGGGGCCTGAGGGCGGTCCTGTACCCTGCTGTGTTATGCTAGTGGACCTTAGGGCGGTTCTGTACTCTACTGTATTGCACTAGATGACCTGGTATCGGTCCTGTACCCTGCTGTGTTATGCTAGGGAACCTGATGGCTGTCCTGTATCTTTCTGTGTTTTGAAAGGGGACCTGAGGGCGGACCTGTACCCTGCTTTGTTGTGCTTTGGGACCTGGGGGCGATCCTGTACCCTTCTGTGCTGCGCTAGGGGACCTTACGGCGGTCCTGTTCCCTGCTGTGTTGCACTAGTGGACTTTAGGGCGGTCCTGTACTCTGCTGTGTTGCGCTAGGGGACGTGAGGGCGGTCCTGTACCCTGATGTGTTGTGCTAGGGGACCTTAGGTCAGTCCTGTATCCTGCTCTGCTGTGCTAGGGGACCTGAGGGCAGTCCTGTACCCTGCTGTGTTGCACTATTGGACCTGAGGGTGGTCCTGTACCCTGCTGTGCTGCACTAAGGGACCTGAGGTCGGTCCTGTACCCTGCTGTGTTGCCCTAGGGGACCTAAGGGCAGTCCTGTACCCTGCTGTGTTGCACTAGGGGACCTGCGGGCGGTCCTGTACCCTGCTGTGTTGTGCTACAGGACCTGAGGGCGCTCCTGTACCCTGCTAGGCTGAGCTAGATCGTTGAATGACACAGATTCAATTCCTCGGATCAAGATCCCCATCCCCCATCCTTCCCTCACCGTACTAGTGGGGTCAGAATATCCCGTTATACTACCGTGTTGAGACAGAGGATATCAGGGTGGCACTGCATCCTGCTATGCTGAGCAAGGTGATCTCATATTAACACTGTTCTCTGCTATGTTTAGCTATAGAACCTAAAAGCTGGTCTGCACCCTGCTGTGTTGATCTACTGACCTCACAGCTACCCTGTACTACGTTGTATTGTGCTAAAAGGACGTCATCTCGCTTCGGTATATAGCAGCATTAATCTAGCTCTCTCAACGGTCCAGTACTTTGCTATGTTGAGTTAGGAGACCTCACGGTGGTCATGTACAATGTTGTGTTATTCTAGGGATGCCTTCTGAGTGCTCCTATATCTTGCTATGTTGAGCTAGGAGGTCTGATAAGGGCCCTGCACCCAGCAAAGTTGGTCAGCGTCTAACTCTGTTATTCTGAACCAGGGAGTAGGAGCTGACCAGGCCTGTGCCCTCCACTGTTTATATATGGCATCTTTGGATCTTCATCCTGATGTTTTGAGTCACGGGTTCTCAGAGTTGCCCTCTATTACAACCCAGGAGTCCCAAAGGCCTGTTATCCTGGGTGTAAAGGGAGCAAAATTAACACAGCAGAGAAACTTTTGACCGGTATTATACTTCACCAAATTTAGAACAGAAGTATGTACACTATATACACTATGTACAACAATGGGTATTAGTGAACTTCACGGTAAGCAAGGCAGAATAGAAGCCACTAGAGAGCAGACCGTGCTTCAGCCAGCTCTAGAATGGGAATGACAAGGGCAGACCGGTGAGTGGTACCCACATCACCTCTGCAATTGCCAAAACCATCTTCTCATTGGCTGGAACCTGGGTACTGATCGAACGACAGGTTACGTGCTCTTTGCATGCCTCACCCTCTAACCATTGAAGATGAGTTAGAGGTTCTCAGAATTGCCCTCGAACTGTTGAAGATGAGTTAGGGGGTTTTCAGAATTGCTCTATAATGGTCTAAGGTGAGTTAGGGCATCTTTGATCAGCGTTGTACCCTGCTTTTGTCGAGCTAGGGGATCTCAGAGCTAATTTGTACACAGTAACATTAAATCAAGGAACGTTGCAGCTGCCTTTTTTTCCATTACTGTGATAAACTAGGAACCTCAGAGAGTCGTCATGTGCTATGTTGAGCTTGGGTCTTCATAGCAGCCCTGTACCTTATTATGCTTTGTTAGGGTATCTCTGATCTGCTCTGTTCCCTTCCACGTTGAGACAGTATACCTGAGCGAGGCACTGAGCCCAGCACTATTGAGCTATGGGACCCGAGGGAAGATTTTTACCCTTCTGTGTTGATCTAGGGTGGCCCTGTATCATGCTGTTAAGCTACGCTTACTCAGCACCCTACTGTATTATTCTAGTGGCTTGTAGCTAGCTGTGTTGTAAGGTTCCCTTTCTGGATCCCTTTTTGCTTTTTTGTTCCTGTTCCCCGGGTGCTTTTTCCTTTCCGCTCTAGACTAGTGCGCTGCGGATTGTCTAAAGCTGTGTATGCTCTTTGGCTGGTCAACTGAAATGAATAGCCATGAGGGACTGACGAGCAGGGTACTGTGTGACTCGGTGCTGCTGGAATAGCACTAAGGCGTCCTTTTACTCAGCTGCAGGCGCTGTGCAGAATATGAATATGAATTGTCATGAACGGACTAGAGCAGGTGCGCGATCATCAAGGCGATGAGTACAGCAGGTCCGAGCAGTGGATGCTATGCTGAAGCATGAGGTTTGTGTGCTTGGCTCAGTGCTGGTAGTGCTGCTTGTCTGCATTTTGTATGCTTGCATGTGCCGACTGATATGTGTTACCTGTACTGACTCCGGAAGCTGGGTGCTGGCCTGTTTTGCATGCTGGGCAACATATGGGGATGCTTGGCAGCTGGGGCTCTAGCCCTGTACTATAGCTTTGCTAGGGTCTGCTGGCTGTTCCTGGTCAGCTGAACAGTACTCTGCTGCGAGCTCTGAGCAGCTTGAGCTAGGACCGATGAATTTCTTCCCTTGTGCTGGTGATCTGGTGGCTGTATGTGCTGTAGCTGCTCAGCGCCTATGTATATTGGCTGTGCTGCTGGTTTGCTAGGGTAGAAGAGGAGAGTGCGGGGGAGGAGAGTGAGTGATTGAGTAGAGAGAGAGAGTGAGAGAAGAGTGATGGATGTAGAGAGAGAGAGCGGAGAGGAGAAGAGAGTGAGAGAGGAAGAGAGAGAGACGACGAAGACTGACGAAGACAGACAGATAGACTAGCAGGCAGAGAAGAGCAGAGAGACAAAGAGTAAGCGACTGGAAGGGAGCAGATAATAAGGTAGAGAAAACTAAGCAGTGAGGTGTGAAACAGGTACAAAATACCACTCTGTCTCTCTTGAAAATTCAGTACTGCTGCTGCTGCTGCTGATGCTGGTGCTGGTGCTGCTGGTGCTGGTGCTGCTGGTGCTGCTGGTGTTGCTGGTGCTGCTGGTGCTGCTGATGCTTCTGCTGGTGCTGCTGATGCTTCTGCTGGTGCTGCTGGTGCTGCTGGTGCTGGTGCTGCTGGTGTTGCTGGTGCTGCTGGTGCTGCTGGTGCTGCTGATGCTTCTGCTGGTGCTGCTGATGCTGTTGGTGCTGCTGATGCTGCTGCTGGTGTTGCTGATGCTGCTGGTGCTGGTGCTGTTGGTTGTGCTGGTGCTGCTGCGCTGCTCTGGTGCTGTGATGCTGCTGGTGCTGTGCTGGTGCTGCTGGTGCTGCTGTGTGCTGCTGGTGCTGCTGGTGCTGTGGTGTGCTGATGCTGTGTTGCTGGTGCTGCTGGTGCTGCGTGGTTGTGGTTGATGCGCTGCTAGTGACAATGCTGCTGGTGCTTGCTGATGCTGCTGGTGCTGTTGCTGGGCGGTGCTGATGGTTGCTGGTGCTGCTGGTGCTGCTGGTGCTGCTGGTGCTGGTGCTGCTGGTGCCGCTGTCTAGTGATGCTGTGCTGGGTTGCTGCTGCTGCAGGTGCTGCTGGTGCTGCTATGCTGTGGTGATGCTGGTGCCATGCTAGTGATGCTGTTGCTAGGTGCTGCTGTGATGCGGTATGTGGGCTGCTGGTGAGTGGCTGCTGTGATGGGGTGCTAGTGCTGCTGTGCGTGGTGCGTTTCTGTGCTGTAGTGCTGATGCTGTGCTGTGCCATTGCTGTGTTGCTAGATGCTGCTGTGCTGCTAGTACTGCTGGTGCCGCTGCTAGTGATGCTGTTGCTGGTGCTGCTGGTACTGTTGTGCTGTGTGCTGTAGTGCTGGTGGTGCTGCTATGTGCTGCTGGTGTGGTGCTTGCTGGTGCCGCTGCAAGTGATGCTGTGCTGGTGCTGCTGGTGTGTGGTGCTAGGTGCTGTGGTGCTGCATGCTGCTGGGCTGTGTGTGCTGCCACAGCTAGTGTGCTGTTGCTGGTGCTGCTGTGTTGCTGTAGTGATGCTGTTAGGTGCTGCTGTGTTGTTGGCTGCTGCTGTGCGCTAGTGCTGCTGCTGGTGCTGGTGTTCTGGGTTGTGGTGCTGCTTGTGCTGCGCTAGTGGTTGGTGCTGTGCGCTGGCGCCGCTGCTATTGATACTATTGCTGGTGCTGCTGTTCTGCTAGTGCTGTGTGCTGGTGCCACTGCTAGTGTGCTGTGCTGGTGTTCCTGGTGCTGCGGTCATGTGGGCTGCTGTGTGCTGCTCTTGTGATGGTGCTGATGGTGCGTGAGTGCTGCTGGTGCTGCTGTGCGTGCTAGTGACTGCTGTGCTGGTGATGCTGGTGCTGTTGGTGCTGCTGGTGCCCTGCAAGTGATGCTGTTGTGGTTGCTGGTGCTGGTGCTGCTGGTGCTGGTGCTGATGGTGCGCTGATGCTGCTGGTGCTGGTGCTGATGGTGCTGCTGTGCTGCTGGTGCTGGTGCTGCTGGGCCACTGCTAGTGATCTGTTGATGTGCTGCTGGTTTGCTGTAGTGATGCTGTGCTGGTGCTGCTGAGTGGCTGGTGCTGCTGTGTTTCCTGTGTGCTGCTACTGCTGTGTCTGCTGGTGCTGCTAGTGCTGCTGTGTTGCTGTGCTGCTGCGTGCTGGTTCTGCTGGTGATGTTGGTGCTGGTGCTGCTGGTGCCGCTGCTATTTATGCTGTTGCTGGTGCTGCTGGTTCTCCTAGTGCTGGTGTTGCTGGTGTGCTGCTGGTACGCTGCTGTGATGCTAGTTGCTGTGTCTGGTGTGTGGTGCTGCTGTGGTGCTTGGTTGCTGCTGGTGCTGGTGGTCTGAGTGCTGTACTGGTGCTACTGGTGCTGCTGGTGCTGCTTGTGCCGCTGCTAGTGATACTGCTGCTGGTGTTGCTGTTGCTGCTGGTGCTGCTGGTGCTGCTGCTGGTGATGCTGTTGCTAGGTGCTGTTGGTGCTGCGTGTGTGGGCTGAGTGCCGCTGCTAGTGATGTTGCTGGTGTTGTGCTGCTGCTATGCTGCAGTGCTGCTACTGCTAGCTATTGTGTTTCTGTGCTGCAGCTGCTAGTCGCTTCTTCTGCTAGTGCTGCTGCTGCTAGTGCACTGATTGCATACTGCTGCTAGTGCTTCTGTGCTGCTAGTGCTGATGTTGCTAATGCCATTGTGTTGCTAGTGCTCTTGCTGCTAGTGCTTCTGTGCTTCTAGTGCTGCTGCTGCTAGGGCTGTTGTGTTGCTAGTGCTGCTGCTGCTAGTGCTGCTGTGTTGCTAATGCTGCTGCTAGTGCTGCTGTGGTGCTCGCGCTGGTGTGGATCTAGTGCTGCTGCTGCTATTGCTGCTGTGTTGCTAGTACTGCTGCTGCTAGTGCTACTGTGTTGCTAGTGTTGCTGCTAGTGCTGCTTTGGTGCACGTGCTGCTGTGGTTCTAGTGCTGCTGCTTCTAGTGCTGCTGTGTTGCTATTGCTGCTGTGGTGCTAGTGCTGCCTCTGCTGCTATTGCTTCTGTGCTGCTAGTGCTGCTGCTGCTAGTGCTGCTGTGTTGCTAGAGCTGCTATGGTACTGTTGCTCCTATGGGGCTAGTGCTGCTGCTACTAGTGCTGCTGTGGTGCTAGTGCTGCTGCTGCTAGTGCTGCTACTGCTAGTGCTGCTGAGGTGTTAGTACTGCTGCTGCTAATGCTGTTGTGTTGCTAGTGCTGTGCTGCTAGTTTTGCTGTGTGCCGGTGCTGCTGCTGCTACTGCTGCTGTGTTGCTAGTGCTGCTGCTGCCAGTGCTGCTGCTAGTGCTGCTGTGTTGCTAGTAATGCTGCTGCTAATGCTGCTGTGTTCCTAGTGCTGCTACTGCTAGTTCTGCTGTGTTGTTAGTGCTGCTGTGTTGCTAGTGCTGCTGCTAGTGCTTTTGTGCTGCTAGTGCTGCTGCTGCTATTGCTTCTGTGTTGCTAGTGCTGCTGCTGCTAGTGCTTCTGTGCTGCTGGTGCTGCTGCTGAAAGTCCTGCTGTGCTGCTAGTGCTGCTGCTGCTAGTGTTGCTGCTGCTAGTGGTGCTTTGTTGCTAGTGCTGCTATGGTACTAGTGCTGCTATGGTGCTAGTGCTGCTACTAGTGCTGCTGTGGTGCTAGTGCTGCTGCTGCTAGTGCTGCTGTATTGCTAGTACTGCTGCTGCTAGTGCTGCTGTGTTGCTAGTGCTGCTGCTGCTAGTGCTGCTGTGTTGTAGTGCTAGCTGCTGCTAGTGTTGCTGTGCTGCTGTGCTTGCTAGTGCTGCTACTTGCTAGTGCTGCTGAGATGCTAGTGCTTCTGCTGCTGGTGCTGCTGTGGTTCTAGTGCATATGCTGCTAGCGCATCTGTGCTGCTAGTGCTGCAGCTGCTAATGCTGCTGTGTTGCTAGTGCTGCTGCTGTTAGCGCTGATGTGTTGCTAGTGCTGCTGCTACTAGTGCTGATGTGTTGCTAGTCATGCTGTTGCGATTGTTGCTGTGGTGCTAGTGCTGCTGCTGCTGCTGCTGTTGTGTGCTAGTGCTGCTATGCTAATGTTGATGTGTTGCTGCTATTTCTGCTGCTAATGCTTCTGCGGCTGCTAGTGTGAGCTGCTAGTACTATGTGTTGCTGAGTGCTATGCTCTGCTGCTGGTGCTGCTGTGGTGCTAGTGCTTCTGCTGCTGCTGCTGTTGTGGTGCTAGTGCTGCTACTGCTAATGTTGATGTGTTGCTCTAGCTTCTGCTGCTAATGCTTCTGCGCTGCTAGTGTTGCAGCTGCTAGTACCACTGTGTTGCTAGTGCTGCTGCTAGTGCTGCTGTGGTGTTAGTGTTGCTACTGCTAGGCTTCTGTGCTGCTGTGCTGCTGCAAGTCCTACGTGTTGCTAGTGCTGCTGTGCTAGTGTTTCTGCTGCTAGTTGGTGCTAGTGCTGTAGTACTGCTATGGTACTAGTTGCTTTGTGCTAGTGCTGCTACTAGGGCTGCTGTGGTGCTAGTGCTGCTGCTGCAAGTGCTGCTGTATTGCTAGTGCTGTGCTGCTAGTGCCGCTGTGTTGTAGTGCTGCTATGTGCTGTGTTTGTGCTATTTGCTGCTGCATGCTGCTGTGTTTGCTTGTGCAGTGCTGCTGCTGTAGCGCTGCTGTATTGCTAGTACTGCTGCTGCTAATGCTCCTGTGTTGCTAGTGCATCTGCTGCTAGCTCATTTGTGCTGCTAGTGCTGCAGCTGCTAGTGCTGCTGTGTTGCTAGTGCTGCTGCTGCTAATGCTGCTGTGTTGCTAGTGCTGCTGCTGCTAGTGCTGATGTGTTGCTAGTCATGCTGCTGTTAGTGTTTCTGTGGTGCTAGTGCTGCTGCTGCTAGTGCTGCTGCTGCTGCTAGTGCTGCTGCTGCTGCTGCTAGTGCTGCTGAGGAGCTAGTGCTTCTGCTGCTGGTGCTGTTGTGGTGCTAGTGCTGCTACTGCTAATGCTGCTGTGTTGCTAGTGCTCCTGCTACTAGTGCTGATGTGCTGCTATTCATGCTGCTGCTAGTTGCTGTGCTGCAGTGCTGCTAGCGCTGCTGAGGTGCTATTGCTCCTGCTGCTGGTGCTGTTGTGGTGCTAGTGCTGCTGCTGCTACTTCTGCTGTGTTGCTAGTGCTGCTACTGCTAATGCTGCTGTGTTGCTCTTGCTTCTGCTGCTAGTGCTTCTGTGCTGCTAGTGCTGCGCTGAGTACACTCTGTGCTAGTGCTGCTGCTGCTGCTAGTGCTGTTGTGGTGCTAGTGTTGCTGCTGCAGTGTCCTGCGGGTGCTAGTGCTGCTGCTGCTGTGTGCTGTTTTGCTAGTGGCTGTGCTGCTCTGCTAGTGTTGCTGTTGTGCTAGTGCTGCCTGCTAGTGCTGCTATGCTTCTGTCTGCTATACTTCAGCTGGTAGTGCTACGTGTGTGTTGCTGCTAGTGTGCTGTGTACTAGTGCATACTGCTAGTGCTGTGTTGCTAGCGCTGCTGCTTTAGTGTTGGTGCTAGTGCGTTGCTGCTAGTCTACTGTCTGCTAGTGTTGTGCTTAGTGGTGCTGTGTTGTTAGTGTTGCTGTGCTGTGCTGCTGTGCGCTAGTGCTGCTGGCTAGTGCTTCTGTGGCTGCTAGTGCTGCAGCTCTAGTGACTGTGGTGTTAGTGCTGCTGCTGCTAGTGTTGCTGTGTGTGTTGCTGTGTAGTGCTGCTTGCTGTTAGTGCTGCTGAGATGCTAGTGCTTCTGCTGCTGGTGCTGCTGTGATGCTTGTGCTGCTGCTGCTAGCGCTGCTGTATTGCTATTACTGCTGCTGCTAATGCTCCTGTGTTGCTAGTGCATCTGCTGACTAGTCATTTGTGCTGCTAGTGAGCAGCTGCAGTGCTGTGTGTTGCTAGTGCTGCTGCTGCTAATGCTGCTGTGTTGCTAGTGCTGCTGCTGCTAGTGCTGATGTGTTGCTAGTCATGCTGCTGTTAGTGTTTCTGTGGTGCTAGTGCTGCTGCTGCTAGTGCTGCTGCTGCTGCTAGTGCTGCTGCTGCTGCTGCTAGTGCTGCTGAGGAGCTAGTGCTTCTGCTGCTGGTGCTGTTGTGGTGCTAGTGCTGCTACTGCTAATGCTGCTGTGTTGCTAGTGCTCCTGCTACTAGTGCTGATGTGCTGCTATTCATGCTGCTGCTAGTGTTGCTGTGCTGCTAGTGCTGCTGCTGCTAGTGCTGCTGAGGTGCTATTGCTCCTGCTGCTGGGCTGTGTGTGCTGTCTGCTGCTGCTACTTGCTGCTGTGGTGCTAGTGCTGCTCTGCTAATGCTGTGTGCTCTTGCTTCTGTGCTAGTGCTCTGTGCTGCTAGTGCTGCTGCTAGTCCCTGTTCTATGCTGCGCTGCTGCTAGTGCTTGGTGCTAGTGTTCTGCTGCAAGTGTCCTGCTGCTAGTGCTAGTGCGCAGTGCTGCTGTTTGCTAGTGCTGCTGCTTCTGCTAGTGTGCTGTTTGCTAGTGCTGCTCCTGCTGTGCTGCTATGCTCTGTTCTGCTAGTATGCTAGCTGTGTCTACGTGTTGTTGCGCTTTTGTGCTGTGTACTAGTGTATTCTGCTAATGCTGCTGTTTGCTAGCGCTGCTGCTTCTAGTTTTGGTGCTAGTGCTGTTGTGCTAGTGCTACTGGTCTGCTGTGTTGCGCGCTAGTGGCTTGTGTTGTTAGTTGCTGCATGCTAGTGCTGCTGTGTCGCTAGTGCTGCACTGCTATAGTGCTTCTGTGTTGCTAGTGCTGCTGCTCTAGTGTTGACTGTGTGTTAGTGCATGCTGCTGCTAGTGTTGCTGTGATGTTAGTGCTGCTGCTAGTGCTGCTGCTGCTATTAGTGCTGCTGAGATGCTAGTGCTTCTGCTGCTGGTGCTGCTGTGATGCTTGTGCTGCTGCTGCTAGCGCTGCTGTGTTGCTAGTGCTGCTACTGCTATGCTCTGTTGCTAGTGCATCTGGTGCTATGCTGCTGCTGCTGCTGCTGTGTTGCTAGTGCTGCTGCTGGTAGTGCTGATGTGTTGCTAGTCATGCTGCTGCTAGTGTTGCTGTGGTGCTATTGCTGTTGCTGCTAGTGCTGCTGCTGCTAGTGCTGCTGAGGTGCTAGTGCTTCTTCTGCTGGTGCTGTTGTAGTGCTAGTGCTGCTGCTAGTGCTGCTGTGCTGCTAGTGCTGCTACTGCTAATGCTGCTGTGTTGGTAGTGCTCCTGCTGCTAGTGCTGATGTGTTGCTAGTCTGCTGCTGTAGTGCTGCTGTGCTGCAGTGTGCTACTGCTCCTAGTGCTACTGAGGTGCTATTTCTTCTGCTGCTGGTGCTGTTGTGGTGCTACTGCTGCTGCTACTGCTGCTGTGTTGCTAGTGCTGCTAATGCTAATGCTGCTGTGTTGCTCTTGGTTCTGCTGCTAGTGCTTCCGTGGTGTTAGTGCTGCAGCTGCTAGTGCCACTGTGTTGCTAATGCTGCTGCTGCTGCTAGTGCTGCTGTGGTGCTAGTGTTGCTGCTGCTAGTGTTGCTGTGGTCCTAGTGCTGCTGCTGCTAGTGCTGCTGTGTTGCTAGTGCTGCTGCTGCTGCTAGTGTTGCTATTGTGCTAGTGCTGCTCCTGCTAGCGTGCTGCAGGTCGTAATGTTCTGTGCTGCTAGTGCTGCAGTTGGTAGTGCTACTGTGTTGCTAGTGCTTCTGGTGCTAGTGCTGCTGCTGCTAGTGCTGCTGTGTTGCTAGTGCTGCTGCTGTATTGCTAGTGCTGCTGCTGCTAGTGTTGCTGGTGCTAGTGGTGCTGTGTTGCTAGTGCTATTACTGCTAATGCTGCTGTGTTGCTAGCGCTGCTGCTGCTAGTGCTTCTGGTGCTAGTGCTGCTGCTGCTAATGGTGCTGTGTTGCTAGGCTATTCTGCATGCTGCTGTGTTGCTAGCGCTGCTGCTGCTAGTGCTTCTGTGATGCTAGTGCTGCTGCTGCTAGTGCTGCTGTGTTGCTAGTGCTGCTGATATTGCTGCTGTGTTGCTAGTGTTGCTGCTACTAGTGGTGCTGTGTTGCTAGTGATGCTGCTGAGAGTGCTGCTGTGTTGCTAGTTCTGCGTCTGCTGCTAGTGCTTCTGTGCTGCTAGTGCTGCTGCTGTTAGTTTGCTGCTGCTAGTGGTGTTGTTGCTAGTGCTGCTATGGCACTGTTGCTGCTATTGTGCTAGTGCTGCTGCTAGTGCTGTTGTGTTGCTAGTGATGTTGCTGCTAGTTTTGCTGTGGTGCTGGTGCTGCTGCTGCTACTGCTGCCGTGTTGCTAGTGCTGCTGCTGCTAGTGCTGGTGCTGCTAGTGCTGCTGTGTTGCTAGTACTGCTGCTGCTAATGCTGCTGTGTTGCTAGTGTTGTTGCTGCTAGTTCTGCTGTGTTGCTAGTGCTGCTGTGTTGCTAGTGCTGCTGCAAGTGCTGCTGTTCTGCTAGTGCTGCTGCTGCTAGTGCTGCTGTGTTGCTAGTGCTGCTGCTGCTGCTAGTGCTGCTGTGTTTCTGGTGCTGCTGCTGCTAGGGCTTCTGTGCTGCTAGTGCTGCTGCTTCTATTGCTTCTGTGTTGCTAGTGCTGCTGGTGCTAGTGCTTCTGTGCTGTTGGTGCTGCTGCTGCAAGTCCTACTGTGTTGCTAGTGCTGCTGCTGCTTGTCCTGCTGTGCTGCTAGTGCTGCTGCTGCTAGTGTTGCTGCTGCTAGTGGTGCTGTGTTGCTAGTGCTGCTATGCTACTAGTGCTGCTGCTAGTTCTGCTGTGGTGCTAGTGCTGTTGCTGCTAGTGCTGCTGTATTGCTAGTACTGCTGCTGCTAGTGCTGCTGTGTTGCTACTGCTGCTGCTGCTAGTGCTGCTGTGTTGCTAGTGCTGCTGTTAATGCTGCTGTGGTGCTCGTGCTGCTGTGTTGCTAGTGCTGCTGCTGATAGTGCTGCTGTGTTGCATGTGCTGCTGCTGCTGCTAGTGCTACTGTGTTGCAAGTGCTGTTGCTAGTGCTTCTGTGCTGCTAGTGCTGCTGCAGCTAGTTCTACTGTGTTGCTAGTGATGCTGCTGCTAGTGTTGCTGCTGCTAGTGACGCTGTGTTGCTAGTGTTGCTGCTGCTAGCGCTACTGTGTTGCTAGTGCTGCTGCTGCTGGTGCTTCTGTGTTGCTAGTGCTGCTGCTAGTGCTACTGTGATGCCACTGCTGCTGCTGCTAGTGCCATTGTGTTGCTAGTGCTGCTGCTGCTAGTGCCATTGTGTTGCTAGTGCTGCTGCTGCTAGTGCTTCTGTGCTGCTAGTGCTGCTGCTGCTAGTGCTGCTGTGTTGCCAGTGCTGCTTCTGCTAGTGCCATTGTGTTGCTAGTGTTGCTGCTGCTAGTGCTACTGTGTTGCCAGTGCTTCTGCTGCTAATGCTGCTGATGCTGCTAGTGCTGCTGCTGCTGCTAGTGCTACTGTGTTGCTAGTACTGCTGTTGCTAGTGCTTCTGTGCTGCAAGTGCTGCTGCTGCTAGTGCTGTTGTGTTGCTAGTGCTGCTGCTAGTGCTGGTGTGTTGCTAGTGCTGCTTCTGTTGCTAGTGCTTCTCTGCTGCTAGTGTTGCTGCTGCAAGTGCTACTGTGCTGCTAGTGCTGCTACTACTGCTGCTGATAGTGTTGCTTCTGATAGTGGTGCTGTGTTGCTAGTGTTGCTGATGCTAGTGTTGCTGTGTTGCTAGTGCTGCTGCTGCTAGTGCTTCATTGCTACTAGTGCTGCTAATGCTACTGTGTTGCCAGTGCTGCTGCTGCTAGTGCTGCTGCTGCTAGTGTTATTGTGTTGCTAGTGCTGCTGCTGCTGCTAGTGTTATTGTGCTGCTAGTGCTGCTGCTGCTATTGGTGTCGTGTTGCTGATGCTAGTGCTTCAGTGCTGCTAGTGCTTCAGTGCTGCTAGTGCTTCAGTGCTGCTAGTGCTTCAGTGCTGCTATTGGTGCTGCTGCTAGGGCTACTGTGTTGTCAGAGCTGCTGCTGCTAGTGGTGCTGTGTTGCTTGTGCTGCTGTGGTGCTAGTGCTTCTGCTGTTAGTGCTGCTGTGGTGTTAGTGATGCTGCTAGTGCTGCTGCTAGTGCTGCTGTGGTGCTGCTGTGGTGCTAGTGCTGATGTGGTGTCAGTGCTGCTGCTACTAGTACCGCTGTGGTGCTAGTGCTGCTGCTGCTATAGCTGCTGAAGTGCTAGTGCTGCTGTGGCTATTACTGCTGTGGTGCTAGTGCTGCTGCTATTGCTGCTATTGCTAGTGCTGCTGTGGTGCTAGTGCTGCTGCTGCTATTGCTGCTGTGGTGCTAGTGCTTCTGCTGTTAGTGCTGCTGTGGTGTTAGTGATGCTGCCAGTGCTGCTGCTAGTGCTGCTGCTGCTAGTGCTGCTGGTGCTAGTGCTGCTGTGTTGCTAGTGCTGCTGCTAGTGCTGCCGCTGTTGCTAGTGCTACTTCTGCTAGTGTTGCTGTTGCTAGTGCTGCTGTGGTGCTAGTGCTGCTGTTGCGAGTGCTGCTGTGGTGCTAGTGTTGCTGTTGCTATTGCTGCTGTGGTGCTAGTGCTGCTGTGATGCTAATGCTGCTGCTGCTAGTGCTGCTGTGGTGCTAGTGTTGCTTCTGCTAGTGCTGCTGTTGCTAGTGCTGGTCTGGTGCTAGTGCTGCTGTGTTGCTAGTGCTGCTGCTGCTAGTGCTGCTGCTGTTGCTAGTGCTACTTCTGCTAGTGCTGCTGTGGTGCTAGTGCTGCTGCTGCGAGTGCTGCTGTGGTGCTAGTGTTGCTGGTGCTATTGCTGCTGTGGTGCTAGTGCTGCTGTGATGCTAATGCTGCTGCTGCTAGTGCTGCTGTGGTGCTAGTGTTGCTTCTGCTAGTGCTGCTGTTGCTAGTGCTGGTCTGGTGCTAGTGCTGCTGCTGTTGCTAGTGCTGCTGGTGCTAGTGCTGCTGTGTTGCTAGCGCTGCTGCTGCTAGTGCTGCTACTGTTGCTAGTGCTACTGCTGCTAATGCTGCTGTTGCTAGTGCTGCTGTGGTGCTACTGCTGCTGCTAGTGCTTCTGTGGTGATAGTGCTGATGCTGCTGCTAGTGCTGCTGTAGTGCTAGTGCTGCTGCTGCTTCTAGTGCTGCTGCTGCTAGTGTTGCTGTTGCTAGTGCTGATGTGGTGCTAGTGCTGCTGCTGCTAGTGCTGCTGTGGTGCTAGTGCTGCTGCTGGTAGTGCTGCTGTTGCTAGTTCTGCTGCTGCTACTGCTGCTGCTGCTACTGCTGCTGTGTTGCTAGTGCTGCTGCTGCTAGTGCTGCTGCTGTTGCTAGTGCTACTGCTGCTAGTGCTGCTGTTGCTAGTGCTGCTGTGGTGCTACTGCTGCTGCTAGTGCTTCTGTGGTGATAGTGCTGATGCTGCTGCTAGTGCTGCTGTGGTGCTAGTGCTGCTGCTGCTAGTGTTGCTGTTGCTAGTGCTGCTGTGGTGCTAGTGCTGCTGCTGCTAGTGCTGCTGTGGTGCTAGTTCTGCTGCTGGTAGTGCTGCTGTTGCTAGTGCTGCTGCTACTGCTGCTGTGTTGCTAGTGCTACTGCTGCTAGTGCTGCTGCTGTTACTAGTGCAATTGCTTGTAGTGCTGCTGCTGCTAGTGCTGCTCTTGCTAGTGCTGCTGTGGTGCTAGTGCTGCTGCTGCTATTGCTGCTCTGGTGCTAGTGTTGCTGTGATGCTAATGCTGCTGCTGCTAGTGCTGCTGTGGTGCTAGTGTTGCTGCTGCTAGTGCTGCTGCTGCTATTGCTGCTCTGGTGCTAGTGTTGCTGTGATGCTAATGCTGCTGCTGCTAGTGCTGCTGTGGTGCTAGTGTTGCTGCTGGTAGTGCTGCTGTTGCTAGTGCTGCTGCTGCTAGTGCTGCTGCTGTTGCTAGTGCTACTTCTGCTAGTGCTGCTGTTGCTAGTGCTGCTGTGATGCAAGTTATGCTGCTGGTAGTGCTGCTGTTGCTAGTGCTGCTGCTACTGCTGCTGTGTTGCTAGTGCTACTGCTGCTAGTGCTGCTGCTGTTACTAGTGCAATTGCTTGTAGTGCTGCTGCTGCTAGTGCTGCTCTTCCTAGTGCTGCTGTGGTGCTAGTGCTGCTGCTGCTATTGCTGCTCTGGTGCTAGTGTTGCTGTGATGCTAATGCTGCTGCTGCTAGTGCTGCTGTGGTGCTAGTGTTGCTGCTGCTAGTGCTGCTGCTATTGCTGCTCTGGTGCTAGTGTTGCTGTGATGCTAATGCTGCTGCTGCTAGTGCTGCTGTGTTGCTAGTGCTGCTGCTGCTAGTGCTGCTGCTGTTGCTAGTCCTACTTCTGCTAGTGCTGCTGTTGCTAGTGCTGCTGTGGTGCTACTGCTGCTGCTAGTGCTGCTGGGGTGATAGTGCTGCTGCTGCTACTAGTGCTGCTGCTGCTAGTGTTGCTGTTGCTAGTGCTGCTGTGGTGCTAGTGCTGCTGCTGCGAGTGCTGCTGTTTTGCTAGTGCTGCTGCTGCTATTGCTGCTGTGGTGCTAGTGTTGCTGTGATGCTAATGCTGCTGCTGCTAGTGCTGCTGTGGTGCTAGTGTTGCTTCTGCTAGTGCTGCTGTTGCTAGTGCTGGTCTGGTGCTAGTGCTGCTGTGTTGCTAGCGCTGCTGCTGCTAGTGCTGCTGTGTTGCTAGCGCTGCTGCTGCTAGTGCTGCTACTGTTGCTAGTGCTACTGCTGCTACTGCTGCTGTTGCTAGTGCTGCTATGGTGCTACTGCTGCTGCTAGTGCTTCTGTGGTGATAGTGCTGATGCTGCTGCTAGTGCTGCTGTGGTGCTAGTGCTGATGCTGCTACTAGTGCTGCTGCTGCTAGTGTTGCTGTTGCTAGTGCTGCTGTGGTGCTAGTGCTGCTGCTACTGCTGCTGCTGCTACTGCTGCTGCTCCTACTGCTGCTGTGATGCTAGTGCTGATGCTGTTGCTAGTGCTACTGCTGCTAGTGCTGCTGTTGCTAATACTGCTGTGGTGCTACTGCTGCTGTTAGTGCTTCTGTGGTGATAGTGCTGATGCTGCTGCTAGTGCTGCTTTGGTGCTAGTGTTGCTGCTGCTACTAGTGCTGCTGGTGCTAGTGTTGCTGTTGCTAGTGCTGCTGTGGTGCTAGTACTGCTGCTGCTAGTGCTGCTGTGGTGCTAGTTCTGCTGCTGGTAGTGCTGCTGTTGCTAGTGCTGCTGCTGCTGCAACTGCTGCTGTGTTGCTAGTGCTACTGCTGCTGCTGTTACTAGTGCAACTGCTTGTAGTGCTGCTGCTGCTAGTGCTGCTGTTGCTAGTGCTGCCGTGGTGCTAGTGCTGCTGCTGCTAGTGCTGCTGTTGCTAGTGCTGCTGTCGTGCTAGTGCTGCTGCTGCTAGTGCTGCTGCTAGTGCTGGAGACTTTGCTCTACCTTCTTCGTCCTCTACTCTTGGCAACATTTCAGAAGTAAAAATCTGGGAGAGGGCTTCCGTAATCCACTTGGCTGCCATATTACAGCGTTCCTGGCTGCTTCAGTACACAGGCGTGGGTGCCAGCCACGCCTTCCTGGGCGTGGCTGCTGCTGCAGCAGCCTATCACTGGCCTCAGTGTCCTCCACAGGTGCCAGAGGTTCAATGTTACCCTCAAGGTTCACGCTGCTAAGTTTTATTACTTTGATTTCTGTCTTCGATTGGTTGTTTTTGATAAGAAATTGAAAGCGGCTCTTGAAAACTGCTTGCCAGAGATTTTTTAGAAGCGGCAGTAAGAGAGTGTGGCAGCCGGACCTGACACGGCTGCCACCTAGCGGCGTCTGCCACCTAGCAGCGGCTGCCATCTAGCGGCGGCTGCCACCTAGCGGCGGCTGCTACCTAGCGGCGGCTGCCCTCCATCCCCTGCCATAGTCTACAGCCACTCGTCAAAACCCTCCGATTTATATAACGTTAAGTCTATCAATAGTCAGGAAGAAAGAGTCGTAGGAGCGAGATGACGACATACATTCAGCAAACTGTAGTAAATAATGAAACTATTTAAACGGTAATATTATTAAGCGTTTTTTGTTCCCTTCAGAGATCAGCTGGAGGGAAGTGACGCGACTTGTGCCAGAAGATGGCGGGGCAGTCACTGGCTCAACCTCACCAGTGTTATTTACCTCTTTCTCTGGGTGGTTGGACCTTCCAGTCTTTCACCTGCATTATATATATGTTTTACAGATTTTTAAAGACTCGGGATCCATAGATGCACGCTCCTGTGCGCAGAAAATATTCACAGTAAGAGAGAAAGATGTCTTCTAAGTGGATTTGACCAGGGATAACCCCGCATGGTCAACTAGGGGCTTATTACTAGGGTGTCATCTACTAGGATGCCACCCACTAGGATGCCACCCACTAGGATGCCACTCACTAGGATGCCACCCATTTGGATGCCACCCACTGGGATGCCACCCACTTGGATGCCTCCCACTTGGATGCCACCCACTTGGATGCCACCCACTAGACCTTCATGCACTAGGATGCCATCCACTAGAACGCCACCCACTAGGATGCCACCCACTAGGATACCATCCACTAGGATGCTACCCACTACACCGCCACCCACTAGGATACCACCCACTGGGATGCTACCCATAACAATTGACTAATAAGCAGGCATCTGCTCACTACTAGGTGAACAGGGACACCAGGCGTAAGGAAACTAACACCCAGGTACCTATTTACTGCTAAATAAACAAGATTCAGCTGGTGTCGCAACTTACCCATACGTTTCAGAAGACCAAATATTTGAATAACACGCAGAGCATATTTGTATAACACGTACAAAGACTTGCAAATAACAATGCCTCTTTATATAACACGCATAAAGACTCGCAGAGCATATTCCATGACAAGAGAGAAAAATATATAACAATTAAGACAATTGTGGAAAATGGTCCATTGAAAAGGGGAACTAGAAGGACAGTGGGAGGAGGCCGAGGAGAAATTCATACCCAAGAGGAGAAGCAGCAAAGACAAGAAGAGAGACTGGATGGCATTTTGAAAGTGAACTCAATGGAAATAAGTCACTCAGTCTGACTTTTTTGGGTTATCCTAGGTTCTCTACACATATGTTGCTATGTATGATAATCTATGTAAGTGTATTTGTGTATACCTGAATAAACTCACACAACATCGAAAACCAAATCTGAGCAAAACTGTTATACAGTCAAAGCGGGAAGAAGACAAGAACAGAGGACTGGGTTACCAAGCTGGAGAAAGAATGAAGAGAGCTCACCAGGAACGACCAGGAGCTGAACAGAGCTCACCAGCAACGACCAGGAGCTGAACAGAGCTCACCAGAAACGATCAAGACCTGAACAGAGCTCACTAGGAACGACCAGGACCTGAACAGAACTCCCCCAAGAATGACCGGGGGCTAAACAGAGCTCACTAGGAACGATCAGGAGCCGAACAGAGCTCCCCAGGAGCGGCTGGGAGCTGAACAGAGCTCCCCCAGGAATGAACAAAAGAACTATCCATGAAAGAAATAAAGGTGTTACCAGGGATTAAATGATTAAGAATACATGGCAGAGGAAGAGGCGATATATACACCTCAAAGACAATGGAACCAGATAATATCTCTTGGTGGATCCTGAGAGAAGGAGCAGAGGCACTGTGTGAGCCACTAGCAACAATCTTCAACAAGTCAGTCAAAACAGAGCGGCATCCAGAGGTGTAGGAGACAGCAGATGTAACCCCAGACTTTACGAAGAGGGAACAGACAGGTAGTATCAACATATACGTCAGTGTCACTGACGTATATGTAAGATTATGAGGGAGTGAAGGTGGTGAGGGAGTGTGAAAGTGAAGGAACATGATTGGTCGTGTAACACACAGGTGTAACACCTAGGTATCTTCACTGATAACAACGTATCGCCAATCAGTGGATTTGTTAAAGTCCGACACAAAAAGTTACACAATTTCCGCACTAAAGCGGAGAAAAGCGTCAGTGGTTGGCGAAACGTTGTTATCAACAAAGAAACTCAGGTGTTGCAACCTGTGTGTTGCTCATCAATGTGTCAGTACTGTAGATCGTCAATGAGAAGTGCTGCTCTACAAGGCTCTTTCCGCTGCTCTTCCTGCCCCTAGGATAACGACAACTATAATCACCAGAACCTACTGAATAATGACTGTATAGAGCGAGTGAAAGTTGCGAGGGTGAGCGAGTGAAAGTTGCGAGGGTGAGCGAGTGAAAATTGCGAGGGTGAGCGAGTGAAAGTTGCGAGGGTGAGCGAGTGAAAGTTGCGAGGGTGAGTGAGTAGTATTGGTCTATTTACATCCTCATTAATATGAAGACTCGCCAACTTCAAAGGGAACGAAGGTAGGGAGGTTGAGGGAGGGTAAGGGAGGGTAAGAGAGGGTGAGGGAGAGTGAGGGAGGGTGAGGGAGAGTGAGGGAGGGTGAGGGAGAGAGAGAGGTCATTAAAGAGAAACTTCTAGAAGAGCTATAATTCAATGTGTAATGTGACATGTCTCAACATGTTATAAGTCGTAAATGAAGTGTCTCTCACCTTAATGAGATAGTCTCACTCACTCAAGGTGACTCTCTGATGCACCCGAGTCACCTGCATCTTCACAGTTATTGCAACAAATCCACAAGAGAAGCACATTATTTTAACAGACTGATGAGGAGGACTTGAAAAGACGAGAGGCGTGTCAGACATGCAAAGAGGGTGGCTCAGCAGCCATCTTGCAGGTCATGAACTCTGAATAAACTATGAGGAGAGTTCAGATTTTATTTTTGGGAAAAAGTAAATGGAATGTCTGGATGAACGATTCTTGAGTTAGATGGGATTTATTCAGCTTAACATCTCACAAGGCCAGCGGAAACCTGACGCTATACCTGACCCCTCGTGAAGTTATATAGCCGTATATTGGTATGGCTGTATTCTATACACTTTTGTTTCAGTTTTATATAACGGAGATGAAGGCCGGTGAGCAAGTGGTCACTGCTACCCATGACACCAGTGGTCACTGCTACCCACGACACCAGTGGTCACTGCTACCCACGACACCAGTGGTCACTGCTACCCATGACACCAGTGGTCACTGCTACCCACGACACCAGTGGTCACTGCTACCCACGACATCAGTGGTCACTGCTACCCACGACACCAGTGGTCACTGCTACCCACGACACCAGTGGTCACTGCTACCCATGACACCAGTGGTCACTGCTACCCACGACACCAGTGGTCACTGCTACCCACGACACTAGTGGTCACTGCTACCCACGACACCAGTGGTCACTGCTACTCACGACACCAGTGGTCACTGCTACCCACGACACCAGTGATCACTGCTACCCACGACACCAGTGGTCACTGCTACCCACGACACCAGTGGTCACTGCTACCCACGACACCAGTGGTCACTGCTACCCACGACACCAGTGTCACTGCTACCCACGACACTAGTGGTCACTGCTACCCACGACACCAGTGGTCACTGCTACTCACGACACCAGTGGTCACTGCTACCCACGACACCAGTGATCACTGCTACCCACGACACCAGTGGTCACTGCTACCCACGACACCAGTGGTCACTGCTACCTACGACACCAGTGGTCACTGCTACCCACGACACCAGTGGTCACTGCTACCCACGACAACCAGTGGTCACTGCTACCCACGACACCAGTGGTCACTGCTACCCACGACACCAGTGGTCACTGCTACCCACGACACCAGTGGTCACTGCTACCCACGACACCAGTGGTCACTGCTACCCACGACACCAGTGATCACTGCTACCCACGACACCAGTGGTCACTGCTACCCACGACACCAGTGGTCACTGCTACCCACGACACCAGTGGTCACTGCTACCCACGACACCAGTGGTCACTGCTACCCACGACACCAGTGGTCACTGCTACCCACGACACCAGTGGTCACTGCTACCCACGACACCAGTGGTCACTGCTTCCCACGACACCAGTGGTCACTGCTACCCACGACACCAGTGATCACTGCTACCCACGACACCAGTGGTCACTGCTACCCACGACACCAGTGGTCACTGCTGCCCACGACACCAGTGATCACTGCTGTACACGACACCAGTGGTCACTGCTACCCACGACACCAGTGGTCACTGCTACCCACGACACCAGTGATCACTGCTACCCACGACACCAGTGGTCACTGCTACCCACGACACCAGTGATCACTGCTGCCCACGACACCAGTGATCACTGCTGTACACGACACCAGTGGTCACTGCTACCCACGACACCAGTGATCACTGCGGCCCACGACACCAGTGATCACTGCTGTACACGACACCAGTGGTCACTGCTGTACACGACACCAGTGGTCACTGCTGTACACGACACCAGTGATCACTGCTGTACACGACACCAGTGATCACTGCTGTACACGACACCAGTGATCACTGCTGTACACGACACCAGTGATCACTGCTGTACACGACACAAGTGATCACTGCTGTACACGACACCAGTGATCACTGCTGTACACGACACCAGTGATCACTGCTGTACACGACACCAGTCATCACTGCTGTACACGACACCAGTGGTCACTGCTGTACACGACCCAGTGATCACTGCTGTACACGACACCATGATCACTGCTGTACACGACACCAGTGATCACTACTGTACACGACACCAGTGGTCACTGTTGTACCGACACAGTGGTCACTGCTGTACACGACACAGTGATCACTGCTGTACACGACACCAGTGGTCACTGCTGTACACGACACCAGTGGTCACTGCTGTACACGACACCAGTGATCACTGCTGTACACGACACCAGTGATCACTGCTGTACACGACACCAGTGATCACTGCTGTACACGACACCAGTGATCACTGCTGTAACACGACACCAGTGGTCACTGCTGTACACGACCACCAGTGGTCACTGCTGTACACGACACCATAAGAACATAAGAACATAAGAAAGGAGGAACACTGCAGCAGGCCTGTTGGCCCATACTAGGCAGGTCCTTTACAATTCAACCCACTAACAAAACATTTGCTCAACCCAATTTTCAATGCCACCCAAGAAACAAGCTCCGATGTGCAAGTCCCACTCAAATCCAACCCCTCCCACTCATGTACTTATCCAACCTAAATTTGAAACTACCCAAAGTCCTAGCCTCAATAACCCAACTAGGTAGACTGTTCCACTCATCAACTACCCTATTTCCAAACCAATACTTTCCTATGTCCTTTCTAAATCTAAACTTATCTAATTTAAATCATTACTGCGGGTTCTCTCTTGGAGAGATATCCTCAAGACCTTGTTAATATCCCCTTTATTAATACCTATCTTCCACTTATACACTTCGATCAGGTCTCCCCTCATTCTTCGTCTAACAAGTGAATGTAACTTAAGAGTCTTCAATCTTTCTTCATAAGGAAGATTTTCTAATGCTATGTATTAATTTAGTCATCCTACGCTGAATGTTTTCTAACGAATTTATGTCCATTCTGTAATATGGAGACCAGAATTCAGCTGCATAATCTAGGTGAGGCCTTACTAATGATGTATAAAGCTGCAGTATGACCTCTGGACTTCTGTTGCTTACACTTCTTGATATAAATCCCAGTAACTATTTGCCTTATTACGTTCGCTTAGGCATTGCTGTCTTGGTTTAAGGTTGCTGCTTACCATTACCCCCAAGTCCTTTTCGCAATCTGTATGGCTAAGTTCTACATTATTTAACTTATAAGTGCTAGGGTTATGGACACTCCCGAGCTTCAGAACCTTGCATTTATCTACATTGAACTGCATCTGCCACTTTTCTGACCAAGAGTAGAGTTTGTCTAAATCCTCCTGAAGTTCCATAACATCTACGTTTGAATCAATTATCCTACCTATCTTTGTGTCATCGGCGAATTTGCTCATATCACTAGTAATTCCCTCATCAAGATCATTGATATATATTATAAACAACAATGGGCCAAGGGCTGAAACCCTGAGGAACGCCACTTGTTACAGATCCCCACTCGGATTTAACCCCATTTATGGACACTGCTTCCTGTCTGTGAGCCATGACTCGATCCACGAGAGCACTTTTCCCCCAATGCCATGAGCTGCCACTTTCTTTAACAGTCTATGGTGCGGAACTCTATCAAAAGCCTTACTAAAATCTAAGTAAACAATATCAAATTCTTTATCGTGGTCAACAGCCTCAAAAGCTTTACTGACGTGGTGAGAGAACACATGAGAGTGGCTTTGAACCCATGAGAGTGGCTTTGAACACATGAGAGTGGCTTTGAACACATTAGAGTGGCTTTGAACATATTAGAGTGGCTTTGAACACATGAGAGTGGCTTTGAACACATGAGAGTGGCTTTGAACACATTAGAGTGGCTTTGAACACATTAGAGTGGCTTTGAACACATTAGAGTGGCTTTGAACACTTGAGAGTGGCTTTGAACACATTAGAGTGGCTTTGAACACATGAGAGTGGCTTTGAACACATTAGAGTGGCTTTGAACACTTGAGAGTGGCTTTGAACACATTAGAGTGGCTTTGAACACATTAGAGTGGCTTTGAACACATGATAGTGGCTTTGAACACATGAGAGTGGCTTTGAACACATGAGAGTGGCTTTGAACACATGAGGGTGGTTTTGAACACATTAGAGTGGCTTTGAACACATTAAAGTGGCTTTGAACACATGAGAGTGGCTTTGAACACATGAGAGTGGCTTTGAACACATGAGAGTGGCTTTGAACACATGATATGGCATTTGAACACATTAGAGTGGGTTTGAACACATTAGAGTGGCTTTGAACACATGAGAGTGGCTTTGAACACATGAGAGTGGCTTAGAACACATGAGAGTGGCTTTGAACACATGAGAGTGGCTTTGAACACATGAGAGTGGCTTTGAACACATAAGAGTGGATTTGAACACATGAGAGTGGCTTTGAACACATTAGAGTGGCTTTGAACACATTAGAGTGGCTTTGAACACATTAGAGTGACTTTGAACACATGAGAGTGGCTTTGAACACATGAGAGTGGCTTTGAACACATGAGAGTGGCTTTGAACACATGAGAGTGGCTTTGAACACATGAGAGTGGCTTTGAACACATGAGAGTGGCTTTGAACACATGAGAGTGGCTTTGAACACATGAGAGTGGCTTTGGCTGCTTCAGGCAACAACATCTGTTTAGTTGGGACATGAAAAGATATTCCAGTAGTGAAGGACAACCTTCTGACACTGTCCTGTGTCATGTGATGACAACCCTCTGACACTGTCCTGTGTCATGTGATGACAACCCTCTGACACTGTCCTGTGTCATGTGATGATAACCTTCTGACACTGTCCTGTGTCATGTGATGACAACCCTCTGACACTGTCCTGTGTCATGTGATGATAACCTTCTGACACTGTCCTGTGTCATGTGATGACAGCCCTCTGACACTGTCCTGTGTCATGTGATGACAGCCCTCTGACACTGTCCTGTGTCATGTGATGACAACACTCTGACACTGTCCTGTGTCATGTGATGACAGCCCTCTGACACTGTCCTGTGTCATGTGATGACAGCCCTCTGACACTGTCCTGTGTCATGTGATGACAACACTCTGACACTGTCCTGTGTCATGTGATGACAGCCCTCTGACACTGTCCTGTGTCATGTGATGACAGCCCTCTGACACTGTCCTGTGTCATGTGATGACAGCCCTCTGACACTGTCCTGTGTCATGTGATGATAACCTTCTGACACTGTCCTGTGTCATGTGATGACAGCCCTCTGACACTGTCCTGTGTCATGTGATGACAGCCCTCTGACACTGTCCTGTGTCATGTGATGACAGCCCTCTGACACTGTCCTGTGTCATGTGATGACAACCCTCTGACACTGTCCTGTGTCATGTATGACAGCCCTCTGACACTGTCCTGTGTCATGTGATGACAGCCCTCTGACACTGTCCTGTGTCATGTGATGACAGCCCCTGACACTGTCCTGTGTCATGTGATGACAGCCCTCTGACACTGTCCTGTGTCATGTGATGATAACCTTCTGACACTGTCTGTGTCATGTGATGACAACCCTCTGACACTGTTCCTGTGTCATGTGATGACAACCCTCTGACACTGTCCTGTATCATGTGATGACAACCCTCTGACACTGTCCTGTGTCATGTGATGATAACCTTCTGACGCTGTCCTGTGTCATGTGATGACAACCCTCTGACACAGTCCTCTGTCATGTGATGACAACCCTCTGACACTGTCCTGTGTCATGTGATGACAACACTCTGACACTGTCCTCTGTCATGTGATGACAACCCTCTGACACTGTCCTGTGTCATGTATGACAAAAACTCTGACACTGTCCTGTGTCATTGATGACAACCCTCTGACACTGTCCTGTGTCATGTGATGACAACCCTCTGACACTGTCCTCTGTCATGTGATGACAACACTCTGACACTGTCCTGTGTCATGTGATGACTACCCTCTGACACTGTCCTGTGTCATGTGATGACAACCCTCTGACACTGTCCTCTGTCATGTGATGACAACACTCTGACACTGTCCTGTGTCATGTGATGACTACCCTCTGACACTGTCTTCTGTCATATGATGACACATACAGTGTGAATGTTGCAGTCATCAGTCCCTCGAGTGGACCTTCAAACAACCACCTCTGGTGTATCAGTCACATACAGTCATGTGTGATGTACTCACCGTGTAATCAACACTTCAATATTGCTAAGTTAATGGTTGGTTAATGGCGTGTTTAAAGCCTATTTGATAACACTAGAGTAATTAAAGCTGCACTTAACCTGTTCACTACCAGACAATAATACTTTACTAACATAACCATTAAATTAAACTCTCACTTTATTATATATATATATATATAATAATATATATAAAAAATATATAAATATATATATATATATATAAAATAAATATAAATAATATATATATGTAAATATATATATATAAAATATATAATATATATAATAATATAATATATATAAAATATTATATATATAAAATTAAAATATATATTAATGAAATATATATATATATATATATATAATATATAAATATATATATATATATATATATATATAATATATAATATGTATATAATATATATATATATATAATATAAATATATATATATATATAAATATATATATATATAAAATTTATATATATATATATATATAATATATATAATATATATATATATATATATATATAAATATTATAAAATAAAATATATATTAATATAATATATATATATATATATATATAAACTGAGAGACATACACTTCACGGTATATATAAAATTGAAGACATACACTTCTCGGTGTAATAACACTGACAACAACTTCTCGTGTAAATTACACTGAGAGACATACACTCTGGGTTTTAATATACACTGACAGACAGACCATTCGGTGTATATGCACTGAGAGACATACACTTCTCGGTGTATATACACTGAGAGACATACACTTCTCGGTGTATATACGCTGAGAGACATACACTTCTCGGTGTATATACACTAAGAGACATACACTTCTCGGTGTATATACACTGAGAGACATACACTTCTCGGTGTATATACACTGACAGACACACTTCTCGGTGTAAATTACACTGAGAGACATACACTTCTAGGTGTATATACACTGACAGACACACTTCTCGGTGTATATGCACTGAGAGACATACACTTCTCGGTGTATATACACTGAGAGACATACACTTCTGGGTGTATATACCTGAAGACATACACTTCTCGGTGTATAACACTAAAAACATACACTTCTCGTGTAATACACTGAGAGCATACACTTCTCGGTGTATATAAAACGACAACACACTTCTCGGTGTAAATTAACACTGAGAAACATACACTCTAGGTGTATATACACGACAGACACACTTCTCGGTTAATGCACTGAGAGACATACACTTCTCGGTGTATATACACTGAGAGACATACACTTCTCGGTGTATATACGCTGAGAGACATACACTTCTCGGTGTATATACACTAAGAGACATACACTTCTCGGTGTAAAATACACTGAGTAGACATACACTTCTCGGTGAAATATACGCTGAGAGACATACACTTCTCGGTGTATATGCACTGAGAGACATACACTTCTCGGTGTATATACACTGAGAGACATACGTACACTTCTCGGTGTATATACACTGAGAGGCATACACTTCTCGGTGTATATACGCTGAGAGGCATACACTTCTCGGTGTATATACAGTGAGAGACATATACTTCTCGGTGTATATACAGCGAGAGACATACACTTCTCGGTGTATATACACAGAGAGACATACACATGTCGGTGTATACACACTGAGAGACATACACTTCTCGGTGTATATACACTGAGAGACATACGTACACTTCTAGGTGTATATACACTGAGAGGCATACACTTCTCGGTGTATATACGCTGAGAGGCATACACTTCTCGGTGTATATACAGTGAGAGACATATACTTCTCGGTGTATATACAGCGAGAGACATACACTTCTCGGTGTATATATGAGAGACATACACACCTCCGTATATACACACTGAGAGACATGCACATCTCGGTGTATATACACTGAGAGACATACACATGTCGGTGTATACACACTGAGAGACATACACTTCTCGGTTATAAACACCAAAAGACATACACATGTCGGTGTAATACACACTGAGAGACATACACTTCTCGGTGTATATACACTGAGAGACATACACACCTCGGTATATACACACTGAGAGACATGCACATCTCGGTGTATATACACCAAGAGACATACACATGTCGGTGTATACACACTGAGAGACATACACTTCTCGGTGTATATGCACTGAGAGACATACACTTCTCGGTGTATACACACTGAGAGACATACACTTCTGGGTGTATACCACTGAGAGACAAAACCATTTTCTCGGTGTATACACACTGAGAGACATACACATCTCAGTGTATATGCACTGAGAGACATACACTTCTCGGTGTATATTACACAATGAGAGACATACACATCTCAGTGTATATTACACACTGAGAGACATACACATCTCAGTGTATATTACACACTGAGAGACATACACATCTCAGTGTATATTACACACTGTTCACACGTATAAAAGTTACATTAGAATTAGAATTTGTTACCTAAAAAACATTTCAATCCACACTAAAACTTTTTAAAAAAAAACTTGATGTAAATATGATCCAATAATCCCAATAATATTGTAAATGTGTCCCAATAATCCCAATAATATTGTAAATATGTCCCAATAATCCCAATAATATTGTAAATATGTCCCAATAATCCCAATAATATTGTAAATATGTCCCAATAATCCCAATAATATTGTAAATATGCCCCAAAATAATCCCAATAATATTGTAAATATGTCCCAAAAACCCCCAAATAATATTGTAAATATGTCCCAATGAATCCCAATAATATTGTAAATATGCCCAATAACCCCAATAATATTGTAAATATGTCCCAATAATCCCAATAATATTGTAAATATGTCCCAATAATCCCAATAATATTGTAAATGTGTCCCAATAATCCCAATAATATTGTAAATATGTCCCAATAATCCCAATAATATTGTAAATGTGTCCCAATAATCCCAATAATATTGTAAATATGTCCCAATAATCCAAAATATTGTAAATAGGGTCCCAATAATCCCAATAAAATTGTAAAAAATGTCCCAAAAATCCCAATAATATTGTAAATATATGTCCAATAATCCCAAAAAAAACTGTAAATATGTCCCAATAACCCCAAAATATTTGTAAATATGTCCCAATAATCCCAATAATATTGTAAATATGTCCCAATAATCCCAAAAATTGTAAATGTGGTCCCAATAATCCCAAAATATTGAAAAATATGTCCAATAATCCCAAATAATATTGTAAATATGTCCCAGTAATCCAAAAAATATTGTAATATTCCCAATAACCAAAAATATTGTAAATATGTCCCAATAACCCCAAATAATATTAGTAAAGTGTCCCAATAATCCCAATAATATTGTAAATATGTCCCAATATCCCATAAAATTGTAAATATTCCAATAACCCCAATAATACTGTAAATATGTCCCAATAACCCCAATAATTTGTAAATGTGTCCCAATAAATCCCAATAATATTGTAAATATGTCCCAATAACCCCAAAATATTGTAAATATGTCCCAATAATCCCAATAATATTGTAAATATGTCCCAATAATCCCAATAATATTGTAAATATGTCCCAATAATCCCAATAATATTGTAAATATGTCCCAATAATCCCAATAATATTGTAAATATGTCCCAATAATATTGTAAATATGTCCCAATAATCCCAATAATATTGTAAATGTGTCCCAATAATCCCAATAATATTGTAAATATGTCCCAATAATCCCAATAATATTGTAAATATGTCCCAATAATCCCAATAATATTGTAAATATGTCCCAATAACCCCAAATTTAATATTTGTAAATATTCCCAATAACCCCCAATAATATTGTAAATATGTCCCAATAATATTGTAAATATGTCCCAATAATCCCAATAATATTGTAAATGTGTCCCAATAATCCCAATAATATTGTAAATATGTCCCAATAATCCCAAAAATATTGTAAAAAATGTCCAATAATCCCCAATAATATTGTAAATATGTCCCAATATCCCAAAAATAATTGTAAATATTCCCAAAATCCCAATAAAAATGTAAACATGTCCCAATAATATTGTAATATGTCCCAATAATCCCAATAAAATGTAAATGGTTCCCAATAATCCCAAAATATTTTAAATATGCCCAATAATCCAATAATATTGTAAAATATTCCCAATAATCCCAATAAATTGTAAATATGTCCCAATAATCCCAATAATATGGTAAATATGTCCCAATAATCCCAATAATTTTGGGTAAACATGTCCCAATAATATTGTAAAATGTCCCAAAACCCCAAATAATATTGTAATGTGTCCCAAAAACCCAATAATTTTTTAAAATATGTCCAATAATCCCAAATAATATTGTAAATATTCCCAATAATCCCAATAAAAATTGTAAATATGTCCCAATAATATTGAAAATATGTCCCAATAATCCCATAATATTGTAAATATGTCCAAATAATCCCAAATATTGTAATATGTCCCAAATAACCCCAATAATATTGTAAAAAGTCCCAATAATCCCAATAATTTTTGTAAATATGTCCCAAAAACCCAATAATATTGAAAAATGTGTCCCAATAAATCCCAATAATATTGTAAATGTGTCCCAATAATCCCAATAAAATTGAAAAATAATCCCAAAAATCCCCAATAAAATTGTAAATGTGTCCCATAATCCCAATAATATTGTAATTGTGTCCCAATAATCCCAATAATATTGTAAATATGGCCAATAATCCCAATAATATTGTAAATGTCCCCCAATAAACCCAAAAATTGTAAATATGTCCCAATAATCCCAATAATATTGTAAATATGTCCCCAATAATCCCAATAATATTGTAAAATGTCCAAATAAATATTGTAAATATGTCCCAATAATCCAATAAATTGTAAATGTGTCCCAATAATCCCAATAAATTGAAATATGTCCCAATAATCCCAATAATATTGTAAATATGTCCAATAATCCCAATAAATTGTAAATATGTCCCAATAATCCAATAATATTGAAAAGTCCCAATAATCCCAAAATATTGTAAATTGTTCCCAATAATATTGTAAAATGTCCCAATAATCCCAAAAATATTTTAAATGTGTCCAAAAAATCCCAATAATATTGTAAATATGTCCCAATAACCCCAATAATAATTGTAAAAAAGTCCCAATAATCCCAATATATTGTAAATATGTCCCAATAATATTGTAAATATGTCCCAATAATCCCAATAATATTGTAAATATGTCCAAATAATCCCAATAATATTGTAAATATGTCCCAATAACCCCAATAATATTGTAAGTATGTCCCAATAATCCCAATAATATGTAAATATGCCCCAAAAATCCCAATAAAAATTGTAAATGGGGTCCCAAAAAATCCCAATAATATTGTAAATATGTCCCAATAATCCCAAATAATATGTAAATATTCCAATAATCCCAATAATATTGTAAATGTGCCCCAATAATCCCAAATAATATTGTAATGTGCCCCCAATAATCCCAATAATATTGTAATATGTGCCAATAATCCCAATAATATTGTAAATGTGCGCCAATAATCCCAATAATAATTGAAAATATGTCCCAATAATCCCAAAAATATTGTAAATATGTCCCAATAATCCCAAAATATTGTAAATTAAATCCCAATAATCCCAAATAATTTTGTAAATGTGCCCCCAATAATCCCAATAATATTGTAAATATGTCCCAAAAATTTCCCAAAAAAAATTTTTAAAATATGCCCCAATAATCCCAATAATATTGTAAATGTGCCCCAATAATCCCAATAATATTGTAAATATGTCCCAATAACCCCAAAATAATATTGAAAATGTCCCAATAATCCCAAAAAAAATTGTAAAAATGTCCCAATAATCCCCAATGATCTTGTAAAGGGGTCCCAATAACCCCGATAATATTGTAAAAGGCCCCAAAATAAATCCCAATAATATTGTAAATATTTTTTTTTTTTTTATTATCACCCCGGCCGATTCCCCCAAGCCAGGGTGGCCCGAAAAAAAAAAAAATTTTCATCATCCCCCATCACGTTTTGCCGAAGGGTGCTTTACACACAGTTTTTAAACTGCAACTTAACACCCCCCTTCAGGTGAGGCACTGTATTTCCCCTCCCAGGATCAAGCCCGGGCCTGCCGGTTTCCCTGAATCCTTCAAAAAATGTTACTTTGCCACACTCCACAGCACGTCAGTATTAAAAACCATTTGCTCCATTCACCCTATCAACCGCCCGCAGCCCGAAGTCCAACCCCCGCACACAAAACCTCCTTTACCCCCCTCCCCCCAAACCCTTTTCCTGGGGCCGACCCCCCCCCCTTCCTTCCCTACAACTGATACCTCTTGAATCTTTCGTTTCGCTCCATTCTCTCTACAGTCCGAACCCCTCAAAAACCTTCCTAGCCCTCGGGACAACATTTTGGGTTTTCCCGCCCTCCCCCTTTATTCCCAAACTACGAATTCTCTGCTTATATTCACACCACCTTTTGCCCTCAACATGACATCCCACGGCCTCCGCCTTCCCTCGCGCAACATTCATCACCCACGTTTCACCACCCATATAACTTTGGTAAAACTTACTCTCATACATTCCCCCTTTGCCTCCAAGGACAAAGTTCTTTGTCTCCAAAACTCCTAAGGCACCACTACTCTTTTCCTCATCAATTCTTTTTCACCCATCTTTCATAGACCCTCTGCTGACCACGTCCCCCCCAAATATCTGAAATTCACCCCTCCATACTCTCTCCCCCCCAATCTGTATTCAATCTTTCTCACCTAATTTTTTGTTATCCTCAAAACCCTTTATTTTTCCTGTTTTCACCTTTAATTTTCCTTTTGCCACCCTCCAAATTTCACCCCAAATCTCTGCAACTTTTTCAGAACTCCCAAAGCACAGGTCATCAAAAAGAGCAGCTTGACAACTCCACTTTGGGGTGTGATTCTTTATCTTTAACCCCCACGCCCTTGAAAAGCCCCTCGCTTTTTCTTCTCTTCAACCCATCTTAAATATATTAAACAACCACGTGCATCACACACCTTGCAGGCCTACTTTTTACGGGGAAAAAAATTCCCCTTTCTACATACCAAACTTGGCTCATTTTCCTCGTAAAAAACTCTTCCTGCTTTCAGTAACCAAACCTCCTACACCTACCTTGCACAGCCCATTGCCCCCCATTCCCCCTGTTGTTTTTTTAAAAACCTTTTCCTATCATATGTTCACTTATAGTTTCACTGTAAACACCGGTCCACACACCCCCTACCTTTCCTAAGCCCCTTGTTCATCCATCCTTTCTCCGTCTTTTTTTCTTAATTCTTTAATTTTAACCTACCATACACTTTACCAGGGCACTCAACAGACTTTTCCCCCTATAATTTTTGCACTCTCTTTTACCCCTTTCCTTTATACAAAAGGGAAATATGTAAATATTCCCCAAAAACCCCCAAAAATATTTTTAAATATGTCCCCAAAAATCCCAATAATATTTAAAAGTGTCCCAATAATCCCAAAGATATTGTAAAAGTGTCCCAAAATCCCGATAATATTTAAATGTGCCCAAAATCCAATAATATTTAAAAGCGCCCAATAATCCCAAAAATTGTTAAAAGTTCCAATAATACGGACGGAAAAAGATCAAATAACCCGCACATAAAAGAGAGAAGCTACGACGACGTTTCGGTCCACTTGGACCCTTTCAAAGTCACACTAACCAGAAGTGGAGCGGACGGTAATATAGGCAGGAAAGAGGTGTGGGGTGGTGGTATATATAGTAGTAAGGGGTATGGATGGTAGTGGGGGAATAAAAAGGAGGAGCCACAGACAAAGAAAAAGGGGGCACTGCAAAGGGGTAGGGGGCCCCCAAGGGAAAAACAAGGTGCCCACAAGGGGGCTAGGTGCCACAAGGAGCAGGTGCCCACAGCTCCCTTGCAGTGCTCCCCTTTCTTTGTATTTGACTGGCTCCTCCTCCTTTTTCCCCACTTCTACCACTACCACTACTACCTCTACTACTACTACTACTACTACTACTACTACTACTACTACTACCACCACCACCACCTCTTCCTGCCTATATATAGCCGTCCTGCTCCACTTCTGGTTAGTGTGACTTTGTAAATGGTCCAAGTCGGACCGAAACGTCGTCGTAAGCTTCTCTCTTTTATGTGCTGGTTATTTCTGTATGTTCCAATAATACTGTAAATATGTCCAAATAATGTTGTAAATATATCCCAATAATCCCAATAATATTGTAAATGTGTCCCAATAATCCCAATAACATTGTAAATATGTCCAAATAATTTCAATAATATTGTAAATATGTCCCAACAATCACAATATCATTGTAAAAGTCTCCCAACAATCACAATATCATTGTAAAAGTCTCCCAACAATCACAATATCATTGTAAAAGTCTCCCAACAATCACAATATCATTGTAAAAGTCTCCCAACAATCACAATATCATTGTAAAAGTCTCCCAACAATCACAATATCATTGTAAAAGTCTCCCAACAATCACAATATCATTGTAAAAGTCTCCCAACAATCACAATATCATTGTAAAAGTCTCCCAACAATCACAATATCATTGTAAAAGTCTCCCAACAATCACAATATCATTGTAAAAGTCTCCCAACAATCACAATATCATTGTAAAAGTCTCCCAACAATCACAATATCATTGTAAAAGTCTCCCAACAATCACAATATCATTGTAAAAGTCTCCCAACAATCACAATATCTTATCTTATACACATGACTGTAATGAATCACTTTTTAAAAATTACAAATCTCAATAAAAAATTGTTATTAATTTCTTTATAAATCAGCGAGTAAAATATTGTGTGGAAACACGTACCTCTTTAACCTCTGGAGGCTTCCTTTCAATGAACCTCTGGAGGCTTCATCACCCCTGCTGAGAGCTCTTCCACTGAACCTCTGGAGGCTTCATCACCCCTGCTGAGAGCTCTTCAATTGAACCTCTGGAGGCTTCATCACCCCTGCTGAGAGCTCTTTCACTGAACCTCTGGAGGCTTCATCACCCCTGCTGAGAGCTCTTTCACTGAACCTCTGGAGGCTTCATCACCCCTGCTGAGAGCTCTTCCACTGAACCTCTGGAGGCTTCATCACCCCTGCTGAGAGCTCTTTCACTGTACCTCTGGAGGCTTCATCACCCCTGCTGAGAGCTCTTTCACTGAACCTCTGGAGGCTTCATCACCCCTGCTGAGAGCTCTTTCACTGAACCTCTGGAGGCTTCATCACCCCTGCTGAGAGCTCTTTCAATGAACCTCTGGAGGCTTCATCACCCCTTCTGAGAGCTCTTCCACTGAACCTCTGGAGGCTTCATCACCAATAATCCCAATAATATTGTAAATGTGTCCCAATAATCCCAATAATATTGTAAATATGTCCCAATAATCCCAATAATATTGTAAATATGTCCCAATAATCCCAATAATATTGTAAATATGTCCCAATAATCCCAATAATATTGTAAATATGTCCCAATAATCCCAATAATATTGTAAATATGTCCCAATAATCCCAATAATATTGTAAATATGTCCCAATAATCCCAATAATATTGTAAATGTGTCCCAATAATCCCAATAATATTGTAAATGTGTCCCAATAATCCCAATAATATTGTAAATATGTGCCAATAATCCCAATAATATTGTAAATGTGCCCCAATAATCCCAATAATATTGTAAATATGTCCCAATAATCCCAATAATATTGTAAATATGTCCCAATAATCCCAATAATATTGTAAATATGTCCCAATAATCCCAATAATATTGTAAATGTGTCCCAATAATCCCAATAATATTGTAAATATGTCCCAATAATCCCAATAATATTGTAAATATGTCCCAATATCCCAATAATATTGTAAATGTCCCCAATAATCCCAATATATTGTAAATATGTCCCAATAATCCCATAATATTGTAAATATGTCCAATAATCCCAATAATATTGTAAATATGTCCCAATAATCCCAATGATCTTGTAAATGTGTCCCAATAATCCCGATAATATTGTAAAAGTGTCCCAATAATCCCTATAATATTGTAAATATGTCCCAATAATCCCAATAATATTGTAAATATGTCCCAATAATCCCAATAATATTGTAAATGTGTCCCAATAATCCCAATGATATTGTAAATGTGTCCCAATAATCCCGATAATATTGTAAATGTGTCCCAATAATCCCAATAATATTGAAAATGCGTCCCAATAATCCCAATAATATTGTAAATGTGTCCCAATAATATCGTGACTGGAACGATACACTAATAACCCGCACATAAAAGAGAGAAGCTTACGACGACGTTTCGGTCCGACTTGGACCATTTACAAAGTCACACTAACCAGAAGTGGAGCAGGACGGCTATATATAGGCAGGAAGAGGTGGTGGTGGTGGTAGTAGTAGTAGAGGTAGTAGTGGTAGTGGTAGTAGTGGGGAATAAAGAGGAGGAGCCAGTCAGATGCAAAGAAAGGGGAGCACTGCAAGGGAGCTAGGTGCCCACAAGGGAGCTAGGTGCCCACAAGGGAGCTAGGTGCCCACAAGGGAGCTAGGTGCCCACAGCTCCCTTGCAGTGCTCCCCTTTCTTTGTATTTGACTGGCTCCTCCTCCTTATTCCCCACTTCTACCACTACCACTACTACCTCTACTACTACTACTACTACTACTACTACTACTACTACTACTACTACCACCACCACCACCACCTCTTCCTGCCTATATATAGCCGTCCTGTTCCACTTCTGGTTAGTGTGACTTTGTAAATGGTCCAAGTCGGACCGAAACGTCGTCGTAAGCTTCTCTCTTTTATGTGTTGTTTTTTATATGTCAATAATACGTAATTGTCCAAATCCAATGTTGTAAATATACCCAATAATCCCAATAATCATTGTAAATGTTCCCAATAATCCAAATTACAAATAATTAAATATCCAAAATTCAAATATTGTAAAAGTCCCCAACAATCACAATTCATTGTAAAAGTCTCCCAACAATCACAATATCATTGTAAAAGTCTCCCAACAATCACAATATCATTGTAAAAGTCTCCCAACAATCACAATAATTGTAAAATTTCCCAAAATCCAATAACATTGTTAAAGTCTCTCCAACAATCCAATATCATTGTAAAAGTTCCCAACAATCACAAATAATCATTTAAAAGTCTCCAAACAATCCAATATCATTGTAAAGTTCCCAAAATCCAATATATTGTAAAAGTTCTCAACAATCACAATCATTGTAAAAGTCTCACAATCAAATACATTGTAAATATCTCCCAACAATCCAATAATTATTGAAAAGTCTCCCAAATCACCAATATATTGTAAAAGTCTCTCAATATACCAATATATTGTAAAATCTCCCAACAATCCATACATTGTAAAAGTCTCCCAACAATCAATAACATTGTAAAAGTTCCCAAAATCACAATAATTGTAAAAGTCTCCCAAAATCCAATATCATTGTAAAAGTCTCCCAACAATCACAATATCATTGTAAAAGTGCCCAAAATCCAATAAATTGTAAAAGTCTCCCAAATCAAATTATTTAAAAGTCTCCCAACAATCCAAATATCATTGTAAAAGTCCCCAACAATCACAATAATTTGTAATATGTCCCAACAATCCAATATCATTGTAAAAAGTCTCCCAAAATCCCAAACAATATATTGTAAATGGTCCCAACAATCCAATATATTGTAAAATGTCCCCAATAATCCAATAATATTGTAAAAATTCCCAACAATCACAATACTATTAATTCACCAGATTAATAATCACTTTTTAAAATTACAATATCTCAATAAAAAATTGTTATTAATTTCTTTAAAATCCGAGTAATATATGTGTGGAAACATACCTCTTTAACTATGTGGTTCCTTTCAATGAACCCTGAGCTTCAATCATCCCATGCAAGCTCTTCACATACTCTGAGCTCATAACCCATATAGAAATTCCCAATGAACCTCGGAGGCTTCATCACCCCTGCTGGAGCTCTTTCACTATCCTCTGAGTTTCCCACCATCCTGAGAGCTCTTTCAGAATCCTCGAGAGGCTATCATCACCCCTGCGATAGCATTCCACTAACTTGAAAGGCTTCATCACCCCTGTGAGACTCGTTCACTGAACCTGAGGCTTCATCCACTCTAGAGAAGCTCTTCCATGAACCTCTGGAGGTTCATCACCCGCTGAAGCTCTTCCATGAACCTCTGGAGGCTTCATCACCCATGCGAAGCTACCTTGATCGACTGAACCTCTGAGGCTCGACCCTGCTGAGAGCTCTTCACTGAATCTGGAGGCTTCATCACCTGCTGAGAGCATCCACTGGAACCTCTGGAAGGCTTCACCCCCTGCTGAGAACTCTTTCACTGAACCTCTGGAGGCTTCATCACCCCTGCTGAGAGCTCGTCCACGAACGCTGAGGTTCACCCCCTGCTGAGAGCTCTTCCACACCTCTGGATTTCACTGGCCCTGCTGACTATTCACTAACTCTGAGCTTCATCACCCCTGCTGAGAGCTCTTTACACTGAACTCTGGAGCTCATCACCCCTGCTGAGAGCTCTTCCACTAACTTCTGGAGTATCTCCACCCCTGCTGAGAGCTCTTTCACTGAACCTCTGATGGTCATCCGCCCGCTAGAGCCTTTCACTGAACCTTTTGGAGGTTCATCACCCTTGTGAGCTCTTTCAATAAACTCTGGAAGCTTCCAACCTTCTGAGTATTTCCACTAACCTCTGGAGGTTTAACCCTCGAAATCTTTCACTGAAACCTCTGGAAGATTCAAATCACCCCTGCTGAAGCTCTTTCAAAGAACCTCTGAGGCTTCATCACCTTCTGAAAGCTCTTCCACTAAAACCTTGAGGTCTCCCCCTGCTGAGAGCTTCATTGAAACTCTCCGAGGTTCATACATCTGAGAGCTCTTCACTGAACTTCGGACTATCTGAGGTGTGTGTTTATCAGATGAAGGCTCTGAAAATATACTGGAACGAGAGATATATACTTGGAAGGTGCTCAAGTCTGGTCTCAAATCCGCAACTGCTAGAACAACTTCTGAAGCAATAGATATTAAAAGTCCTGAGCCTACTGATGTTATACATTTAAGTTGCACCTAAGCCTTGCTTTTAACAAGGTTTATTTATATTTCCTCCAGTATTTCTCCAATATGCATATTTGTAAAGGTCCTTTACAATCACAATATATTAAAAGTGGACCCAACACATACAATATCATTTTAAAAGGTTTCCAACAATCACAATCGAAGTCTCCCACAATGCTAATCCTTGCTAAAAGTCTCCACATCACAAAACATTGTAAAAGTTCCCAACAATCACAATATCATGTAAAAGTCTCCCAACAAACAAATACATTGTAAAAATCTCCCCAAAAATCACAATATCATTGTAAAATTCCCAAAAAATCACAATATATTGTAAAAGTCTCCCAACAATCCCAATATCATTGTAAAAGTCCCCAACAATCACAAAATCTTGTTTTAAAAAACTCCCAAACAAATTCATTGTAAAAAATCTCCCAACAATCACAATATCATTTATAAAAGCTCCCAAAATCCCCAAAAATCATTGTAAAAATCTCCCAAAATCACAAAACTTTCTTCACACAGACTGTTGAACACTTTTTAAAAAAATTCAAATCTCAATAAAAAAATTGTTTTAATTTTTTTTAAAAACGCGAGTAAATATTTTGTGGAAAAAAGTCCCCTTTAACCTCTGGAGGCTCCCTTTTAATGAAACCCCTGGGGGCTTCTCCCCTGCTGAGAGCCTTTCCACAACCTCTGGGGCTTTAACCCCGCTGAAGTCTTCCCCGAAAACCCTGGAGGCTTCACACCCCCGTGAGGTCTTACTGATCCCCTGGGGGCTTCATCACCCCGCTGGAAACTCTTTCACTGAACCTTGGGGGCTCTCCCCTGTGAGAGCTTTCCATGAACCTTGGGGGCTTCATCCCCTGCTGAGAACCTTTTACTGAACCCCTTTGGGGGTTTATCACCCCCCCGAGAGCTCTTCCCCTGAACCTCTGGAGGCCCCATCACCCCGCTGAGGCTCTTTCCCCGAACCTCTGGAGGTTATCACCCCGCTGAGACTCTCACTGAACCTCGAGGGCCCATCACCCCTGCGAGGCTTTTTCACTGAACCTCTGGAGGCTTCATCCCCCCTGTTTGAGAGCTCTTCCACTGAACCTCTGGAGGCTTCACCCACCTGCTGAGAACTCTTTCCCCTAAACCCTTTGGGGAGGCTTCATCCCCCCTGCTGAGAGCTTTTTCCAAACTGAACCTCTGGAGGTTTCCCATCACCCGGCTAGAGCTCTTCCACTGCCCTTTCGGGAGGCTTCATCACCCCTGTTTGAAGCTTTTAAAATAAAACCTCTGGGGCTTCATCCCCCCTTTTGGGAGAGCTTTTTTCACTAAACCTCTGGAGGTTTTCATAAACCCCTGCTGAGACTCTTCCACTGAAACTCTGGGTTTTCATCCCCCCCTGCTGAGGCTTTTTTTCCCTGAACCCTGGGGGCTTCATCACCCCGTTTGAAAGCTTTTTTCACTGAACCTCTGGAGGTTCACACCCCCTGCTGAGGGGCTCTTTCAATAAACCTCTGGAGGTTTCCCATAAACCCCTTCTGAGAGCTTTTCCCCACTGAACCTCTGGGGGGCCCCCCCCCCCTTTCACCCCCCTTTTCCTGAGAGCTCTTTCACTGACCTCTGGAGGTTTCATCCCCCCCTCTGAGACCCTTTTCCCCCAATGAACCCCCCTGGGGGGCTTTCATCCCCCCTTCTGAAGACCTTCCACTGAACCTTTTGGAGGCTTCATCACCCCTGCTGAGACCCTTTTTTCACTGAACCTCGGGGGTTCATCCCCCCGCTGAAGCTTTTTTCACTAAATTTCCCTGGGGGCCCTTCTGAAGGGTGGGGTTTTTATCAGAGGGGAAGGGCCTCGGGCCAAAAAAATTATACTGGAACGAGAGATATATATTTGGGAAAGGTGCCTGAGAGTCTGGTCTCAAATCCGCCCACTCAAAAAACAACTTTTCTAAAGAAAATTGATTTTAAATATTTCTGAGCCTACTGATTTGATACAGCGTTCTCTTTTTTGCCCCTAAGGCCCCTCTCCCTTTTCACGGGGTTTAAATTTTTTTTTCCCAGTATTTCTCACTCAAGAATGCTGTTATTGCTCCTTGGGCACAATACGAGAACATTGTACAACATCAGGGGGACTCCCCACAATTCAACATATTACCAGAGGATGTCAGAAACACAACGTCGCCAGACTCCCAGAAGGCTACGGTCATCAGACTACCAGCAGGTTGTTTACAGGTTCGTCAGATTTTTCCCAGCAGGTGCTACAGTTTCCGTCAGACTACCACGGGTGTTTACAGGTCGTCAAAACTACCAGCGGGTGCTACAGGTCGTCAGATTTCCCGCAGGTGTTGCAGGTCGCCCAAACTCCCCGCAGGTGCTACAGGGGGTCAGACTACCAGCAGGTGCTGCGGGTTTGGCCCAGACTACTAGCAGGGGGTTAAAGTCGTCAACTTTAAACATTTTTGCAAAAGTCTTCAAAACTCCCAGCAGGTGCTAAAATGGTTTCCCCCTGGGTGGTTGGGAGTTTTCAGTAATTTTAGAAGAAAATTATTGGCCCCCCTGGTTGTCAGTGCCCCGGGGTTTTTTAGCAAACCCTTGGATTTAGGGGACCCTGGTTTTGTTAGTGACCCGGGATGTTAGTGACCGGATGTTAGGCCCAGGGGGTTTTAAAAACACAGGATTTTTAGTGCCCTGGTTTTAGTGACACGGGTTTTTTTTTTTTTATGCCCCTAAAATGTTAGTGAAAACAGGGTTTTTGTGACCTAATGTAGTGCCCTAAATATTAGTGACCCTGGATGTTAGTGACCCAGGTTTTGGGGACCCTGGAGGGTTAAAGGGAACCATAATTTTAAGGTTCCGGGATTTTTAAAAACCTTTGGACTTGGGGACCCCGGATTTAGGCCCTTTGGAAATGTTATGCCCCTGGAGGGTTAGTAAATCCTGATTTTAGTGCCCCCCCTTTTTGGAGGGTTTGTGACCCGGGGATGTTATGACCTGGATGTTAGTGACCCTGGATGTTAGTAAATCCTGGATTTGCCCTTTGGATGTTGTGATCCCAGGATTTTTATGCCCGGGGGGATTTTAAAGTGACCGGGATTTGGGGGACCCTTTGGTTGTTAGTCCCCCTGGATTTTAGTGATCCTGTTTTTTGACCCGGGGATGTTAGTGACCCCGGTTTGTTTGACCCTGGATGTTAGTGCCCCGGGGGTTTTTTAGGGACCCGGGATTTAGTGACCCGGGATGTAGTGATCCTGGTTTGTTAGTGACCCGGGATGTTAGGGGACGGGGGAAGCTAGTGACCCTGGTTGTTAGGACCCTAAATTTAGAGCCCTGGTTTTTTTAAGTGATCCTGGATTTTAGTGACCTCTGCTGTTAGTGACCCGGATGTTAGGGGCCCCGGGAAATGTTAGTAAACACTGGATGTTATTCCCCCTGGATGTCAGTGACCCTGAATTTTTAGTGCCCCTTTATTTTAGTGACCCTTGGATGTTAGTGCCCCTTTAAAGTTAGTGACCCTGGATTTTTAGTGATCCTGGATTTTTAATTTGCCCCTGAATGTTATTGGCCCCTGGACTTTGTGACCCTGGTTTTTAGGTCCTAAAATGTTATTTGGACCCTGGATGTTATTTAAACCCTGGATGTTAGTGACCCTGGTTTTTTAGTGACCTTGAATGTAAGTTTTCCCCTTGGAGTTAAGGGAATTTTGGATTTTTAGGACCCCGGATGTTTTGACCTTGGTTTTTAGTGCCCCTGGATTTTTGTGTTTCCTTTTTGTTATTTGACCATGGAGGGTTAGTGACCCTGGATGTTATTTGACCCTAGGATGTTAGGGGCCCCCTGGATGTTAGTGATCCGGATGTTGGGACCCTGGTTTGTTAGTGATCCCGGAGGGTTAGTGACCCGGGATGTTAGTGACCGGGGAAATTTGGGAAATCCTGGATGTTAGTGCCCCAAGGCGGGTTAGTGTTCCTGTATGTTGACCCGGGAATTTTAGTGATCCGGATGTTAGTGCCCCTGGATGTTAGGGGGCCCGGGGAAAGTTAGGGACCCTTGGATGTTAGTGCCCCTGGATGTTAGTGATCCGGATTTTAAGTGCCCCGGGATGTTAGTGTTTCCGGGAATTTAGTGCCCCTGGATTTTAGGCCCCTGGATTTTATGCCCCTGGATTTTATCCCCTGGATGATAGTGACCCTGGGTGTTAGTGACCCTGGATGTTAGTGACCATGGATGTTAGTCACCCAGGATGTTAGTGACCCTGGATGCTAATGACCCTGGGTGTTACTGACCCTGGATGTTAGTGACCCTGGATGTTAGTGACCCTGGATGTTAGTGATCCTGAATGTTAGTGACCCTGGATGTTAGTGACCCTGGATGTTAGTGACCCTGGATGTTAGTGACCATGAATGTTAGTGTTCCTGGATGTTAATGACCTTGGATGTTAGTGACCCCGGATGTTAGTGACCTAGGATGTTAGTGACCCTGGATGTTAGTGATCCTGATTGTTAGTGACCATGGATGATAGTGACCCTGGATGTTACTGACCCTGGATGTTAGTGACCCTGGATGTTAGTGATCCTGGATGTTCACCCTGGATGTTAGTGATCCCGGATGTTAGTGACCCTGGATGTTAGTGACCGTGGATGTTAGGGATCCTGGATGTTAGTGACCCTGGATGTTAGTGATCCTGTATGTTGACCCTGGATGTTAGTGATCCCGGATGTTAGTGACCCTGGATGTTAGTGACCGTGGATGTTAGGGATCCAGGATGTTAGTGACCCTGGATGTTAGTGATCCTGGATGTTAGTGACCCTGGATGTTAGTGACACTGGATGCTAGTGACCCTGGATGTTAGTGACCCTGAATGTTAGAGACCCTGGATGTTAGTGATCCTGGATGTTAGTGACCTCTGCATGTTAGTGACCCTGGATGTTAGTGACCCTAGATGTTAGTGACACTGGATGTTAGTCACCCTGGATGTCAGTGACCCTGAATGTTAGTGACCCTGGATGTTAGTGATCCTGGATGTTAGTGACCCTGGATGTTAGTGACCCTGGATGTTAGTGATCCTGGATGTTATGACCCTAAATGTTAGTGACCCTGGATGTTTGACCTGGGTTAGGATCCAAATTTTTTGGGTTTTTAACCCTGGATGTTGTGACCCTGGATGTTAGTGCCTGGATGTTAGTGACCGGAATGTTAGTGTTCCTGGATTTTAAATGACCTTGGTGTTGGGGGCCCCCCGGATGTTGTGCCCCTTGGATGTTAGTGATCCTGGATGTTATTACCCTGGTGTTGTGCCCTGGTGTTAGTGACCCGGGGTTTTTTAGGCCCCTGGATGTTAGAGACCTTGGATGTTAGTGCCCCGGGGGATGTTAAGATCTGGATGTTAGTGCCCCGGATGTAGTGATCTGGATGTTAGTGCCTTGGATGTTAGTGACCCTGGATTTTAGTGATCCTGGGGTTAGTGACCCTGGAGATAGGACCCTGGAGTTAGGGGCCCCTGGATGTTAGTAAACCCTGGATTTTAGTGACCTTGGGTTTGTTAGTGCCCTGGATGTTGTGATCCGGTGTTAGTGCCCCTGAATGCCAGGCCCTGGATGTTAGGCCCCTGGATGTTAGTGATCCTGGATGTTAGTGACCCTGGATGTTAGTGACCCTGGATGCTAGTGCCCTGGTGTTGTGCCCCTGGATTTTAGTGCCCCTGGTTTTTAGTGCCCTGGATGTTTATGCCCCTGGATGCATTGATCCTGGATGGTAGTAACCGGGTGTTAGTGACCCTGTGTTAGTGTTTTTTGGGGTTAGTGCCCTGGATGTTAGTGCCCATGGTTTTTTTGTGACCCTGGGTTGTTAGTGATCTGGGTGTTAGTGCCCCTGGATGTTAGTGATCCGGGATGTTGTGCTCTGGGTTAGTGCCCCGGGAGTTAGGACCCCGGTTTTTGTGATCCTGGTTTTGTGACCTGGTGTTAGTGACCCTGGATTTTGACCTGGTTTTTTGTGACCCTGGATGTTAGCGATCCTGGTGTTAGTGATACTGGATGCTAGTGCCCCGGGGTGTAGTGCCGTGGGGGTGGGGATCCTGGTGTTGTGACCCGGAGTTATTTGACACTGGATGCTAGTGCCCTGGATGTTAGGCCCCTGAATGTTAGAGCCCCCTGGATGTTGTGATCCTGGATGTTATGCCCTCTGCTTGTTATTGACCCTGGATTTTTGTGACCCTGGATGTTTGACACTTGATGTTAGTCCCCCCGGATGTCAGTGACCCTGAATGTTAGGCCCCGGATTTTAGTGACCCTGGTGTTAGGACCTGGATGTTAGTGACCCTGGTTTTAGTGATCCTGGATTTTAGTGCCCCCTGAATGTTAGTGCCCCTGGATTTTAGTGACCCTGGTGTTAGGATCCTAAATGTTAGGACCCTGGTTTTAGTGACCCTGGATGTTAGTGACCGGGTGTTAGTGACATAAAATGTTAGTTTTCCGGGTTTTTAATGACCTTGGTGTTAGTGACCTGGTGTTACTGACCCTGGATGTTGGACCCCGGGATGTTAGTGATCCGGATGTTGCCCCTGGTGTTAGTGACCCGGATGTTAGTGCCCCTGGATGTTAGGACCTGGATGTTAGGGTTGGGATGTGAGTGACCCTGGATTTTAGTGATCCTGTATGTTTGACCCTGGATGTTAGTGACCTGTATGTTGCCCCTAAATGTTGTGATCCCGGATGAGTTGGCCCCTGGTTGTTAGTGCCCCTGGATTTTAGGGATCCTGGATGTTAGTGACCCGGATGTTAGTGATCCGGGTGTTAGGACCCTGGTGTTGTGACCTGGATGTTATGTCCTGGAGTTAGTGACCCTGAATGTTAGTGACCCTGGATTTTAGGCCTGGATGTTAGGACCGGGATGTTATTTGACCATGAATGTTAGTTTTCCCTGGTTTAATGCCCTTGGATGTTAGTGCCCCTGGATGTTATGCCCCGGGGATGTAAGTGCCCCGGGATGTTAGTGATCTGGAGTTGACCTGGATGTTTGTGATCCGGAGTTAGTGACCCGGATGTTAGTGACCGTGGATTTTGGGGATTGTGGATGTGAGTGACCCTGGAGTTAGTGATCCTGTATGTTGCCCCGGGATGTTAGTGATCCTGTATGTTGCCCCTGAAGTTAGTGTCCCGGATGTTAGTGCCCCTGGATGTTAGTGACCCTGGATTTTAGGGATCCTGGTGTTAGTGACCCTGGTGTTAGTGATCCTGGTGTTATGCCCCGGTGTTGTGACCCGGGTTGTTAGTGTCCCTGGTGTTATGCAGGGGTTTAGTCCCCCTTTGGATTTTAGTGACCCTGGATGTTAATGACCCTAGGTGTTATGACCCTGGGTGTTAATGCCCCTGGATTTAGTGCCCCTGGATGTTAGTACCCTGGATGTTAGTGTTTCCCTAAAATTTTTAGTGACCTTGGTGTTAGTGCCCCTGGTTTTTAGTGCCCCCGGATGTTAGTGACCTTGGATGTTAGTGACCCTGGTGTTAGTGACCCTGATTTTTATCCCCCTGGATGTTAGTGACCTGGATGTTATGCCCCTGGATGTTAGGACCCTGGGTTAGGTCCGGATTTTGCCCCTGGATTTTGTGTCCCGGAGCTGTGAGCCTGGATGTTAGTGCCCGTGGTGTTAGGGGATCTGGTTTTAGTGCCCCGGGATGTTGGGTCCTGAATGTTGACCCTGGATGTTGTGACCCCGGATGTTAGTGCCCCTGGATTTAGTGACCGTTGATGTTGTGTCCTGATTTTTGGTGACTGGATGTTAGTGCCCCTGGATGTTACTGACCCTGGAGTGTGCCTGGTGTTAGTGTCCTGGTGTTGCCCCTGGACGTTAGTGACCCCGGATTTTTGTGCCCCTGGATGTTAGGCCCCGGATGTTAGTGATCCTAAAAGTTGTGCCCCTGGATGTTAGTGCCCCTGGATGTTAGTGCCCCCGGATGTTAGTGATCTTTTTTTTAGTGACCATGGATTTTAGGGACCCGGGATGTTACTGACCTGGATGTTAGTGCCCTGGTGTTAGTGTCCGGATGTTGACCCGGTGTTAGATCCGGTGTTAGTGCCCCTGGATGTTAGTGCCCGTGGATGTTAAGGACCCGGGATTTGTGACCTGGATGTTGTGATACTTTTAATTTTGACCCGGGTGTTGTGACCTTGGATGTTGTGATCCTGTATGTTGCCCTGGATGTTGTGTCCGGGTTAGTGCCCCTGGTGTTAGTGACCGTGGTGTTGGGATCCGGATGTTGTGCCCCTGGATGTTGTGATCCTGGATTTTAGTGACCCTGGTGTTAGGACCTGGATGTTAGTGCCCCTGGTGTTAGTGACCCTGGATGTTTGATCCGGGGCGTTAGTGTTGGTGATAGTGACCCGGGTTTTAGTGCCCTGGATGTTGTGCACGGGTTTTAGTGACCCTGGATTTTAGTGATCCTAGGTTTCTGCCCCGGGTGTTGGACCTGGATGTAGTGCCCCTGGTGTTGGGGGACCCTGAAAGTTAGTGCCCCGGTGTTATTTGACCCTGGATTTTAGTGACCCTGAATGTTAGTGACCCTGGGTTGTACCCTGGATTTTGGGCCCCGGATGTTAGTGACCTGGATTTTGACCCTGGATGTTGGATCCCGGATGTTAGTGACCTGGAGTTAGTTGACCGTGGATGTTGGGGATGTGGATGGAGTGACCCTGGATGTTGTGATCCTGTATTTTTGCCCCTGGATGTTAGTTATCCTGTATGTTAAACCTGGTGTTAGTGACCCCGGTGTTAGTGACCCGGGGTTTTTTGTTACCCTGGATTTTTAGGATCCTGGATTTTAGTGACCTGGTGTTAGTGACCCTGGATTTTTGTGCCCCGGGATGTTAGTGACCTGGATGTTAGTGCCCCTGGATGTATGACCCTGGAGTTAGTGATATGGCGTTAGGCCCTGGATGTAGTGCCCCTGGGTGTTAGTGCCCCTGGTGTTGTGGCACTGGATGTTAGTAACCCGGGTTTTAGTGACCCTGGTGTTAATGCCCTAGGTTACGACCCTGGGTGTTAGTGCCCCTGGATGTTAGGCCCTGGATGTTAGCGACCCTGGATGTTAGTGATCCAAAAAGTTGTGACCTGGATGTTAGTGACCCGGTGTTAGTGACCGCGGATGTTAGTGCCTTGGATGTTAGTCCCCGGATGTTAGTGACCCTGATTGTTAGTGACCATGGATTTTAGTGCCCCGGATGTTACGCCCCGGATGTTGGCCCCTGGATGTTAGTGATTGGTGTTGCCCTGGATGTTAGTGATCCGGATGCTAGTGAGCCTGGATGTTGTGACCGTGGTGTTAGGGTCCTGGTGTTAGGACCCTGGATGTTATGTCCTAAAATGTTGACCCTGGATGTTAGTGACCCCGGATGTTAGTGACCGGATGTTAGTGACGGGGAGTTGTGTTGTTTGTTAGTGACCAGGGATGTTAGTACCTGGATGTTACGCCCCGGATTTTATGACCTGGATTTTAGTGATCCTGGATGTGCCCCGGGACGTTAGTGACCCCGGAGTTGTACCGGGAAATTAGTGCCCCTGGATGTTAGTGACCCTAAAAAGTTAGTGACCCTGGATGTTAGTGACCCTGGATGTTAGTGACCCCGGGGGTTTAGGATCCTGTTTTTTTGTGACCATGGATTTTAGTGCCCCTGGAGTTTGACCCTGGATGTTAGTGCCCTGGATGTTAGTGACCCTGGAGTTGCCCCTGGAGTTAGTGTCCCGGATGTTAGTGCCCTGGATGTTGTGACCGTGGATTTTAAGGACCCTGGTGTGAGTGACCCTGGATGTTAGTGATAGTTTTTGCCCCGGGATGTTAGGGGGACCCGGGGTGTTAGTGATCCTGTATGTTGACCCTGGTGTTAGTGATCCGGATGTTGTGCCCCTGGATGTTAGTGACCGTGGTGTTAGGGATCCTGGATTTTTAGTGCCCGGTTTTAGTGATCGGGATGTTAGTGCCCCGGTGTTAGTGACCCTGGGTTAGTGCCCCGGGGTGTTAGTGCCCCGGATGTTAGTGACCCTGGGCGTTAGTGATCCTGGATTAGTGACCCTGGGTGTTAGTGACCTGGTGTTGTGACATGGGTTAGTGACCCTGGATGTTAGTGACCCAGGTTTTTATGACCTGGGTGTTAGGGGACCCTGGTGTTAGTGACCCTGGTGTTGTGATCCTGAAAGTTAGTGACCTGGATGTTAGGCCCCGGGTTAGTGACCCCGGAGTAGTGACCTTGGATTTTTTAGTGCCCCTGGATGTTAGTGTCCTGTTTGTTAGTGACCATGGATGTTAGTGCCCCGGGATGTTACTGCCCGGATGTTAGTGCCCCTGGATTTTATGACCCCTGGAGATAGTGACCCGGGGTTGTGCCCCTGGATGTTAGGGGGCCCTGGTGTTGAAACCTGGATTTTGTGCCCCTGGAGTTAGTGACCCTGGACTTTAGTGACCCTGGATATAGTGACCCTGGATGTTAGTGACACTGGTTTTAGTGACCCGGGGGATGTTAGGGGATCCTGGGTGTTATGACCTGGGTGTTAGTGACCTGGATGTTATTGACCCGGATGTTGTGACCTAAAAAAGTTAGTGACCCTGGATTTTAGTGACCCGGGTGTTAGGCCCCCGGATGTTAGTGCTTGGAGTTAGGGCCCCTGGATGTTAGTGATCTGATTGTTGTGCCCATGGATGTTATGACCCGGATGTTACTGACCCTGGATTTTAGTGACCCGGATGTTAGTGACCCTGGATGTTGCCCCTGGATGTTAGTGATCCCGGATGTTAGTGACCTGGATGTAGTGCCGGGGATGTTAGGGATCTGGTGTTAGTGACCTGGTGTTAAGGATCCTGATGTTGCCCGGGGATGTTGAGATCCCCGATGTTAGTGACCCCTGGTGTTAGTGACCGTGGTTTTAGGGTCCGGAGTTAGTGACCCTGGATGTTTTTGATCTGGATTTAGTGCCCCTGGAGTTAGTGACCCTGGATTTTAGTGACCTGGACGTTAGTGATCCTGGATGATAGTGACCCTGGGTGTTTGACCCTGGATGTTAGTGCCCTGGATTTTTGAACCCCTGGGTTGTGACACTGGATGTTAAGATTGGGTGTTACTGCCCCTGGGTTTAGTGCCCCTGGATGTTAGGACCCTGGGTTTTAGTGACTCGGGTGCTACTGACCTGTTTTAGTGCCCCTTGTGTTACTAACCCGGTGTTGTGGCCGGATATAGAGACCTGGTGTTAGTGATCTGGATGTTAGTGACCCGGGGGATGTTGGACCCTGGTGTTAGGCCCCCTTGGTGTTAGTAACCCTGGATGTTAATGATCCTGGATGTTAGTGCCCCTGGATGATATGATCTGGACTTAGTGCCCCTGGTGTTAGTGATCCTGTATGTTGACCCTGGTTTTTAGTGATCCCGGATGTTAGGGGCCCGGATGTTAGTGACCGTGGATGTTGGGGATCCGGTGTTAGGCCCCGGGTGTTAGTGATCCTGGAGTTAGTGACCCTGGATGTTAGTGATCCTGGATGTTAGTGACCCGGATGTTGGCCCCCTGGAGTTACTGCCCCCGGGGATGTTTTTGCCCCTGGATGTTATTTCCCCTGGATGTTAGTGCCCCTGGATGTTATTTGATCCGGGATGTTCTTGCCCCTGGGTGTTAGTGCCCTGGTTTTTTTGTGACCGGATGTTAGTGACCCTGGCTTTAGTGATCCTGGATGTATGCCCCTGGGGTGATGCCCTGGATTTTAGTGCCCCTGGTTGAAAACCCTGGTGTTAGTGACCTGGATGTTAATGACCTGGGTGTTATGCCCCGGGTGTTAGGACCCTGGATTTTGTGACCTGGGTTTAGTGATTGGGGTGTACGGGACCTGGTGTTAGTGCCCCTTTGATGTTGTAACCTGGTGTTAGTGATTGGAGTTTAGTGACCCGGGATGTTAGTGATCCTGGATGTTGTGACCGGGTGTTGTGCCCCGGATGTTAGAGCCTTTGGGTGTTGTGACCTGGATGTTTTTACCTGGAGTTAGAAACCCTGGATGATAGTGATCCTGGTGTTAGTGCCCTTGGATGTTGTGATCCTGGATGTTGTGACCCTGGGGTTAGGACCTGGATGATAGTGCCCCCTGGTGTTAGTGACCCTGGATGTTAGTGCCCCGGCTTAGTACCTTGGTTTTAGTGACCTGGTGTTAGTGATCTGGATGTTAATGCCCCTGAATGCCAGGCCCCGGATTTTTATGACCCGGGGATGTTAGTGACCCCTGGAGTTAGTGCCCCCTGGATTTTAGTGCCCCTGGATGTTAGTGCCCCTGGATTTTAGTGACCCTGGATTTTATGCCCCTGGATGTTAGTGCCCCTGGTGACAGTGATCCTGGATGTTAGTACCCTGGATGTTAGGCCCCTGGATGTTAGTGTTCTGGATGTTAGTGACCCCTGGATGTTAGTGCCCTGGAGTTGTGCCCGGGGTGTTAGTGACTCGGGTGTTATACCTGGATGTTAGTGATCCTGGATGTTGTGACTCTGGATGTTGTGACCCTGGTGTTTTGCCCCCCGGATGTTAGTGATCCTGGAGTTAGTGATCCTGGATTTTTAGTGACCTGGATGTTTGACCCTGGTGTTAGGACCCTGGATTTTTAGCGATCCGGGTTTTGTGATCCTGGTTGCTAGTGACCTGGATTTTAGTGCTTGGTATTGCCCCTGGATTTTAGTGCCCCTGCATTTTAGTGACCCGGATTTTGCCCCTGGATGTTAGTGCCCCTGGATGTTTTTGCCCCTGGAGTTGACCTGGTGTTAGTGACAGTGGTGTTAGGACCCCGATTTTGCCCCTGGATGTTATTGCCCTGGATTTTAGTGACCCTGGATTTTAGTGATCCTTCCCCCCTCCCCGCTCCCTCCCTCCCTGCCACCCCCCCTACCTCCCCCCCTCCCTTCCCTCCCCCCTTTCCCCTCCTTTCCCTCCCTCCCCCTCCCCCCCCCCTCCTCACTCCTTCCCCCCTCCCCCCCCTCCCTCCCTCCCCCCCCACCTTCCCTCCCTCCCCCCTTTCCCCTCCCCCCCTCCCCCCTCCTTCCCTCCTTCCCCCTTCCCCTCTCCCCCTCCCTCCCTCCTTACTCCTTCCCTCCCTCCCTCCCTCTTCATTTTTAGTACTCAATTTCCCCACCCCTCCGGGAAAAAGGGCACACTGCAACACACTACAATTTCAGCCTTCAAATAACTCGTGAATTTGGGAGGGGGAGTTGAGGAGAGAGGAGAGACAGACAGGAGAGAGAGATGAGAGAGAAGAGAGAGAGGAGAGAGAGAGGAGAGAGACTGAGAGAGAGAGGAAAGGAGATCATGAGATGTGAGAGAGGGAGAATGTGAGAAAATAAAAGTAAAATGCTGTGAAGGGTAGTAGAGAAGTGAAAAGGAGAGGGTTGAATCTTTCATTTCCTGAGTTCTTGTACCTTAAGACGGGCAGGCAGTCAATCAGTAGCTGCCTCTGACTGTATCCTTCTCAGTATCACACACGACAGTTACCGTGAGTTTAACGCTCTGGTGTGACATGAAGGTGAGGACACACTCCCCATCATTTTCATGACACATCTGCAACATTTCTTAACATATCAGTTATAACCCACAAGTGGCTATAACATTATTAACATGTCACATGTACACCACCAGTCACTACACCAGGGTCATTAAGACTGCATGTCACCTGTACACCACCAGTCACTACACCAGGGTCATTAAGACTGCATGTCACCTGTACACCACCAGTCACTACACCAGGAGTCATTAAGACGCATGTCACATGTACACACCAGTCACTACACCAGGGTCATTAAGTGAACTGCAGTATCACCTTGTTACAAACCACCAGTCACTACAACCAGGGTCATTAGAACTGCATGTCACTGTACACCACCAGTCACTACACCGGGGTCATTAAGACTGCATGTCACATGTACACCACCAGTCACTACACCGGGGTCATTAAGACTGCATGTCACATGTACACCACCAGTCACTACACCAGGGTCATTAAGACTGCATGTCTCTGTACACCACCAGTCACTACCCAGGGTCATTAAGACTACATGTGACCTGTACATCACCAGTCACTCACCAGGGTCATTAGACTGCATGTCACTGTACACCACCAGTCACTACACCAGGGTCATTAGACTGCATGTCACCTGTACACCACCAGTCACTACACCAGGGTCATTAGACTGCATGTCACCTGTACAACCACCAGTCACTACACCAGGGTCATTAAGACTGCATGTCACCTGTGCAACCACCAGTCACTACACCAGGGTCATTAAGACTGCATGTCACCTGTACACCACCAGTCACTACACCAGGGTCATTAAGACTGCATGTCACCTGTACACCACCAGTCACTACACCAGGGTCATTAAGACTGCATGTCACCTGTACACCACCAGTCACTACACCGGGTCATTAAGACTGCATGTCACCTGTGCACCACCAGTCACTACACCAGGGTCATTAAGACTGCATGTCACCTGTACACCACCAGTCACTACACCAGGGTCATTAAGACTGCATGTCACCTGTACACCACCAGTCACTACACCAGGGTCATTAAGACTGCATGTCACATGTACACCACCAGTCACTACACACCAGGGTCATTAAGACTGCATGTCACCTGTACACCACCAGTCACTACACCAGGGTCATTAAGACTGCATGTCACCTGTACACCACCAGTCACTACACCAGGGTCATTAAGACTGCATGTCACATGTACACCACCAGTCACTACACCAGGGTCATTAAGACTGCAGGTCACCTGTACACCACCAGTCACTACACGAGGGTCACTAAGACTGCATGTCACCTGTACACCACCAGTCACTACACCAGGGTCATTTAAGACTGCATGTCACCTGTACACCACTACTCCACTACACCAGGGTCATTAAGACTGCATGTCACCTGTACACCACCAGTCACTACACCAGGGTCATTAAGACTGCATGTCACCTGTACACCACCAGTCACCACACCAGGGTCATTAAGACTGCATGTCACCTGTACACCACCAGTCACTACACCAGGGTCATTAAGACTGCATGTCTCCTGTACACCACTATTCACTACACCAGGGTCATTAAGACTGCATGTCACCTGTACACCACCAGTCACTACACCAGGGTCATTAAGACTGCATGTCACCTGTACACCACCAGTCACTACACCAGGGTCATTAAGACTACATGTCACCTGTACACCACCAGTCACTACACCAGGGTCATTAAGACTGCATGTCACCTGTACACCACCAGTCACTACAGCAGGGTCATTAAGACTACATGTCACCTGTACACCAACAGTCACTACAGTAGGGTCATTAAGACTGCATGTCACCTGTACACCACCAGTCACTACAGTAGGGTCATTAAGACTACATGTCACCTGTACACCAACAGTCACTACACCAGGGTCATTAAGACTGCATGTCACCTGTACACCACCAGTCACTACACCAGGGTCATTAAGACTACATGTCACCTGTACACCACCAGTCACTACAGTAGGGTCATTAAGACTACATGTCACCTGTACACCACCAGTCACCACACCAGGGTCATTAAGACTGCATGTCACCTGTACACCACCAGTCACTACAGCAGGGTCATTAAGACTACCAGCCACCTGTACACCACCAGTCACTACACCAGGGTCATTAAGACTACATGTCACCTGTACACCAACAGTCACTACACCAGGGTCATTAAGACTGCATGTCACCTGTACACCACCAGTCACTACACCAGGGTCATTAAGACTACATGTCACCTGTACACCACCAGTCACTACAGTAGGGTCATTAAGCACTAACATGTCACCTGTACACCACCAGTCACCACACCAGGGTCATTAAGACTGCATGTCACCTGTACACCACCAGTCACTACACCAGGGTCATTAAGACTACATGTCACCTGTACACCACCAGTCACCACACCAGGGTCATTAAGACTGCATGTCACCTGTACACCACCAGTCACTACAGCAGGGTCATTAAGACTACCAGCCACCTGTACACCACCAGTCACTACACCAGGGTCATTAAGACTACCAGCCACCTGTACACCACCAGTCACTACAGCAGGGTCATTAAGACTACCAGCCACCTGTACACCACCAGTCACTACACCAGGGTCATTAAGATTGCATGTCACCTGTACACCACCAGTCACTACACCAGGGTCATTAAGACTACATGTCACCTGTACACCCAGTCACACACCAGGGTCATTAAGACTGCATGTCACCTGTACACCACCAGTCACTACAGCAGGGTCATTAAGACTACCAGCCACCTGTACACCACCAGTCACTACAGCAGGGTCATTAAGACTACCAGCCACCTGTACACCACCAGTCACTACACCAGGGTCATTAAGACTGCATGTCACCTGTACACCACCAGTCACTACACCAGGGTCATTAAGACTACATGTCACCTGTACACAACCAGTCACCACACCAGGGTCATTAAGACTGCATGTCACCTGTACACCACCAGTCACCACACCAGGGTCATTAAGACTGCATGTCACCTGTACACCACCAGTCACTACACCAGGGTCATTAAGACTGCATGTCACCTGTACATCACCAGTCACTACACCAGGGTCATTAAGACTGCATGTCACCTGTACACCACCAGTCACTACACCAGGGTCATTAAGACTGCATGTCACCTGTACATCACCAGTCACTACACCAGGGTCATTAAGACTGCATGTCACCTGTACATCACCAGTCACTACACCAGGGTCATTAAGACTGCATGTCACCTGTACACCACCAGTCACTACACCAGGGTCATTAAGACTGCATGTCACCTGTACACCAACAGTCACTACACCAGGGTCATTAAGACTGCATGTCACCTGTACACCACCAGTCACTACACCAGGGTCATTAAAACTGCATGTCACCTGTACAACACCAGTCACTACACCAGGGTCATTAAGACTACATGTGACCTGTACACCACCAGTCACTACACCAGGGTCATTAAGACTGCATGTCACCTGTACACCACCAGTCACTACACCAGGGTCATTAAGACTACATGTTACCTGTACACCACCAGTCACTACACCAGGGTCATTAAGACTGCATGTCACATGTACACCACCAGTCACTACACCAGGGTCATTAAGACTGCATGTCACATGAACACCACTAGTCACTACATCAGGGTTATTAAGACCAGTCAAGAATTCTTTAATACCTAAAACAGTAATTAATGTAAACTCTCAGTGTATATACACTGAGAAACATACACATCTCTGTGTATATATGTCCTTGGCTCCAACCTCACCCTCTACCCTGTATATACACCACGGAACTGGTGGGATTTGAACCATGTATATGTTGACGCTTTCTAACATTCAAGTGACTCTTTAGCTCTTAAACATTATGTTCTTAAAATTTCCCGATGTTTTTTCTGTATTAAATTATATAGAAGTAGAGCAGAGGACAGACCAATGATGTGAAAGAAGGTGACTTATTGACAAGATGGTTGAGTGACGCGGACGACCTGACTCCTGCAACACGGCAGTCAGGTCAATCATTGACCTGACTCTATCAGTGAGAGAGAGAGAGAGAGAGAGAGAGAGAGAGAGAGGAGAGAGAGAGAGAGAGAGAGAGAGAGAGGGAGGGAAACACACCCATGTTGTTCTTGTTGGGTAACAAATGTGACATTTATTTGCGGGTTGAATTTTCACCTAAGACGTCAGTGTTTTTGTTACTGTATTTGTGTTGTTGTTGTTGTTGTTTTTAGTTTTGTGGCTTTGTTGTTTGTGTTTGGCTGTTATGTGTTTGTTGTTTTTTTGCTAAGGGAACTATTCAGACCTTTCACGCTGCGTGTGTGTGTGTGTGTGTGGTGTGTGTGTGTGTGTGTGTGTGTGTGTGTGTGTGTGTGTGTACTCACCTAGTTAGACTCACCTAGTTGGGGTTGCAGGGGTCGAGTCCAAGCTCCTGGCCCCGCCTCTTCACTGGTCGCTACTAGGTCACTCTCCCTGAACCGTGAGCTTTATCATACCTCTGCTTAAAGCGATGTATGGTTCCTGCCTCCACTACATCGCTCGCCAGACTGTTCCATTGCCTGACCACTCTATGACTGAAGAAATACTTCCTAATATCTCATCTGAGTCTTCAACTTCCAAGAGTGACCCCTTGTTTCTGTGTCCCATCTGTGAAACATCATCTCTCTGTCCACCTTGTCTATTCCACGCAGTATTTTGTATGTCGTTATCATGTCACCTCTATCTCTACTGTCCTCCAGTGTCGTCAGACCGATTTCCCTCAACCTTTCTTCATAGGACATTCCCCTTAGCTCTGGAACTAACCTTGTCGCAAACCTTTGTACTTTCTCTAATTTCTTAACGTGCTTGACCCGGTGCAGGTTCCAAACTGGTGCTGCATACTCCAGTATGCGCCTGACGTACACGGTGTACAGTGTCTTGAAAGATTCCTTACTAAGGGATCGGAACGCTATTCTCAGGTTTGTCAGGCGCCCATATGCGTGCAGCAGTTATTTGGTTGATGTGTGCTTCCGGAGACATGCTCTGTGTTATACTCACCCCAAGATCTTTCTCCTTGAGTGAGGTTTGCAGTCTCTGGCCACCTAGCCTATACTCTGTCTGCGGTCTTCTGTGCCCTTCTCCGATCTTCATGACTTAGCATTTGGCAGGGTTGAATTCAAGAAGCCAGTCGCTGGACCACTTGTCCAGCCTGTCCAGGTCTCTCTGAAGTCCTGCCTGATCCTCATCTGATTTAATTCTCCTCATTAACTTCACAGCATTTGCGAACAGGGACACCACTGAGTCTATCCCTTCGATCATGTCATGTGTGTGTGTGTGTGTGTGTGCATTATTACAGTCACTGTAACGCGCCTATTACGTAAGAGGTGCACTCCAGAGAGGTAGTTTTGAGGTAGACAGTCCTTCAGTTATGACAGAAGGTGGTCAGTCCGTCAGCTCTGACGTAAGTTGGTCGGTCCCTCAGTATGGCTGACTAGCTTGATTTGAGAATAGTCTGGGTTCACTATAACAGATGGTACTCTGGGAGATGAATAGCAGTGAAACTGCTGTTCATCTCCCTGAGTGTATATTATGAGGTGAATATTATGGAAATGGAAGCGTGCCTTCAGTGATGTAGATTGACCACAACCTATTATTATTATTATTATTATTATTATTATTATTATTATTATTATTATTATTATTATTATTATTATTAAGTTCTGATATATATCATTCCATTATTAGTCTCACATGTAGAGTTCTCACAGTAAGCATTGAGGCTAACTACTTGTTTGAGAGTGAATGAGGATGGGAGAGGAGCCCAGGTAAGGTTACCTGCAATGTAGGTGCGAGCTGGACCCCTCAGATCCTCACCAGTCTCGAGCTGGCTCTTACGTGTTTGTGTGTACAATAACATTAAGTGTTCTTATGCTTTCTCCACTGAGTTTTACTGATTCTCACAGTATACACAGTAAATTATTGTACATACCCTACGTTCCAGAGTTGGGAAGATATGTTACAGTAAAACTATCTTTTGTATGTACATTATTCTTTACATTTCATTGCTTTACTGAGTGTGCTATAAAGAGGCATGTAAGACAGCCAACTACTTCAGCACCACTGAGCAGGCTACTGTAGTACCACTGAGATAACTACTGTAGCACCACTGAGCAACCTATCGGAGCACCACCGAGCCAGCTACTTTAGCACCAATGAGCCAGCAACTGCAGCACCACTGAGCTAGCTACTGTAGTACCACTGTGCCAGCTACTGTAGCACCACTGAGTCAGCTACTGTAGCACCACTGAGCCAGCTACTGTAGCACCACTGAGCCAGCTACTGTAGCACCACTGTGCCAGCTACTGTAGCACCAGTGAGTCAGCTACTGTAGCTCCACTGATCCAGCTACTGTAGCATAACTGAGTCAGCTACTGCACCACTGTGCCAGCTACTGTAGTACCACTGAGCTGCCCATAGCTACTGTAGCACCACTGTGCCAGCTACTGTAGCACCAGTGAGTCAGCTACTGTAGCCCACTGATGCCAGCTACTGTAGCATAACTGAGTCAGCTACTGCACCACTGTGCCAGCTACTGTAGCACCACTGAGCAAGCTACTGTAGCATCACTGAGACAACTACTGTAGCACCACTGAGCCAGCTACTGTAGCTCCACTGAGCCAGCTACTGTACTCCACTAGCAAGCAATGTACCAAAACTTGCCTGCTACGGGCACTACGGCCACTACTGTAGCACCTCTGTCCCAGCTACTGAAGCACCCTGACCCTACTTAGCCCATTGAGCCAGCTACGCAGCACCACTGAGCTGGCCTACTGTGACACCAATACCACTATTTTAACACCACTGAGTCACCACTCAGCACCACTGAGCCAGCTACTGTAACCCTGTCCACTACGTACACCCCCGGAGTAGCATGTGCATCACTGATCAGCTCTGTACACCAGGGGAGTCACTACGCACCACTGTGCAGCTCTGTCAAACGAGCCAGCTACTTCCCCCCACTGAGCCAACTACTGTAGCACAACTGAGCCACTACTGTAGCCCACTGAGCCAGCTACTGTCACCACGTCCCAGCTACTGTAGTACCACGGCCACCCTACTGTACACGCTTCCGACTGTAGCACCACTTAGCCAGCTACTGTAGCACCTGAGCCAGCTACTGACACCACTGAGAAAGCACTCAACACACGAGCCAACTGCACACAACTTTCCCGGCTAGTAGCACCACAGTCCCGGGCTAATGTGCACCACGTTTCCAGCTACGTACACCGTGTGCCAGCTACTGTGGCACACTGTGATAGCATTGCACCACGAAACGCATTTTAGCCCACTGAGCTACTACTGCAGCACCACTCATTCAGCACGTACCACACGGGGAATAGTACTGTATCACAACTAAACCCAAGATGAAACCACTGAGTCAGCACTGTAGCACCACTGAGCCAGCTACTCAAACACCACGACCCACACTGAGCACCATTTGAGCCACACTGGCAGCACCACTGAGCAAGCACTGGGCACTACTGAGTCAGTACGCAGCACCCTGAGCAAGCTACGTGCACCACGGGGCAGCTACTGTAGCCCCAAAGGGTGTCATCTACTGTACACCACGACCACCTACTGTAGCCAACTGAGCCGCTACTGCACCACTGTCCAAGCTACTTTAGCAATGGAGCCCCCCAACTGCACCCCAAAGAGCTACTACGGTGGCCCCTCGAGCCCCCCTACTGAGCGCAACTGAGTCAGCTACTGCAGCACCACGAGCCAGCTGCTGTAGCACCACTGTGCCAGCACTGTACCCCACTGATCAGCTACTGAGCACCACTGACCACACTGTAGTACCACTTGCCCTACGAGCACCACGAGTCAGCTACTGTAGAAGAACATATCACTGCTGCACCACTGTGCCAGCTACTTAGCACCACTGACCACCCTGGGCACACTGAGTCTACTGCAGCACCATTGACCGGCTACGTAGCACCAAAACACTCCCAGCTATGTAGCACCACGGCGCTACGAAGCACCACGTGAAAGCTACGCCCACATCTGTGCCAGCTACTGTAGCACCACAGTCCCAGCTACTGTAGCACCCTGTGCCCTACGTAGCACCACGTGCAAGCTACTGTAGCACCCTGTGCCCAGCTACTTACACCATGACCGAGCTACGACACCACGACCCAGCTACGTAGCACCACTGGCCACTACTGTACCCCACTGTCCCACACTGTAGCACCAAATGGCCAGCTACTGAGAAAACCAGGAGGTACAACTAAACCCCCAATGAGCCAGCTACTGTAGCACCACTGAGCCAGCCGTACACCACTGGCCAGCACTTAAAACACTGACCAGTACTGTACACACTGAGTCAGCTCTGAAACACCACTGACCCAGCTACTGTGCACCAAAAGTGCCAGCTTCTGTGGGACCACTTGCCAGCTGCTGGGGCATCACTGCGATACTGCGTAGAAACACTGAGGCCACTACTGTAGCCCCCACGAGCCAGCTACTTAGCCCACTACCACTACTTTTACCCACCATTAGCCTGCTACGCACCCTGTGCCCTATGCAACACCACTAGAAAGCAATTGTAGCACTACTGACCCCGCAACGTACTCCAGAGCCACTACAGTAGCTCCATTGAGCAAGACGGAGCACCACTGTGCCCCTCTGAAAACCACCACTGACCACTACTGTAGCACCATTGACCAGCTACGCAGTTTCCCGGGAGGGCTACTGTGGCACCACGACCCTACTGTAGCACCACTGCCATTTACTGCAGAACCACTGAGCCAGCTAATTTAGACCACTGTGCCATCACTCTAGCACCACTGGCGAGCTACGTAGCACCACTGACCATTTACTGTAGCACCACGTGCCAGCTACTGTACACCACTGTGCCCTACTTAAAAACCAGGAGGTAGCAATATACACAGCACTTAGCAAAACATAGCACTGCTGCTCCCTGTGCCAAAAATGTAGCACCACGAGCCACTACTTTTTAAGCACGATCAGCTATGCAGCCCCCCTAGCCCTACTGTAGCCCACAGGCCACTATGTAGCACCACAGTACTACT
>NC_069406.1:38653613-38676113 GCF_026875155.1 Cherax quadricarinatus
CTTTTTTTTTTTTTAAAGGGTTTGACAAAGGGTTTGGATCCCCAGCTTTTTGCAGCTATATTACAGGTTAAGGATTCCTAACTTTATTGACAAGCTAAGAGCTGTTACCTACATCAGCTCATTTGAAAGCATTTTTATTGTTATGAGACATACAAGTACGGGACAGGATGAAGTTGGAAACCATCTGTGGGCCAGCATTTTCATTTGATCAACTGACTTTATCTCGTTGACATCATTATGCTGTAAGAATGTGTTCCATACTCGAGCATCCTGGGTATATATGATCTCAGATGGAGTGATGTTCTGTCTCTCTCTCTCTCTCTCTGTCTCTCTGTCTCTGTCTCTCTCTGTCTCTCTCTCTCTCTCTCTCTCTCTCTCTCTCTCTCTCTCTCTCTCTCTCTCTCTTCTCTCTCTCTCTCTCTCTCTCTCTCTCTCTCTCTCTCTCTCTCTCTCTCTCTTTTCTTCTCTCTCTCTCTCTTTCTCTCTCTCTGTATCTATCTATCTTTCTCAATTTTCTCACTTTTTTCCTCTCACTTTCCTTCACCTCACCTCACCTTCCTTCACCTTCCTTCACCTTCCCATCTCCCTCACCTTCCATCAACTACCCTCACTTTCCCTCACCCTCCCTCAGTTTCCCTCACCTTCCCTCACTTTCCCTCGCCTTCTTTCACTTTCCCTCACCTTCCTTCACTTTTCCTCGGTTTCCTTCATTTTCCCTCACCTTCCTTCACTTTTCTTCATCTCGTCTCACCTTCCCTCATCTCCCCTCACTTTCCCTCACTTTCCCTAACATTCCCTCACTTTCCCTCACTTTCCCTTACTTTACCTCACATTCCCTCACTTTCCCTCACCTTCCCTCACTTTCCCTCACTTTCCCTCACCTTCCATCACTTTCTCTCACCTTCCCTCACTTTCCCTCACCTTCCCTCACTTTTCCTCACCTTCCCTCACTTTCCTTCACCTTCCCTCACTTTTCCTCACCTTCCCTCACTTTCCTTCACTTGGCTAAAGATATAAGCTGAATTTCGTCGTTGGGAATTTCTCGAAAGATTAAAATCCTGTAATTATAATGTTGGAGGAGGAGGTGTTGGAGGAGGAGGAGGTGTGGGAGAAGGAGAAGGAGGTGTTGGAGGAGGAGGTGTTGGAGGAGGAGGTGTTGGAGGAGGAGGTGTTGGAGGAGGAGGAGGAGGTTGTTGGAGAAGGAGGCGGAGGTGTTGGAGAAGGAGGAAGTGTTGCAGAAGGAGGAATAGGTGTTGGAGGAGGAGGTGTTGGGAGAAGGAGGCGGAGGTGGGTTGGAGAAGGAGGAAGTGTTGCAGAAGGAGGAATAGGTGTTGGAAGAGGAGGTGTTGGAGGAGGAGGTGCTGGAGGAAGTTGTGTTGCTGGAGGATGGAGGAGGTGGTGTTGCTAGAGGATGGAGGAGGTTTGGGGTTGTTGGAGGATGGAGAAGATGGTGTTGCTGGAGGATGAAGGAGGTGGTGTTGCTGGAGGATGGAGGAGTTGGTGTTGCTGGAGGATGGAGGAGGTGGTGTTGCTGGAGGATGGGGAGGTGGGTTTGCTGGAGAATGGAGGAGGTGATGTTGTTGGAGGATGGAGGAGGTGGTGTTGCTGGAGGATGGAGGAGGTGGTGTTGCTGGAGGATGGATGGAGGTGGTGTTGCTGGAGGATGGAGGAGGTGGTGTTGCTGAAGGATGGAGGAGGCAGTGTTGCTGGAGGATGGAGGAGGTGGTGTTGCTGGAGGATGGAGGAGGTGGTGTTGCTATAGGATGGAGGAGGTGGTGTTGCTGGAGGATAGAGGAGGCGGTGTTGCTGGAGGATGGAGGAGGTAGTGTTGTGGAGGATGGAGGAGGTGGTGTTGCAGGAGGATGGAGGAGGTGGTGTTGCTGGAAGATGGAGGAGGTGGTGTTGCTGGGGGATGGAGGAGGTGGTGTTGTTGTAGGATGGAGGAGGTGGTGTTGCTGGAGGATGGAGGAGGTGGTGTTGCTGGAGGATGGAGGAAAGGGGGTGTTGCTGGAGGATGGAGGAGGCGGTGTTACTGGAGGATGGAGGAGGTAGTGTTGCTGGAGGATGGAGGAGGTGGTATTGCTGGAGGATGGAGGAGGTGGTGTTGCTGGGGGATGGAGGAGGAGGTGTTGCTGGAGGATTGAGGAGGTGGTGTTGCTGGAGGATGGAGGAGGTGGTGTTGCTGGAGGATGGAGGAGGTGATGTTGCTGGAGGATGGAGGAGGTGGTGTTGCTGGGGGATGGAGGAGGTGGTGTTGCTGGAGGATGGAGGAGGTGGTGTTGCTGGAGGATGGAAGAGGTGGTGGTTGCTGGAGGATGGAGGAGGGTGGTGTTGCTGGAGGATGGATGAGGCGGTGTTGCTGGAGGATGGAGAAGGTGGTGTTGCTGGAGGATGGAGGAGGTAGTGTTGCTGGAGGATGGAGGAGGTAGTGTTGTGGAGGATGGAGGAGTTGGTGTTGCTCGAGGATGGAGGGAGGTGGTGCTGCTAGAAGATGGAGGAGGTGGGTGTTGCTGGAAGATGGAGGAGGTGGTGTTGCTATAGGATGGAAGAGGTGGTGTTGCTGGAGGATGGAGGAGGTGGTGTTGCTGGAGGATGGAGGAGGTGGTGTTGCTGGAGGATGGAGGAGGTGGTGTTGCTGGAGGATGAAGGAGGTTTGGTGTTGCTGGAAGATGGAGAAGGTGGTGTTGCTGGAAGATTGAGGAGGTGGTGTTGCTTGAGGATGGAGGAGTTGGTGTTGCTGGAGGATGGAGGATGTGATGTTATTGGAGGATGGAGGAGGTGGTGTTGCTGGAGGATGGAGGAGATGGTGTTGCTGGAAGATGGAGGAGGTGGTGTTGCTGGAAGATGGAGGAGGTGGTGTTGCTGGAGGATGGAGGAGGTGGTGTTGCTGGGGGATGGAGGAGGTGGTGTTGTTGTAGGATGGAGGAGGTGGTGTTGCTGGAGGATGGAGGAGGTGGTGGTGTTGTGGAGGAGGAGGAGGTCGTGTTGCTGGAGGATGGAGGAGGCGGTTGTTGCTGGAGGATGGAGGAGGTAGTGTTGCTGGAGGATGGAGGAGGTGGTATTGCTGGAGGATGGAGGAGGTGGTGTTGCTGGGGGATGGAGGAGGTGGTGTTGCTGGAGGGGTGGAGGAGGTGGTGTTGCTGGAAGATGGAGGAGGTGGTGTTGCTGGAAGATTGAGGAGGTGGTGTTGCTGGAGGATGGAGGAGTTGGTGTTGCTGGAGGATGGGGATGTGATGTTACTGGAGGATGGAGGAGGTGGTGTTGCTGGAGGATGGAGGAGGTGGTGTTGCTGGAAGATGGAGGAGGTGGTGTTGCTGGAAGATTGAGGAGGTGGTGTTGCTGGAGGATGGAGGACGTTGGTGTTGCTGGAGGATGGAGGATGTGATGTTATGGAGGATGGAGGAGGGTGGTGTTGCTGGAGGATGGAGGAGGTGGTGTTGCTGGAGGATGGAGGAGGTCGTGTTGCTGGAGGATGGAGGAGGCGGTGTTGCTGGAGGATGGAGGAGGTTGTGTTGCTGGAGGATGGAGGAGGTGGTATTGCTGGAGGATGGAGGAGGCGGTGTTGCTGGGGGATGGAGGAGGTAGGTGTTTGGGGTGGAGGTTGGGGAGGAGGGGTGGTGTTGCTGGAAGGGTTGAGGAGGTGGTGTTGCTGGGAGGATGGGGGAGGTTTGGTGTTGCTGGAGGATGGAGGATGGGGTTTGCTGGAAGACGGAGGAGGTGGTGTTGCTGGAAGATGGAGGAGGTGGTGTTGCTGGAAGATGGAGGAGTGGTGTTGCTGGAGGATGGAGGATGTGATGTTACTGGAGGATGGAGGAGGGTGGTGTTGCTGGAGGATGGAGGAGGTGGTGTTGCTGGAAGATGGGTGGAGGAGGTGGTGTTGCTGGAAGATGGGGGAGGTGGTGTTGCTGGAGGATGGAGGAGGTTGGTGTTGCGGGGATGGAGGAGGTGGTGTTGGAGAATGGAGGAGGTGGTGTTGCTGGAGGATGGAGGAGGTGGTGTTGCTGGAGGATGGAGGAGGTGGTGTTGCTGGAAGGATGGAGGAGGCGGTGTTTCTGGAGGATGGAGGAGGTGGTGTTGCTGGGGAGATGGAGGAGGTGGTTTGTGGAGGATGGAGGAGGTGGTGTTGCTGGGGGATGGAGGAGGTGGTGTTGCTGGAGGGTGGAGGAGGTGGTGTTGCTGGCGAGGATGGAGGAGGTGGTGTTGCTGGAGGATGGAGGAGGCGGTGTTGCTGGAGGATGGAGGAGGTGGTGTTGCTGGAGGATGGAGGAGGTGGGTGTTGCTGGGGATGGAGGAGGTTGTGTTGCTGGGGGATGAGGAGGTGGTGTTGCTGGAGGATGGAGGAGGTGGTGTTGCTGGAGGATTGGAGGGGGTGGTGTTGCTGGAGGATGGAGGATGGTGGTGTTGCTGGAGGATGGAGGAGGCGGTGTTGCTGGAGGATGGAGGAGGTGGTGTTGCTGGAGGATGGAGGAGGTGTGTTGCTGGAGGATGGAGGAGGTAGTGTTGCTGGAGGATGGAGGTGTGGTGTTGCTGGGGATGGAGGAGGTGGTGCTTTGCTAGAGGATGGAGGAGGTGGTGTTGCTGGAAGATGGAGGAGGTGCTGTTGCTGGAGGATGGAAGGGGGTGGTGTTGCTGGAGGATGGAGGAGGTGGTGTTGCTGGAGGATGGAGGAGGTTTGGGGTTGCTGGGGATGGAGGAGGTGGTGTTGCTGGAGGATGGAGGAGGTCGTGTTGCTGGAGGATGGAGGAGGCGGTGTTGCTGGAGGATGGAAGGAGGTAGTGTTGCTGGAGGATGGAGGAGGGTGGTGTTGCTGGAGGATGGAGGAGGTGGTGTTGCTGGGGGAAAGGAGGAGGTGGTGTTGCTGGAGGATGGAGGAGGTGGTGTTGCTGGAGGATGGAGGAGGGGTGTTGCTGGAAGGATTGAGGAGGTGGTGTTGCTGGAGGATGGAGGAGTTTGGTGTTGCTGGAGGATGGAGGATGGGGGTGTTGCTGGAGGGGTGGAGGAGGTGGTGTTGCTGGAGGATGGAGGAGGTGGTGTTGCTGGAAGATGGAGGAGGTGGTGTTGCTGGAAGATTGAGGAGTGGTGTTGTGGAGGATGGAGGAGTTGGTGTTGCTGGAGGATGGAGGATGTGATGTTACTGGAGGATGGAGGAGGTGGTGTTGCTGGAGGATGGAGGAGGTGGTGTTGCTGGAGGATGGAGGAGGCGTGTTGCTGGAGGATGGAGGAGGCGGTGTTGCTGGAGGATGGAGGAGGTAGTGTTGCTGGAGGATGGAGGAGGTGGTATTGCTGGAGGATGGAGGAGGTGGTGTTGCTGGGGGATGGAGGAGGTGGTGTTGCTGGAGGATGGAGGAGGTGGTGTTGCTGGAGATGGAGGAGGTGGTGTTGCTGGAAGATTGAGGAGGTGGTGTTGCTGGAGGATGGAGGACTTGGTGTTGCTGGAGGATGGAGGATGTGATGTTACTGGAGGATGGAGGAGGTGGTGTTGCTGGAGGATGGAGGAGGTGGTGTTGCTGGAAGATGGAGGAGGTGGTGTTGCTGGAAGATTGAGGAGGTGGTGTTGCTGGAGGATGGAGGAGTTGGTGTTGCTGGAGGATGGAGGATGTGATGTTACTGGAGGATGGAGGAGGTGGTGTTGCTGGAGGATGGAGGAGGTGGTGTTGCTGGAGATGGAGGAGGTGGTGTTGCTGGAAGATGGAGGAGGTGGTGTTGCTGGAGGATGGAGGAGGGTGGTGTTGCTGGGGGATGGAGGGGGGTGGTGTTGTTGTAGGATGGAGGAGGTGGTGTTGCTGGAGGATGGAGGAGGTGGTGTTGCTGGAGGATGGAGGAGGTGGTGTTGCTGGAGGATGGAGGAGGCGGGTGTTGCTGGAGGATGGAGGAGGTAGTGTTGCTGGAGGATGGAGAGGTGGTATTGCTGGAGGATGGAGGAGGTGGTGTTGCTGGGGGATGGAGGAGGTGGTGTTGCTGGAAGATTGAGGAGGTGGTGTTGCTGGAGGATGGAGGAGGTGGTGTTGCTGGAGGATGGAGGAGGCGGTGTTGCTGGAGGATGGAGGAGGTGGTGTTGCTGGAGGAGGAGGAGGTGATGTTGCTGGAGGATGGAGGAGGTGGTGTTGCTGGGGGGATGGAGGAAAGGTGGTGTTGCTGGAGGATGGAGGAGGTGGTGTTGCTGGAGGATGGAAGAGGTGGTGTTGCTGGAGGATGGAGGAGGTGGTGTTGCTGGAGGATGGAGGAGGCGGTGTTGCTGGAGGATGGAGGAGGTGGTGTTGCTGGAGGATGGAGGAGGTGGTGTTATGGAAGATTGAGGAGGTGGTGTTGTGGAGGATGGAGGAGTTGGTGTTGCTGGAGGATGGAGGATGTGATGTTACTGGAGGATGGAGGAGGTGGTGTTGCTGGAGGATGGAGGAGGTGGTGTTGCTGGAGGATGGAGGAGGTGGTGTTGCTGGAGGATGGGGAGGTGGGTGTTATGGAGGATGGAGGAGGTGGTGTTGCTGGAGGATGGAGGAGGTGATGTTGCTGGAGGACGGAGAAGGTGGTGTTACTGGAGGATGGAGGAGGTGGTGTTGCTGGAGGATGGAGGAGGTGGTGTTGCTGGAGGATGGAGGAGTTGGTGTTGCTGGAGGATGGAGGAGGTGGTGTTACTGGAGGAGGAGGAGGTGGTGTTGCTGGAGGATGGAGAAGGTGGTGTTGCTGGAGTATGGAGAAGGTGGTGTTGCTGGAGGATGGAGGAGGTGGTGTTGCTGGAGGATGGTGTAGAAGATGTGAAGGTCTCTTCCGGAAGTCATTAACAGAGGTCTAGTCATTTGTCCTAGCTAATGGGCACATCCCCTCCCTTCCCAGGTCCCAGGAGGGTCCCAGGAGAGTCCCAGGAGGGTCCTATGAGGGTCACAGAAGGGACCCAGAAGGGTACCAGGGAACCTGGTATCAGGTAGTCCGTCCCTCAGTCTTGTTGTACATGTGTCTTATTCATCACTAATGATTCACAAGTGTTGTACATGTGTCTTATTCATCACTAATGATACACAAGTGTTGTACATGTGTCTCATTCATCACTAATGATTCACAAGTGTTGTACATGTGGGCTTATTCTCACTAATGATTCACAAATGTTGTACATGTGTCTCATTCATCACTAATGATTCACAAGTGTTGTACATGTGTCTCATTCATCACTAATGATTCACAAGTGTTGTACATGTGTCTCATTCATCACTAATGATTCACAAGTGTTGTACATGTGTCTCATTCATCACTAATGATTCACAAGTGTTGTACATGTGTCTTATTCATCACTAATGATTCACAAGTGTTGTAACTGTGTCTTATTCATCACTAATGATTCACAAGTGTTGTACATGTGTCTTATTCATCACTAATGATTCACAAGTATTTGTACATGTGTCTATTCATCACTAATGATTCACAAGTGTTGTACATGTGTCTTATTCATCACTAATGATTCACAAGTGTTGTACATGTGTCTCATTCATCACTAATGATTCACAAGTGTTGTACTGTGTCTATTCATCACTAAAGATTCACAAGTGTTGTACATGTGTCTCATTCATCACTAATGATTCACAAGGTGACATGTGTATTATTCATTTACTAATGATTCACAAGTGTTGTACGTGGTCTTATTCTCACTAATGATTCACAAGTGTTGTACATGGTCTAATTTCTTCCTAATGATTCACAGTGTTGTACATGTGTTTTATTTCATCACTAATGATTCACAAGATGGTTGACTGTGTCTCATTCATCACTAATGATTCAAAAGTGTTGTAACTGTGTCTTATATCATCACTAATGATTCCCAAGTGTTGTACTGTGTTAATTCATCACTTAATGATTCACAGTGCTGTACATGTGTCCTTATCTCATCTTTTATTGCTGCTGTGATTTTAATACTGTAAGTTTATGTAGCTATCGCTCTTACTTTCATCAACTTCCATCTCTCCTGTCAATCAGTCACTTTTTCCAGGACTGGTAATCGTATGTATAGTTTTTTGCTTTGGTTTTACTGGCGAGTGGCCAGGGGAGCGGGAGGGTGGGGAGAAGGAGCTTCTGATCATTTTGGGCTCAAAATAGTAGGGGAATAATTCTGCATGAATAGGACTCGGTGGGGGACTTCCAGTCCTCTGCGGTGTGTTCCACCATGTACTCTCTGTCTACTCTCTCTCTCTCTCTCTTCTCTCTCTCTTCTCTCTCTCTCTCTCTCTCTCTCTCCTCTCTCTCTCTCTCCTCTCTCGCTATCTCTCTCTTTTCTCTCACTCTGCTATCTCTCTCTCCTCCAGCTGTCGTGCATGATCCTCGTGAAGTTTATTAACTTCTACTTTAGTCGTTTTGTGGAGTGGAAGGAAAGGGAGGGAAGGGGAGGGAAAGGAGGAGGGAGGGGGAGGAGGGGGAGGGAGGGGGAGGGTGGGGGAGGAAAGGGTAGGGGGAGGGTAGGTGAAGTTTGGGAGGGTGAAAGGGCGGGGGAAGTTGAGGAGGGTGAGAGGGAGGGAGAAGGAAGGGGAAAGTTTGGGAGGGAGAGAGGGAGGGAGGGAGGGCAAGAGAGAGAGAGAGAGAGAGAGAGAGAGAGAGAGAGAGGGGGAGGGAGGAAAGGAGAGAGGGAGGGAGGGAAGGAGAGAGAGATGGAGGGGTAGATGAGAAGTGCAGAAGGCTGCGTCATTTGTCAAGATAAAGGAGAAGTGGGAGAAGAAGAAAGAGGTGGGGGAGAAGAAAAAGGAGGGGGAGAAAAAGGAGAGGGAGAAGAAAGAGGAATGGGAAGAGAAAAAAGTGGGAGGGGAAAGTAGAGAATGGGAGGGTAGAGAAGTAGATAAGGAAAGGGAGAAAGAAGGGAGGAGACAGGAGAGGAGGTGAAAGGGGGAGAATGAATGGGGAGGAGGGAGGGGATAGGAGGGGAGATGGGAGTCTCGCCGCTTTAGGTTCCTTGAAGGGGAGCTGACGCTAACCTGGTGAGGGGTGAGGGAGGGGAGGGGGTGAAGGGTAAGAGGGAAGGGGTATAGGTGTAGGTGAGGTAGTAATGTTGGAGGGGGAAGTGGGGGAGGTTGAGGTGGTAGTGGAGGGGAAAGATAGTGAGGTGTTGGAAGAAGGGGGGTGTTAATGTGGGGCGGGTGGTGAGGGGGGAGAGAAAGAGGGAAAGGGGAAAAAAGGGGGTAAAGGGTAAGGGTTGAGGGGGTGAGGGGGTATCCCAGTGCTTCTGTGTCTCACCTTTATACACTATTTTGTTGGCTCCCCCTCCCCCTTCCCAACCCCTTCCCCCCTCTCTCTCTCTCGTCACAACTTGTCACATTTACTTAGGTAATCAGCTGGGACCGTTTGGGACCAGCTGGGGCCAGCTGGGGCCAGCTGGGACCAGCTAGCTAAGTTAAAATTTTTACGAGAACACTTTTACGACAAAATTATCCAGGTACACGTCAACAGTGACCACTGTTGTTAGCAGTGACCACTGTTGTTAACAGTGATCACTGTTGTTAACAGTGATCACTGTTGTTAGCAGTGACCACAAATGTTAACAGTGATCACTGTTGTTAACAGTGATCACTGTTGTTAACAGTGATCACTGTTGTTAACAGTGATCACTGTTGTTAGCAGTGACCACAAATGTTAACAGTGATCACTGTTGTTAACAGTGATCACTGTTGTTAACAGTGACCATGTTGTTAACAGTGAACACTGTTATTAGCAGTGATCACTGTTGTTAACAGTGATCACTGTTGTTAACAGTGATCACTGTTGTTAACAGTGACCACTGTTGTTAACAGTGAACACTGTTATTAACAGTGATCACTGTTGTTAACAGTGATCACTGTTGTTAACAGTGATCACTGCTGTCAACAGTAATCATTGCTGTTAACAGTGATCACTGTTGTTAACAGTGACCCCTCACGTCGGAGGCATCGTGTTGGGGTCAACATCTCGGTTTATATGGAAGCTGACAAGACAACGGAAACGGGGACCAAACAACGGTGTTCGCTGTAGCATATACCGTCCCTTCTAACAAAAGCTGTGAGAACAACGCCCTTTTGTGTGACGAAATTGAAGCAATTAGTGGTAACAAAACGGTGATATTAGTTGGTAACCTCAGTGTTGTACAAACATATATTGGAAGCCAACAGAAGGCTTCGGTCAAATGACCGAAAGCTCCAACGGCGGGTCATCGTCTAAGATCCGCGTCAGAAAACACTTGTCCTGTTCCCTGACGAACCTAACCTAACGTAACCTATTCTAACCTAAACTAATCTTACCTAATCTAACCTAACCTAATCTAATCTAACCTAACGTAACGTAACCTAACGTAACCTAACCTAACGTAACCTAACCTAACCTAACCTAACCTAATCTAACCTAACCTAAACTAACCTAACCTAACCTAACCTAACCTAACCTAACCTAACTTAACCTAACCTAACCTAACCTAACTTAACCTCACCTTACCTAACCTAACCTAACCTTACCTAACCTAACCTAACCTAACCTAACCTAACCTAACGTTACCTTACCTAATCTAACGTAACGTAACGTAACGTAACGTAACGTAACGTAACGTAACCTAACCTGACCTAACCTAACCTAACCCAACCTAACTTAACGTAACGTAACGTAACCTAACCTAACCTAACCTAACCTAACCTAACCTAACCTAACCTAGCCTAACCTTACCTAACCTAACCTAACCTAACTTAATCTATCCGGGGGACGAAGAGATCACTTGACTAGTCGACATGATTCGTGATAATTTTCCAGCGCATGTCGTTCCATCATCTCCGCTACGAAATGATCACTCATGCTAAGATGTCTGAAACAACTGACCCAGCCTTGGTAAAGCTGACAGAACTAACGTAGCAACCGGAACTAGACCTTGCTAACGTAGCAAATGGAACCAGACCTTGCTAACGTAGCGGCTGGAACCAGACCTTGCTAACGTAGCAAATGGAACCAGACCTTGCTAACGTAGCAAATGGAACCAGACCTTGCTAACGTAGCAAATGGAACCAGACCTTGCTAACGTAGCGACTGGAACCAGACCTTGCTAACGTAGCAACTGTAACAGACCTTACTAACGTAGCAACTGGAACCAGACCTTGCTAACGTAGCAACTGGAACCAGGCCTTGCTAACGTAGCGGCTGGAACCAAACCTTGCTAACGTAGCAACTGGAACCAGACCTTGCTAACGTAGCAACTGGAACCAGACCTTGCTAACGTAGCAACTGGAACCAGACCTTGCTAACGTAGCAACTGGAACCAGACCTTGCTAACGTAGCAACTGGAACCAGACCTTGCTAACGTAGCAACTGGAACCAGACCTTGCTAACGTAGCAACTGGAACCAGACCTTGCTAACGTAGCAACTGGAACCAGACCTTGCTAACGTAGCAACTGGAACCAGACTTTGCTAACGTAGCAACTGGAACCAGACCTTGCTAACGTAGCAACTGGAACCAGACCTTGCTAACGTAGCAACTGGAACCACACTTTGCTAACGTAGCAACTGGAACCAGACTTTGCTAACGTAGCAACTGGAACCAGACCTTGCTAACGTAGCAACTGGAACCAGACTTTGCTAACGTAGCAACTGGAACCAGACCTTGCTAACGTAGCAACTGGAACCAGACCTTGCTAACGTAGCAACTGGAACCAGACCTTGCTAACGTAGCAACTGGAACCAGACTTTGCTAACGTAGATGTAAAAAAGAAACCAGATTATTTGACCCGGTCAGTTTAAAAGTGAGAGTAACATTAATTTTCTGGAAGGAAAGTGAACTGACCACAGACTGTGAGGTGATCCAGGCATGTCAAGTACCACTGGTGATCCAGACATGTCAAGTACCACTGGTGATCCAGACATGTCAGGTAACAATGGTGATTCACTCATGTCAGGTAACAATGGTGATTCACTCACGTCAGGTAACAATGGTGGTAGGGAACATTAATCACAACAATAATCTATATAAAATAATCAGGGTTGACTATCCTTGACCTACTGACTTGCACCATCCCTGAGCTACTGACCTGCACCATCCATGATCTACTAACCTGCACCATCCTTGACCTACTGACCTGCACCATCACTGAGCTACTGACCTGCACCATCCATGATCTACTGACCTGCACCATCCCTGACCTACTGACCTGCACCAACCCTGACCTACTGACCTGCACCATCCATGATCTACTAACCTGCACCATCCCTGACCTACTGACCTGCACCAACCCTGACCTACTGACCTGCACCATCCATGATCTACTAACCTGCACCATCCCTGACCTACTGACCTGCACCAACCCTGACCTACTGACCTGCACCATCTCTGAGCTACTGACCTGCACCATCCCTGACCTACTAACCTGCACCATCCCTGAGCTACTGACCTGCACCATCCATGATCTACTAACCTGCATCATCCCTGACGTACTAACCTGCACCATCCCTGAGCTACTGACCTGCACCATCCATGATCTACTAACCTGCACCATCCCTGACCTACTAACCTGCACCATCCCTGACCTACTGACCTGCACCATCCCTGACCTACTGACCCACACCATCCCTGACCTACTGACCTGCACTATCTCTGACCTACTGACCTGCATCATCCCTGACCTACTGACCTGCACCATCCCTGACCTACTAATCTGCAAAATTCCTGACCTACTGACCTGCACCAATAAGGTCAACACTACTGAACTAATAGATATAAATAATATTGAGGATAAGGCTTGTAGGCTTGTAGTCTTGTAGGCTTGTAGGCTTGTAGACTTGCAGGCTTGTAGGCTTGTAGGCTTGTAGCCTTGTAGGCTTGTAGGCTTGTAGGCTTGTAGACTTGCAGGCTTGTAGGCTTGTAGGCTTGTAGGCTTGTAGACTTGTAGGTTTGTAGGCTTGTAGGCTTGTAGGCTTGTAGGCTTGTAGGCTTGTAGACTTGTAGACTTGCAGGCTTGTAGGCTTGTAGGCTTGTAGGCTTGTAGGCTTGTAGACTTGTAGGTTTGTAGGCTTGTAGGTTTGAAGGCTTGTAGGCTTGTAGGCTTGTAGGTTTGTAGGCTTGTAGGTTTGTAGGCTTGTAGACTTGTAGGCTTGTAGGCTTGTAGGCTTGGAACAAAAATTGCAAATATTGAGAAGGATAATATAGCAAAAAATATAACCTCAACTATCGTCCCAGGAGCTTAACCTCAACTATCGTCCCAGGAGCTTAACCTCAACTATCGTCCCAGGAGCTTAACCTCAACTATCGTCCCAGAAGCTTAACATCAACTATCGTCAAAGGAGCTTAACCTCAATTATCGTCCCAGGAGCTTAACCTCAACTATCGTCCCAGGAGCTTAACCTCAACTATCATGCCAACAACTTAATTTCAACTATCGTCCCAGGAGCTTAACCTCAACTATCGTCCCAGAAGCTTAACCTCAACTATCGTCCAAGGAGCTTAACCTCAACTATCGTCCCAGGAGATTAACCTCAGCTGTCGTCAAAGTAGCTTAACCTCAACAGTCGTCCCAGAAGCTTAACCTCAACTATCGTCCCAGAAGCTTAACCTCAACTATCGTCCCAGGAACTTAACCTCAACTATTGTCACAGGAACTTAACCTCAACTATCGTCCCAGGAGCTTAACCTCAACTATCGTCACAGGAGCTTAACCTCAACTATCGTCCCAACAACTGAACCTCAACTATCGTCTCAGCAACTTAACCTCAACTATCGTCCCAAGAGTTTAACCTCAACTATCGCCCCAGGAGCTTAACCTCAACTATCGTCCTAGAAGCTTAACCTCAACTATCGTCCCAGGAGCTTAACCTCAACTATCGTCCCAGAAGTTTAGCCTCAACTATCGTCCTAGGAGCTTAGCCCCAACTATCGTCCCAGAAGCTTAACCTCAACTATCGTCCCAGGAGCTTAACCTCAACTATTGTCACAGGAACTTAACCTCAACTATCTTCCCAGGAACTTAACCTCAACTGTCGTCTCAGCATCTCATCCTCAGCTGTCGTCCCAGGAGCTTAATCTCAACTATCGTCCCAGGAGCTTAACCTCAACTATCGTCCCAACAACTGAACCTCAACTATCGTCTCAGCAACTTAACCTCAACTATCGTCACAGGAGTTTAACCTCAACTATCGTCCCAGGAGCTTAATCTCAACTGTCATCCCAACAATTTAATCTCAACTATCGTCCCAGGAGCTTAACCTCAACTATCGTCCCAGAAGCTTAACCTCAACTATCGTACCAGGAGTTTAACCTCAACTATCGTCCCAGGAGCTTAACCTCAACTATCATCCCAGGAGCTTAACCTCAACTATCGTTCCAGGAGCTTAACCTCAACTATTGTCACAGGAACTTAACCTCAAGTATCGTCCCAGGAGCTTAACCTCAACTGTCGTCTCAGCAACTCATCCTCAACTATCGTACCAGGAGTTTAACCTTAACTATCGTCCCAGGGGCTTAACCTTAACTATCGTCCCAACAACTGAACCTCGACTATCGTCTCAGCAACTTAACTTCAACTATCGTCCCTGGAGTTTAACCTCAACTATCGTCCCAGGAGCTTAACCTCAACTATCGTCCCAGATGTTTAGCATCAACTATCGTCCCAGGAGCTTAACTTCAACTCTCGTCCCAGAAGCCTAACCTCAACTATCGTCCCAGGAGCTTAACCTCAACTATCTTCCCAGAAGCTTAACCTCAACTATCGTCCCAGGAGCTTAACCTCAACTATCGTCCCTGGAGCTTAACCTCAACTATCGTCCCAGGAGCTTAACCTCAACTATCATCCCAACAACTTAATCTCAACTATCGGCTCATGAGCTTAACCTCAACTATCTTCCCAGAAGCTTAACCTCAAGTATCGTCCCAAGAGCTTAACCTCAACTCTCGTCCCAGGAGCTTAACCTCAATTCTCGTTCCAGGAGCTTAACCTCAACTATCGTCCCTGGAGCTTAACCTCAACTATCGTCCCAGGAGCTTAACCTCAACTATCGTCCCAGGAGCTTAACCTCAATTCTCGTTCCAGGAGCTTAACCTCAACTATCGTCCCAGGAGCTTAACCTCAATTCTCGTTTCAGGAGCTTAACCTCAACTATCGTCCCTGGAGCTTAACCTCAACTATCGTCCCAGGAGCTTAACCTCAACTATCGTCCCTGGAGCTTAACCTCAACTATCGTCCCAGGAGCTTAACCTCAACTATCGTCCCAGGAGCTTAACCTCAACTATCGACCCAGAAGCTTAACCTCAACTCTCTTCCCAGGAGCTAAACGTCAACTATCATCCCTGGAGCTTAACCTCATCTATCGTCCCAGGAGCTTAACCTCAACTATCGTTCCAGGAGCTTAACCTCAACTATCGTCCCAGGAGCTTAACCTCAACTCTCGTCCCAGGAGCTTAACCTCAACTATCATCCCAGGAGCTTAACCTCATCTATCGTCCCAGGAGCTTAACCTCAACTATCGTCCCAGGAGCTTAACCTTAACTATCGTCCCAGGAGCTTAACCTCAACTATCGTCCCAGGAGCTTAACCTCAACTATCGTCCCAGAAGCTTAACATCAACTATCGTCAAAGGAGCTTAACCTCAATTATCGTCCCAGGAGCTTAACCTCAACTATCGTCCCAGGAGCTTAACCTCAACTATCATGCCAACAACTTAATTTCAACTATCGTCCCAGGAGCTTAACCTCAACTATCGTCCCAGAAGCTTAACCTCAACTATCGTCCAAGGAGCTTAACCTCAACTATCGTCCCAGGAGATTAACCTCAGCTGTCGTCAAAGTAGCTTAACCTCAACAGTCGTCCCAGAAGCTTAACCTCAACTATCGTCCCAGAAGCTTAACCTCAACTATCGTCCCAGGAACTTAACCTCAACTATTGTCACAGGAACTTAACCTCAACTATCGTCCCAGGAGCTTAACCTCAACTATCGTCCCAGGAGCTTAACCTCAACTATCGTCCCAACAACTGAACCTCAACTATCGTCTCAGCAACTTAACCTCAACTCTCGTCCCAAGAGTTTAACCTCAACTATCGCCCCAGGAGCTTAACCTCAACTATCGTCCTAGAAGCTTAACCTCAACTATCGTCCCAGGAGCTTAACCTCAACTATCGTCCCAGAAGTTTAGCCTCAACTATCGTCCTAGGAGCTTAGCCCCAACTATCGTCCCAGAAGCTTAACCTCAACTATCGTCCCAGGAGCTTAACCTCAACTATTGTCACAGGAACTTAACCTCAACTATCTTCCCAGGAACTTAACCTCAACTGTCGTCTCAGCATCTCATCCTCAGCTGTCGTCCCAGGAGCTTAATCTCAACTATCGTCCCAGGAGCTTAACCTCAACTATCGTCCCAACAACTGAACCTCAACTATCGTCTCAGCAACTTAACCTCAACTATCGTCACAGGAGTTTAACCTCAACTATCGTCCCAGGAGCTTAATCTCAACTGTCATCCCAACAATTTAATCTCAACTATCGTCCCAGGAGCTTAACCTCAACTATCGTCCCAGAAGCTTAACCTCAACTATCGTACCAGGAGTTTAACCTCAACTATCGTCCCAGGAGCTTAACCTCAACTATCATCCCAGGAGCTTAACCTCAACTATCGTTCCATGAGCTTAACCTCAACTATTGTCACAGGAACTTAACCTCAAGTATCGTCCCAGGAGCTTAACCTCAACTGTCGTCTCAGCAACTCATCCTCAACTATCGTACCAGGAGTTTAACCTTAACTATCGTCCCAGGGGCTTAACCTTAACTATCGTCCCAACAACTGAACCTCGACTATCATCTCAGCAACTTAACTTCAACTATCGTCCCAGGAGTTTAACCTCAACTATCGTCCCAGGAGCTTAACCTCAACTATCGTCCCAGATGTTTAGCATCAACTATCGTCCCAGGAGCTTAACTTCAACTCTCGTCCCAGAAGCCTAACCTCAACTATCGTCCCAGGAGCTTAACCTCAACTATCTTCCCAGAAGCTTAACCTCAACTATCGTCCCAGGAGCTTAACCTCAACTATCGTCCCTGGAGCTTAACCTCAACTATCATCCCAACAACTTAATCTCAACTATCGGCTCATGAGCTTAACCTCAACTATCTTCCCAGAAGCTTAACCTCAAGTATCGTCCCAGGAGCTTAACCTCAACTCTCGTCCCAGGAGCTTAACCTCAATTCTCGTTCCAGGAGCTTAACCTGAACTATCGTCCCTGGAGCTTAACCTCAACTATCGTCCCAGGAGCTTAACCTCAACTATCGTCCCAGGAGCTTAACCTCAATTCTCGTTCCAGGAGCTTAACCTCAACTATCGTCCCAGGAGCTTAACCTCAATTCTCGTTCCAGGAGCTTAACCTCAACTATCGTCCCTGGAGCTTAACCTCAACTATCGTCCCAGGAGCTTAACCTCAACTATCGTCCCTGGAGCTTAACCTCAACTATCGTCCCAGGAGCTTAACCTCAACTATCGTCCCAGGAGCTTAACCTCAATTATCGACCCAGAAGCTTAACCTCAACTCTCGTCCCAGGAGCTAAACGTCAACTATCATCCCTGGAGCTTAACCTCATCTATCGTCCCAGGAGCTTAACCTCAACTATCGTTCCAGGAGCTTAACCTCAACTATCGTCCCAGGAGCTTAACCTCAACTCTCGTCCCAGGAGCTTAACCTCAACTATCATCCCAGGAGCTTAACCTCATCTATCGTCCCAGGAGCTTAACCTCAACTATCGTCCCAGGAGCTTAACCTCAACTATCGTCCCAGGAGCTTAACCTCAACTATCGTCCCAGAAGCTTAACATCAACTATCGACCCAGGAGCTTAACTTCAACTATCGTCCCAGGAGCTTAACCTCAACTATCGTTCCAGGAGCTTAACCTCAACTATCGTCCCAGGAGGTTAACTTCAACTATCGTCCCAGGAGCTTAACCTCAATTCTTGTCCAAGGAGCTTAACCTTAACTATCGTCCCAGAAGCTTAACCTCAACTATCGTCCCAGGAGCTTAATCTCAACTATCGTCCCAGGAGCTTAACCTCAACTATCGTCCCAGGAGCTTAACCTCAACTATCGTCCCAGGAGCTTAACCTCAGCTATCGTCCCAGGAGCTTAAATTCAACTATCGTCCCAGGAGCTTAACCTCAACTTTCGTCCCAGGAGCTTAACCTCAACTATCGTCCTAGGGGCTTAACCTCAATTCTTTTCCCAGGAGCTTAACCTTGACTATCGTCCCAGGAGCTTAACCTCAACTATCGTCCCAGGAGCTTAACATCAACTATCGTCCCAGGAGCTTAACCTCAACTATCGTCCCAGGAGCTTAACCTCAACTATCGTCCCAGGAGCTTAACCTTAACTATCGTCCCAGGAGCTTAACCTCAACTATCGTCCCAGGAGCTTAACCTTAACTATCGCCCCAGAAGCTTAACCTCAACTAACGTCCCAGGAGCTTAACCTCAACTATCATCCCAGGAGCTTAACCTCAACTATCGTCCCAGGAGCTTAACCTCAACTACCGTCCCAGGAGCTTAACCTCAACTATCGTCCCAGGAGCTTAACCTCAGCTATCGTCCCAGGAGCTTAACCTCAGCTATCGTCCCAGGAGCTTAACCTCAACTATCGTCCCAGGAGCTTAACTTCAACTATCGTCCCAGGAGCTTAACCTCAATTCTCGTCCCAGGAGCTTAACCTTAACTATCGTCCCAGGAGCTTAACCTCAACTATCGTCCCAGGAGCTTAATCTCAACTATCGTCCCAGGAGCTTAACCTCAACTATCGTCCCAGGAGCTTAACCTCAACTATCGTCCCAGGAGCTCAACCTCAACTATTGTCCCAGGAGCTTAACCTCAACTATCGACACTGAAGCTTAACCTCAGCTATCGTCCCAGGAGCTTAACCTCAACTATCGTCCCAGGAGCTTAACCTCAGCTATCGTCCCAGGAGCTTAACCTCAATTCTTGTCCCAGGAGCTTAACCTCAACTATCGTCCCAGGAGCTTAACCTCAACTATCGACCCAGGAGCTTAACCTCAGCTCGTCCCAGGAGCTTAACCTTAACTATCGTCCCAGGAGCTTAACCTCAACTATCGTCCCAGGAGCTTAACCTCAACTTTCGTCCCAGGAGCTTAACCTCAACTATCGTCCCAGGAGCTTAACCTCAACTATCGTCCCAGGAGCTTAACCTCAACTATCATCCCAGGAGCTTAACCTCAATTCTTTTCCCAGGAGCTTAACCTTGACTATCGTCCCAGGAGCTTAACCTCAACTATCGTCCCAGGAGCTTAACATCAACTATCGTCCCAGGAGCTTAACCTCAACTATCGTCCCAGGAGCTTAACCTCAACTATCGTCCCAGGAGCTTAACCTTAACTATCGTCCCAAAAGCTTAACCTCAACTATCGTCCCAGGAGCTTAACCTCAACTATCGCCCCAGGAGCTTAACCTCAACTATCGTCCCAGGAGCTTAACCTCAACTATCGTCCCAGGAGCTTAACCTCAACTATCGTCCCAGGACCTTAACCTCAACTATCCACTCAGAAGCTTAACCTCAGCTATCGTCCCAGGAGCTTAACCTCAACTATCGTCCCAGGAGCTTAACCTCAGCTATCGTCCCAGGAGCTTAACCTCAATTCTTGTCCCAGGAGCTTAACCTCAACTATCGTCCCAGGAGCTTAACCACAACTATCGACCCAGGAGCTTAACCTCAGCTCGTCCCAGGAGCTTAACCTTAACTATCGTCCCAGGAGCTTAACCTCAACTATCGTCCCAGGAGCTTAACCTCAACTATCGTCCCAGGAGCTTAACCTCAACTATCGTCCCAGGAGCTTAACCTCAACTATCGTCCCAGGAGCTTAACCTCAACTATCATCCCAGGAGCTTAACCTCAATTCTTTTCCCAGGAGCTTAACCTTGACTATCGTCCCAGGAGCTTAACCTCAACTATCGTCCCAGGAGCTTAACATCAACTATCGTCCCAGGAGCTTAACCTCAACTATCGTCCCAGGAGCTTAACCTCAACTATCGTCCCAGGAGCTTAACCTTAACTATCGTCCCAAAAGCTTAACCTCAACTATCGTCCCAGGAGCTTAACCTCAACTATCGCCCCAGGAGCTTAGCCTCAACTATCGTCCCAGGAGCTTAACCTCAACTATCGTCCCAGGAGCTTAACCTCAACTATCGTCCCATGAGCTTAACCTCAACTACCGTCCCAGGAGCTTAACCTCAACTATCGTCCCAGGAGCTTAACCTCAGCTATCGTCAGAGGAGCTTAACCTCAGCTATCGTCCCAGGAGCTTAGCCTCAACTATCGTCCCAGGAGCTTAACTTCAACTATCGTCCCAGGAGCTTAACCTCAATTCTCGTCCCAGGAGCTTTGCCTTAACTATCGTCCCAGGAGCTTAACCTCAACTATCGTCCCAGGAGCTTAATCTCAACTATCGTCCCAGGAGCTTAACCTCAACTATCGTCCCAGGAGCTTAACCTCAACTATCGTCCCAGGAGCTTAACCTCAACTATCGACTCAGAAGCTTAACCTCTGCTATCGTCCCAGGAGCTTAACCTCAACTATCGTCCCAGGAGCTTAACCTCAACTATCGTCCCAGGAGCTTAACCTCAATTTTTGTCACAGGAGCTTAACCTCAACTATCGTCCCAGGAGCTTAACCTCAACTATCGACCCAGGAGCTTAACCTCAACTATCGTCCCAGGAGCTTAACCTCAACTATCGACTCAGAAGCTTAACCTCAGCTATCGTCCCAGGAGCTTAATCTCAACTATCGTCCCAGGAGCTTAACCTCAACTATCGTCCCAGGAGCTTAACATCAATTATCATCCCAGGAGCTTAACCTTAACTATCGTCCCAGGAGCTTAACCTCAACTATCAGCCAAGGTGCTTAACCTTAACTATCGTCCCAGGAGCTTAACCTCAACTATCGTCCCAGGAGTTTAACCTTAACTATCGTCCCAGGAGCTTAACCTCAACTATCGTCCCAGGAGCTTAACCTCAACTATCGTCCCAGGAGCTTAACCTCAATTATCGTCCCAGGAGCTTAACCTCAACTATCATCTCAGGTGCTTAACCTCAACTATCGTCCCAGGAGCTTAACCTTAACTATCGTCCCAGGAGCTTAACCTCAACTATCGTCCCAGGAGCTTAACCTCAACTATCATCCCAGGTGCTTAACCTTAACTATCTTCCCAGGAGCTTAACCTCAACTATCGTCCCAGGAGCTAAACCTTAACTATCGTCCCAGGAGCTTAACCTCAACTATCGTCACAGGAGCTTAACCTTAACTATCGTCCCAGGAGCTTAACCTTAACTATCGTCCCAGGAGCTTAACCTCAACTATCGTCCCATGAGCTTAACCTCAACTACCGTCCCAGGAGCTTAACCTCAATTATCGTCCCAGGAGCTTGACCTCAACTATCGTCCAAGGAGCTTAACCTCAAACTATCGTCCCAGGAGCTTAACCTCAACTATGTCCCAGGAGCTTAACCTCAACTATCGTCCCAGGAGCTTAACCTCAACTATCGTCCCAGGAGCTTAACCTCAACTATCGTCCCAGGAGCTTAACCTTAACTATCGTCCCAGGAGCTTAACCTCAACTATCGTCCCAGGAGCTTAACCTCAACTATCATCCCAGGTGCTTAACCTTAACTATCGTCCCAGGAGCTTAACCTCAACTATCGTCCCAGGAGCTTAACCTCAACTATCGTCCCAGGTGCTTAACCTTAACTATCGTCCCAGGAGCTTAACCTCAACTATCGTCCCAGGAGCTTAACCTCAACTATCGTCCCATGAGCTTTACCTCAACTATCGTCCCTGGAGCTTAACCTTAACTATCGTCCCAGGAGCTTAACCTCAACTATCGTCCCAGGAGCTTAACCTCAACTATCATCCCAGGTGCTTAACCTTAACTATCGTCCCAGGAGCTTAACCTCAACTATCGTCCCAGGAGCTTAACCTCAACTATCGTCCCAGGTGCTTAATCTCAACTATCATCCCAGGTGCTTAACCTTAACTATCGTCCCAGGAGCTTAACCTCAACTATCGTCCCAGGAGCTTAATCTCAACTATCGTCCCAGGAGCTTAACCTCAACTATCGTCCCAGGAGCTTAACCTCAACTGTCATCCCTGGTGCTTAACCTTAACTATCGTCCCAGGAGCTTAACCTCAACTATCGTCCCAGGAGCTTAACCTCAACTATCGTCCCAGGAGCTTAACCTGAACTATCGTCCCAGGAGCTTAACCTCAACTATCGTCCCAGGAGCTTAACCTCAACTATCGTCCCAGGAGCTTAACCTCAACTATCGTCCCAGGAGCTTAACCTTAACTATCGTCCCAGGAGCTTAACCTCAACTATCGTCCCAGGAGCTTAACCTCAACTATCATCCCAGGTGCTTAACCTTAACTATCGTCCCAGGAGCTTAACCTCAACTATCGTCCCAGGAGCTTAACCTCAACTATCATCCCAGGTGCTTAACCTTAACTATCGTCCCAGGAGCTTAACCTCAACTATCGTCCCAGGAGCTTAACCTCAACT
>NC_069406.1:38681113-38691113 GCF_026875155.1 Cherax quadricarinatus
TTGACGTTGGTGTTTCGCTCTATTTTGTGGCCAGAATTTGTTTTGTACTCTGATGAAGATTATTTTCCTCGTGTTTACCATATCTGAGTAATTGAAATTTCTCATCGTTGAACTTCATATTGTTTTCTGCAGCCCACTGAAAGATTTGGTTGATGTCCGCCTGGAGCCTTGCAGTGTCTGCAATGGAAGACACTGTCATGCAGATTCGGGTGTCATCTGCAAAGGAAGACACGGTGCTGTGGCTGACATCTTTGTCTATGTCATAACAGAGAACTGAACAGAGAGTTGTCTGAGTGGCAAGACGTAAACAATGGAGTTCCTCAGGGATCAGTATTTGGTCCAGTCATCTTCTGAACAGTGTTGTCTGAGTGGCAAGACGTAGACAGTACTCTTCTGTCTCTCATTCCCATGTACTCGAGTGTACTCTCTCTCTCTCTCTCTCTCTCTCTCTCTCTCTCTCTCCCAGTAACCCCAGGCCAACGGATGCTGTGAATAAGCGATGAGAGCTTTTATCCCCCTCCCTCTCTCTCCCCCTCCCTTCTGAATCCCCTCCCTGCCTATCCCTCCCTACCTCCCCTTCCCTTCTCCCCTCCCTTCTTTCCTACCCCCTCTTTTCTCTGTTCCCTATTCTCTCACTCTTCCCTTTTCTCTTTTCTTCTTCTTTCCTCTTCTCTCTTGCCCTTCTTTTCTCCTGCCCTTCTTCTCTCCTGCCTATCTTCTTTCCTCCCATCTTCTCTCTCCCTCGTCTCTCCGTGTCCCAGGAGAAGCTAGGATCGATGCTACTCCTGTGAGGTGCTACAACCCCCCTCCCCTCCAACCCCACCCTCCCCTCCCCGTCACCAATCCTTCCCCGACACCCACATCCTCTACCCTCTCCACCCGCACTCACACACCATCCCCCACTCAACCCCGTCACGTCCCCCACTCTCCCCCTTTCACTCCTTTTCACCCCTCCCCTTCCCCCATCTACCCCTCCACCACCAATACCCTCCACTATCCTACCGCTCCCCACCTATCTCCTAATCAACCACCCCCACCCATCCTCTATCCCACTTTCTTCCTCCTCATCTTTCTCCTCCTTGCTCCTACCCCTCACCCACCTTCCCCACCTGAACACTGAACATCTCAACACTGAACACCCGAACATTATTTTCTTTGCTACCTTATATGGAGTATGGTGACACGGCTGCCTTCCCTTCCCAAAGTTAATTGGTTAGATTTGAAGCCTAGCTACTACACCAGGGTCATTAAGACTGCATGTCACCTGTACACCACCAGTCACTACACCAGGGTCATTAAGACTGCATGTCACATGTACACCACCAGTCACTACACCAGGGTCATTAAGACTGCATGTCACCTGTACACCACCAGTCACTACACCAGGGCCATTAAGACTGCATGTCACCTGTACACCACCAGTCACTACACCAGGGCCATTAAGACTGCATGTCACCTGTACACCACCAGTCACTACACCAGGGTCATTAAGACTGCATGTCACCTGTACACCACCAGTCACTACACCAGGGCCATTAAGACTGCATGTCACCTGTACACCATCAGTCACTACACCAGGGCCATTAAGACTGCATGTCACCTGTACACCACCAGTCACTACACCAGGGTCATTAAGACTGCATATCACCTGTACACCACCAGTCACTACACCAGGGTCATTAAGATTGCATGTCACCTGTACACCACCAGTCACTACACCAGGGTCATTAAGACTGCATGTCACATGTACACAACCAGTCACTACACCAGGGTCATTAAGACTGCATGTCACCTGTACACCACCAGTCACTACACCAGGGCCATTAAGACTGCATGTCACATGTACACAACCAGTCACTACACCAAGAGAGATTCTTGAGAATATATACACTCTGCCTCATCAAGAATGACTGGTTAACTAGTCATTTTCTAGGCTGATACACTTTCTCCTGTCTATCATATTCAGTTATATTTACAAGTCTACCTTCACCTGATATTGAATTCTCATTCCCATTCCAAAGGCATAGCCATCATTCCCATTTCCAACATCTACAACTGTTTTTCACCTTCCTAAATGTACCCGTGGAGCAGTCCCATCCCAGAGATCATTCCGGTCACCATCATTCCCGAGCAGCACTGCCACTCCTGGACCTTCCTGAGGTGCCGCCTTGCACTCCTGGACGTACCCAAGGCGCCGCCTTGCACTCCTGGACCTACCCGAGGCGCTGTCTTGCACTCCTGGACCTACCTGAGGCGCCGCCTTGCACTCATGGACCTACCTGAGGCGCCGCCTTGCACTCCTGGACCTACCTGAGGCGCTGCCTTGCACTCCTGGACCTACCTGAGGCGCCGCCTTGCACTCCTAGACCTACCTGAGGCGCCGCCTTGCACTCCTGGACCTACCTGACGTGCTGCCTTGCACTCCTGGACCTACCTGAGGCGCCGCCTTGCACTCCTAGACCTACCTGAGGCGCCGCCTTGCACTCCTGGACCTACCTGAGGTGCCGCCTTGCACTCCTGGACCTACTGAGGCGCCATCTTGCACTCCTGGACCTACTGAGGCGCCGCCTTGCACTCCTGGACCTACCTGAGGCGCCGCCTTACACTCCTGGACCTACCTGAGGTGCCGCCTTGCACTCCTGGACCTACCTGAGGCGCCGCCTTGCACTCCTGGACCTACCTGAGGTGCCGCCTTGCACTCCTGGACCTACCTGAGGCGCCGGCTTGCACTCCTAGACCTACCTGAGGCGCCGCCTTGCACTCCTGGACCTACCTGAGGCGCCGGCTTGCACTCCTAGACCTACCTGAGGCGCCGCCTTGCACTCCTGGACCTACCTGAGGCGCCGGCTTGCACTCCTAGACCTACCTGAGGCGCCGCCTTGCACTCCTGGACCTACCTGAGGCGCCGCCTTGCACTCCTGGACCTACCTGAGGCGCCGGTTTGCACTCCTAGACCTACCTGAGGCGCCGCCTTGCACTCCTGGACCTACCTGAGGCGCCGCCTTGCACTCCTGGACCTACCTGAGGCGCCGCCTTGCACTCCTGGACCTACCTGAGGCGCCGCCTTGCACTCCTGGTCAGGCAAACAGTTCTCCAAGCAATGTTTATTTGCAAATTTTCTGTGAGAGCGAAGTTATTAGTTTGTTTTTGTTAGCGTCTCTTTGTTCTTAGTGTTTTTATTTCTGCTTTTGCTTCAAACACACACACACACACACACACACACACACACACACACACACACACACACACACACACACACACACACACACTCACACACACACACACACACACACACACACACACACACAAAGATATCTGGAGGAATTGCAATGAGATGAAGCGGGAGATCATTGATGATCTACAGCCTCCAGAAGGCTGAAGGAGGCCCAGGAGGAGAGGAAGAGATTGGATAGGTGGTATAGAGAGAATCGGGAGGTTTTCTCTAAGCCAACAGTTTCAGATCAAACTGACTTCCTGGGCTATTATATCTCGGGACAAGATTCTGTGACAGGTAGCTCGCTGTCCACTACCTGGAGGTTACCTGGAGGTTATTCCGGGGATCAACGCCCCCGCGGCCCGGTCCATGACCAGGACTCCCGATGGATCAGGGCCTGATCAACTAGGCTGTTACTGCTGGCCGCACGCAGTCCAACGTACGAGCCACAGCCCGGCTGATCCGGCACTGACTTTAGGTATCTGTCCAGCTCTCTCTTGAAGGCAGCCAGGGGTTTATTGGCAATTCCCCTAATGCTTGATGGGAGGCTGTTGAACAGTCTTGGGCCCCGGACACTTATGGTGTTTTCTCTTAGTGTACCAATGGCGCCCCTACTTTTTATTGGCGGCATTTTGCATCGCCTGCCCAGTCTTTTACTTTCGTAGGGAGTGATTTGTGTGTGCAGATTTGGACCATTCCTTCCAAGATTTTCCAAGTGTAGATTATGATATATCTCTCCCTCCTGGGTTCCAACGAGTACAAGTCAAGTGCTTCCAAGCGTTCCCAGTAGTTAAGGTGCTTGACAGAACTTATACACTACACCAGGTTATAGTAGTGTGTACGTGGATCAGCGTAAGACAGTGATGGAGAGGGAACAACTGAGGGAATACGTGAAAACTAGTCTGGGGAAGGGAGGACCCAAAGTCAGGTAACTTCTTCAGAAGCAACCCCGATCCTTTCCCTAGCTAGCTCAAGTCTGGGCCGCCTCACCATCACCCAGCACCTATACGAGTAACTTCTGCAGCCACTCCTCGTCTGGCAGATCTAAGAATGGCCTTAAGAAATCTCAACAAAGAGTCATTCTAGGCTCTTTATACAACATATTTCAGGCCCAACTTGGAGTATGTAGCACCAGCATGGAACCCACTCCTAAGGAAGCGTCTTAAGAAACTGGAGGAAGTGCAGAAGTATGCAACAAGGCTTATTGCTGAGCAAAGGGGCATGATCTAAGAGCTGAAGCTAATGCAACTGAATCTAACGATATTAGAGGACATAAGAATCAGGGGGAGAGACATGACAATAACATAAAAAACACTCATGGGAATTGATATGGTAGACATGCTGTTAGAGGAGAGAGACGGGAACTCGGGGACACAATTGGACGTTTAAGTTACAGATGAGTCACATGGATGTCAGGAAGTATTTCTTCAGTCTCTGAGTGGTCGGGAAGTGGAATGATCCCGGTGAGGAAGTAGTGGAGGCAGATTCCATACACAGCTTGAAGAGCAGGTACGAGTACGACCCACCAGATTAAGAGGGAATGAATCTGGCGAGTGGCAAATTCAGATGTAGGGCCAGGAGCTACGACTAGACCTCGGTAACTACATGTAGGTGGGTACACACACACACACACACACACACACACACACACACACACACACACACACACACACACACACACACACACACACACACACACACACACACACACACACACTCACACACACACACACACACACAAATATTGGCTGGCCACTTGTGACACCTCATAATTTCCCAGGGGTCTACCACCCCCTTTAACCCTCTTAGACCCCCATGCTGTAAAACAGTCTCTCTCTCTCTCTAACACTCACACACACACACACACACACACACACACACACACACACACAACAGGGGCCAGGAGCTCTGACTCGACCCTTGCAACCACAACTAGGTGAGTACACACAGACACAGACAGACACACACACACACACACACACACACACACACACACACTTGATAAAGCACGTCAAGAAACTAGAGAAAGTACAAAGGTTTGCAACAAGGTTAGTTCCAGAGCTAAGGGGAATGTCCTATGAAGAAAGATTAAGGGAAATCGGCCTGACGACACTGGAGGACAGGAGGGTCAGGGGAGACATGATAACGACATATAAAATACTGCGTGGAATAGACAAGGTGGACAAGGACAGGATGTTCCAGGGAGGGGACACAGAAACAAGAGGCCACAATTGGAAGTTGAAGACACAAATGAGTCAGAGAGATAGTAGGAAGTATTTCTTCAGTCATAGAGTTGTAAGGCAGTGGAATAGCCTAGAAAGTGACGTAGTGGAGGCAGGAACCATACACAGTTTTAAGACGAGGTTTGATAAAGCTCATGGAGCGGGGAGAGAGAGGGTCTAGTAGCAACCGGTGAAGAGGCGGGGCCAGGAGCTAGGACTCGACCCCTGCAACCACAAATAGGTGAGTACAAATAGGTGAGTACACACTACGTGTGCCACTAACCAAAATCTTCAACACTTCGCTTGAAACTGAAGTATGGAAGGCAAATGTAGTCCCCATCTTTAAGAAAGGAGACAGAAAAGAAGCACTAAATTATAAACCAATGTCACTGACATGTATAGTATGCAAAGTCATGGAGAAGATTATCAGGAGGAGAGTGGTGGAGCACCTGGAACAGAACAAGATTATAAACGACAGCCAGCACGGATTCATGGAAGGCAAATCTTGTGTCATAAACCTTCTGGAGTTTTATGACAAGGTAACTGAAGTAAGAAATAAGAGAGAGGGGTGGGTTGATTGCATTTTCTTGGACTGCAAGAAGGTCTTCGACACAGTTCCTCGCAAGAGAAACAGGCGCATATAACAGGAACGGCACTGCAGTGGATCAGAGAATACCTGACAGGGAGGCAACAGCGAGACATAGTCCGTCATGAGGTATCACAGTGGGCGCCGGTGACGAGCGGGGTCCCACAGGGGTCAGTCCTGGCACCAGTGCTATTCTTGGTATATGTGAACGACATGACGATGATGATGTGAAGATAATGAGGCAGATGATGTGAAGATAATGAGGAGAATTAAATCAGATGCGGACCAGACAGGTCTACAGAGAGACCTGGACAGACTGGATGCGTGGTCCAGCAACTGGCTCCTAGAATTTAACCACCACCAAATGCAAAATCATGAAGATCGGAGAACGGCAAAGAAAACCGCAGAGTATAGGCTAGGAGGCCAAAGACTGCAAACCTCGCTCAAGGAGAAAGATCTAGGAATGAGTATAATAACGAGTACATCGCCAGAGGCACACATCAACCTGATAACTGCTGCAGCATATGGGCGCCTGGCAAACCTGAGAATAGCGTTCCGGTACCTCAGTAAGGAATCGTTCAAGACTTTATACACTTTGTACGTCAGGCCCATACTGGAGTACGCAGCACCAGTTTGGAACCCATACCTGGTCGAACACGTCAAGAAATTAGAGAAAGTGCAAAGGTTTGCAACAAGGCTAGTTCCAGAGCTAAGGGGAATGTCCTATGAGGAAAGGTTAAGGGAAATCGGTCTGATGACACTGGAGGACAGGAGGGTCATGGGAGACATGATAACGACATACAAAATACTGCGATATTCCAGAGAGGGGACACAGAAACAACGGGTCACAACTGGAAGCTGAAGACTCAGATGAGTCAAAGGGATATTAGGAAGTATTTCTTCAGCCACAGAGTTGTTAGGAAGTGGAATAGTCTGGCAAGCGTTGTAGTGGAGGCAGGAACTAAACATAGTTTTAAGACGAGGTACGATAAAGCTCATGGAGCAGGGAGAGAGGACCTAGTAGCGATCAGTGAAGAGGCAGGGCCAGGAGCTGAGTCTCGATCCTTACAACCACAACTGAGTACAATTAAGTGAGTACACACACACACACACACACACACACACACACACACACACACACACACACACACACACTTATTTCTGTCTCCTATCAGTTTAAAGTCTTACACAATTTAGCAAGTTTTGCTTCAGCTGAACTGACTAATGGTATCACATCTTCCCCAGAAAGATGTACACCATTCCTTACATACCGACCATGGTTACCGGGGCAAATGATTCCAGTTGTTAAGTTCCTTATCTAGCCAACAACTGACTTTAGTTGCCCCAGACATCCATTCACTAGCCTCTTATCTGGATTCCTTTGACATATAATTATATCAATAAGTACCTTGTACAGGGGAGCAACTCTACTGGCAAGCAACTCTCCTCTACTGGCGAGCAACTCTCCTCTACTGGCGAGCAACTCTCCTCTACTGGCGAGCAACTCTCCTCTACTGGCGAGCAACTTTCCTCTTCAACATTTCCCAATATCATTGTCTTCATCGCTGAGGCAGATGATAGTCTTGTTGGCATTACCGGAGTATGTAGAGGGAGGAGGAGTAGGAGAAGGAGGAGAAAGCGGAAGAAGATAGAGAAGGAAGAAGAGGAGGCAAAGAAGATGGCAAAAAGAAGAGAACATTAGACAAAGGAAATCATAATATTCCTTCTATACACACACACACTATATATATATATATATATATATATATATATATATATATATATATATATATATATATATATATATATATATATATATATATATATATATATATATATATATATATTATATATATATATATAATATATATATATATATATTATATATATATATATATATATTGTAAACTTATCTAAAATACATTAAGTTGGATTACGCTAAATTAAATTGTGCTTGTCATAATAGGGTTAGGTAAATTTTCTATGGTTCTTTTGGTACAAAATTATTAACTTTTACATTACCGTAAATGAAAAAAAAATATGTCTTTAAATGTACAAGAGAAAATTTTAGAAAGGACGTAATTTTACCTATTCGGCACAACATACACACACACGCACAATCAGAGAGTATGCATCACCAGCACGAAGGTGACACTTGCTGATATATGGTTAGAAACTGGAGAAGGTGCAGAGGTCAGCAACAAGACTAGTCTCACAGCTGAGGGACTGAAGTACCAGAAGACAGCAAAGAAACTCAGTCAGACGTTCTAGGAAGAGAGAATAACGAGGGGACACATGATTACGACGTACAAAATATACAAAGTGAATCACAGAACGGTCTATGAATCTTAAAGCTCACTTGTCCCGGGTTCAAGACCCGGCTGTCAGAGAGAGAGAAAGAGAGAGAGAGAGAGAGAGAGAGAGAGAGAGAGAGAGAGAGAGAGAGAGAGAGAGAGAGAGAGAGAGAGAGAGAGAGAGAGAGAGAGAGAGAGAGAGAGAGAGAGACCCAAAGCACAGAAAATAAGGGTTATAGATTGAAGCTCAAGACACAGATGAGCCACAGTGATGTCAAGAAATACTTGATCACAGGATGGTAAACAAGTGGAAGGAGAGAGACGAGGGAATGAGGGAAACAAGTGTTACACAGCTTCAAGAGCAGTTACGACCAGCAACTAATAATGCTAGGCGAGTGAAGTTTTAACAGACGGGAGGGGGGTAGGTACAGAGCTGTGACTCGACCCCCAGCACACACAGTCTGGTGAGTACACAGTTCCCTTTAAGAGTACTTTCCTGAGACTGAGAAAGTACTATCTAACATCCCCGAGACTGAGAAAGTACTTTCTAACATCCCCGAGAATGAGAAAGTGCTTTCTAACATTCCCGAGACTGAGAAAGTACTTTCTAACATCCCTGAGACTGAAATAGTACTTCTAACATCTCCCAGACTGAGAAAGAACTTTCTAACATCCCCGAGACTGAGAAAGTACTTTCTAAAATCCCCGAGACTGAGAAAGTACTTTCTAACATCCCCCAGACTGAGAAAGTACTTTCTAACATCCCCAGACTGAGAAAGTACTTTCTAACATCCCCCAGACTGAGAAAGTACTTTCTAACATCCCCCAGACTGAGAAAGTACTTTCTAACATCCCCAGACAGAGAAAGAACTTTCTAACATCCCCCAGACTGAGAAAATACTTTCTAACATATCTTTGTCAATAAAACAAAGAGCCAACAAAAACAGGGTGAACACACTCTCTAGATGTAATTCCTGCTGCTGGTGTTCTAGCAGCGCCACTAACGACCTACTCGAGTCTAATTGCCCAGTAGTTTATCGTCGTTAAGGCACAAGAAGTAGCATAAAGTAGCCTTTGTGGTGTCCTAGAGCCGGACTTACGGCCTCCCAGCCTAATTAAGTGGCGGCAAAGTCTGACGAATGTGCTGGATGGCGACAAAATAGTGAGCAAAGTGGTAGGAATGCTCTTGATGTGATTGAGAACTAATATATATATATATTATATATATATATATATATATATATATATATATATATATATATATATATAAATATATATTATATAATATATATATATATATTATATATATATAATATATATATATATATTATTGCATTCACGAACGAGTGGTATTGATCAATAACAACACTGCGACTAGCCAAGGAGTCGAACCCATGCTGCTTTGGCCCGCCTCATGGTGAGGGAAAGACACACGACGCTCTGGTCCACGGGATCACACAATTCTCAAGAATGACGCACCCAGCCAAGCTCGGTGTTGTACCCGTAATCACTCGTTCGTGGGTACAATATAAAATACTGCTCGTCTGGCTAGTACACCAAACAGGGAGCAGAATGAAATTAGCTCAGAGGCTTCCACACCACCGTTTTTTCTCGGATGACGGGTACAACACCTAGTTTGGTGGGTGTGTCATTCTCCAGAATTGTTTGGTCCCGTGGACCAGAG
>NC_069406.1:38696113-38756113 GCF_026875155.1 Cherax quadricarinatus
GTGTGGGGAGGGAGGGTAGTGAGGGGAGGGAGGGTGGTTTAGAGGGTAGTGAGGGGGGAGGGGGTAGTGAAGGGAGGTGAGGGTGGATGTAGTGAGAAGAGGGAGGGGGGTAGTAAGGGAGGGGAGGGAGGGGGTAGTGAGGGGAGGGAAGGGGGAGGAGTGGGGGAGGGAGGGGGGGGTATTAGTGAGGGGAGGGAGGGGTATAGTGAGAGGGAGGGAGGGGGTTGTGAAGGGGAGGGAGGCGGGGGGGTAGTGAGGGGAGGGGGGAGGGTGTGTAGTGAGGGACGGGAGGGGGTAGTGAGGGGAGGGAGGGGGTAGTGAGGGGAGGGGGGAAGGGGTGGTTTGATAGTGAGGGGAGGGAGGGGTAGTGAGGGGAGGGATGGGAGGGGGGTAGTGAGTGGAGGGAGGGGGTAGTGAAGGGGAGGGAGGGAGGGGGGTAGTGAGGGGAGCGGAGGGGTAGTGAGGGGAGGGAGGGGGTTAGAGTGAGTTGTGGGAGGGGGGTAGTGAGGGGATGGGATGGAAGGTGAGGAGGGGTGGTAGTGAGGGAGGGAGGGGTAGTGTGGTAGGAAGGAGGGGTAGTGAGGGGTCATGGGGGAATGAGGGGTAGTGAGGGTCATGGGGGGAGGGAGGGGGGTAGTGAGGGGCATGGGGGAGGGAGGGGGTAGTGAGGGTCATGGGGGGAGGGTGGGGGGGTAGTGAGGGTCATGGGGGAGGGAGGGGCGTAGTATACGTGAGGGTCATGGGATGGAGGAGGGGGTAGTGAGGGTCATGGGGGAGGGAGTGAGTAGTGTGGGTAATGGGGGGAGGGAGGGGGTAGTGAGGGTGATGGGGGGAGGGAGGGGTTAGTGTGGGTCATGGGGGAGGGAGGGAGTAGTGAGGGTCATGGGGGGAGGGAGGGGGTAGTGAGGGTTCATGGAGGAGGGGAGGGTAGTGAGGGTCATGGGGGAGGGAGGGGGTGGGCTAGTGAGGGTCATGGGGGGGGGATGGGGGTAGTGGGGTCATGGGGGAGGGATGGGGGTAGTGAGGGTCATGGGGAGGAGGGGTAGTGAGGTCATAGGGGGAGGTGAGGGTGGTAGTTGAGGGTTCAGGGGGGGAGGAGGGGGTAGTGAGGGTCATGGGGGAGGGATGGGGGGGTGTGAGGGTCATGGGGGAAGGAAGGGTTAGTGAGAAGCTATGGGGTGAGGGAGGGAGTAGGTGAGGGTCATGGGGGGAGGGAGGGGGTGTGAGGGTCATGGGGAGGAGGGGGGTAGTGAGGGTCATGGGCGAGGGAGGGGGTAGGGGTTAGCCGGGATAGTGAGGGTCATGGGGAGTGAGGGGCGGTAGTGAGGTATGGGGGGAGGGATGCGGGGTAGTGAGGGGGGGAGGGGGGTAGTGGGGGGGTCATGGGGGGGGGGGGGGTTTAAAGGGGGGGGGAGGGGGGGGTGTGGGGTCAGGGGGGGAGGGGGGGGTGGGGGGGGGAGGGGGAGTGAGGGTAGGGGGGGGGGGGGTTTTGAGGGGGGGGGGGGGGGTAGGAGGGTCATGGGGGGAGGGAGGGGGTGTGGGGGGGGGGGGAAAATGGGGGAGGGAGGGGGTTTGTGAGGGTCAGGGGGAGGGGAGGGGGTAGTGAGGGGGGAGGGGGGGAGGGGGGGGGGGAGGGGGGGGTATGGGGGAGGGGGGGGTGTGGGGGGTCAGGGGGGGGGGAGGGGGGGGTAGTGGGGGGGGAGGGGGGGGGAAAGGGGGGGGGGGGGTTTAGTGGGGGTCATGGGGGAGGGAGGGGGGGGGGGGGGGGGGGGGGGTAGTGGGGGTCATGGGGGGGGGAGGGGGGGGGTTTGGGGGGGGGGGGGGGTGTGGGGGGTTAGGGGGGGAGGGGGGGGGTAGGGGGGAAGGGGGGGGGTAGTGGGTTTTTATGGGGGGAGGGAGGGGGTAGGGGGGGGTCATGGGGGGGGGGGGAGGGGTGTGGGGGGAATATAAGGGTTTTTGGGGGGGGGGGGGGGGTTGGAGGGCAGGGGGGAGGGAGGGGGGGGGAGGGGGAGGGGGGGGTGGGAGGGGCGGGGGGGAGGGAGGGGGGGGTTGAGGGGGGGGGGGGGTTGGAGGCATGGGGGGGAGGGGAGGGGGGAGGGGGGGGGCAGGGGGGAGGGTGGGGAGGGGGGCAGGGGGGGGGGGCGGGGAAGGAGGGTCAGGGGGGGGGAGGGGGTAGGGGCAGGGGGGGAGGGGGTAGGGGGGTCAGGGGAGAGGGGGGGGCAGGGAGGGGAGGGGGGGGGGGGGGGGGGCGGGGGGGGAGGGGGTGGAAGGGGAAAGGGGTCGGGGGAGGGAAGGGGGGTGGAGGGTCAGGGGGGGGGAGGGGGTTTGAGGGCGGGGGAGGGGGGCGGGGGAGGGTCAGGGGGGGGAGGGAGGGGTTTTTTGAGGGTCGGGGGAGGGGGGGGTAGGGGGTTTCAGGGGGAGGGAGGGGGGGGGGGGGGGGCTGGGGGAGGGGAGGGGGTGGAGGGTCGGGGGGAGGGGGGGGAGGGGGCAGGGGGAGGGGGGGGGTTTGGGGGCGGGGGAGGGGAAGGGGGGGGAGAGCATTGGGGAGGGGGGGAGGAGGGAGGGGGAGGGAGGGGGGGGGGAGGGAGGGGGGTGGCAAAAGTAGAGGAAAAAAAAATTTTTGAGTGGGAAAAGAGAGGCGAGCAGAGGCGGCAGAGGCGAGCAGAGGCGAGCAGGGGAGCAGAGGGGGGAGCAGAGGCGAGAGAGGCGACGAGGGGAGAGGCGAGCAGAGGCGGCGAGGCGGAGGGGGAGAGGCGGCAAGGCGGCAGAGGGGCAGAGGCGGGGAGGGTGCAGAGGCGTGCAGAGGCGAGCAGAGGCGTGCGAGGCGTGGAGGGGGAGGCGTGAAAGGGCGTGCAGAGGCGGGGGCGGCGAGGCGAGCGAGGCGGCAGAGGCGAGAGAGGCGAGCAGAGCGGCAGAGGCGAGCAGAGGCGGCAGAGGGTGCAGAGGCGGCAGAGGCGGGAGGGCGGCGAGGCGGCGAGGGTGAAAGGGCAGCGAGGCGGCAGAGGCGGCAGAGCGAGCAGGGCGGCGAGGCTGCAGAGGCGAGAGAGGCGGAGAGGCGGCGGGAGGCGAAGAAGGGGTGCAGAGGGGCGGGGGGCAGAGGCGAGCAGGGGCGGCAAGGCACAGAGGCGTGGGGGGGGGCGGGGCAGAGGCGGCAGGGCGAGCAGAGGGGGGGGAAAGCAGAGGCGGCAAAAGGGAGAGGCGAGCAGAGGGCGGGGGGCAGAGGGCGTGAGAGCGGCAGGGCGAGCAGGGCGAGCAGGGGCGGCAGAGGGTGAAAGGGGCGACCCCAGAGGGGAGAGGCGAGCAGGGCGAGCAGAGGCGACAGAGGCGAGCAAAGGGGAGAGGGGCCAGGGCGGCAGGGCGGGGGGCAGGAGGCGAGAAAGGGGAGCAGAGGCGAGCAGGGCGAGCGAGGGGCAAGGGCGGCAAAGGCGAGCAGAGGGGGCGAGGCGGGCGGGGTGGGGGCGGCAAGGCGGCAGAGGCGTGCAGAGGGTTGCAGGGCGGCAGAGGCTGCAGGGGCGAGCAGAGGCGAGCAGAGGGGAAGGGGCGAGCAGAGGCGGAGAGGCGAGCAAAAGGAGGAGAGGCGAGAGGGGCAGCGAGGGGGCAGAGGCGGAGAGGCGAGGGGGCCAGAGGCGAGCAGAGGCGGCAAGGCTGAGGGGGCGGGCGGCGAGGCGGCGGGGAGCAGGCGGCGAGGCGGGACAAAGGGAGCAGAGGCGAGCAGAGGGGGTAAGCGGCAGGGCGAGCGAGGCGAGCAGAGGCGGCAGACGGGGAGCAGAGGCGTGCAGAGGCGAGCAGGGGCGAGCGGGGGCGACCCCCAGGGGCGTGCAGAGGCGAGCAGAGGCGAGCAGAGGGTGAGAGGCGAGCAGAGGGGCAGAGGCGAGCAGAGGCGGCAGAGGCGGGCAGAGGCGAGAGAGGCGGAAGGCGAGCAGAGGCGGCAGAGGCGACAGAGGCGGCAAAGGGAGCAGAGGCGAGCAGAGGCGAGCGAGGGAGAAAAGGAGGCGGGGGCGAGCAGAGGCGAGCGAGGGAGCGAGGCGTGCAGAGGAGAGCAGGGCGAGCAGGGCGTGCAGAAGGAGGGAGCAGGGGGTGCAGCGGAGGGGAGCAGAGGCGGAGAGGCGAGCAGGGCAGCAGAGGGAGCAGAGGCGGCGAGGCGACCCCAGAGGCGAGCAAGGGTGCAGAGGCGGCAAAGGGGAAAGGGCAGAGGCGAGAAGAGGCGAGCGGGCGGCAAGGCGGAAGGGGGCAGAGGCGAGCAGAGGCGGAAAGGCGTGCGAGGCGACAAAGGGGGGCAGAGGCGGAAAAGGGGGTAGACGGCGGGGGGGCGACAGAGGCGGCAGAGGCGAGCAGAGGGGGCAGAGGGTCAGAGGCGAGCGGGGAGCAAGGGAGCAGAGGGGCAGAGGCGAGCAGAGGCGAGCAGAGGGTGCAGAGGCGGCAGGGCGTGCAGAGGCGGCAGAGGCGAGCAGGGGCGAGCGAGGCGAGCAGGGGGGGAGAGGCGAGAGAGGGAGCAGAAGCGGGGGCAGAGGCGAGCGAGGCGAGAAGGCGGCGAGGGGCAGAGGCGAGCAGAGGCGAGCAGAGGGAGGGAGGCGTGCAAGGGGAGCAGAGGCGGCAGGGCGGCAAGGCGAGCAGGGCGAGCGAGGGAGAGAGGCGAGAAGGGCGAGGAGGCGAGCGAGGCGAGCAGAGGGTGCAGGGGCGGCAGAGGCGAGCGGGGGAAGGCGAGCAAAGGGAGCAGAGGCGGCAAGGCAGCGGCGTGCAGAGGGAGAAAAGGGGCGGGGGCAGGGGCGAGCAGAGGGGCGAGGCGCAGAACGAGCAGAGGCGGCAAGGCTTTCAAAACGAGCAGAGGGACAGAGGGAGCAGAGGCGGCAGAGGCTTTTGGGAAAAGGGGGGAGCAGGGGGGGCAAGGCGACCCGAGGCGGCAGAGGCGTGAGAGGCGGCAAGGGTCGGGGGGAGAGGCGGCAGAGGGGCGAGGCGAGAAAAAGGGAAAGGGGGCAGAGGGGCAGAGGCGAGAGAGGCGAGCGAAGGCGGCAGGGGAGCGGGAGGCGAGCAGAGGCGTGCGGGGGCGGCAGAGGCGAGCAGAGGCGGCAGACGAAGCAAAAGGCGGCAAGGCTGCAGAGGCGGAGAGGCGAGCAGGGGAGCAGAGGCGGCAGAGGCGAGCAGAGGCGAGAAGGGAGGGCAGAGGCGAGCAGGGCGGAGGGGGAGCAGAGGCGAGAGAGGCGAGGAGGGAGCAGAGGCGGGGGGCGAGGCGTGAGGGCGAGCAGAGGCGGCAGGGGCGGAGAGGCGTGAAGGGGCAGAGGCGAGCAGAGGCGGAGAGGCGGCAGAGGGAGCGAGGCGAGCAGAGGCGAGCGAGGCGGCGGCGTGCAGGGGGCGAGCAGAGGCGGCAGAGGCGAGCAGAGGCGAGCAGAGGGGGGGGCAAAAAGGAGGCGAGGCGAGCGAGGCAAACAAAAGGCGAGCAAAGGGAGCAAGGCGAGCAGGGCGAGCGGGGCGAGAGGCGGCAGAGGGAGCAGGGCGAGCAGAGGGGTGCAGAAGGCAGAGGCGAGCAGAGGCGAGCAGAAGAGGGGGCGGGAGGGGCAGAGGCGGGAGGGGGGGAAAAGGGAGGCGGCAGAGGGGGCAGAGGCGAGCAGAGGGTGCAGGGCGAGAGGGCGAGCAGAGGGAGCAGGGCGAGAAAGGCGAGCAGAGGCAAAGCAGAGGCGAGAGAGGCGTGCAGAGGCGAGAGAGGCGGCTTTGGCGTGGAGGCGGCAAAGGAGGCAGGGGAGCGGGGGTTGGGGGGAGAAAAGAAGGGGAGAGGGGGCGGGGGGGTTGAGAGGCAGAGAGGGAGAGAGCAGGAGGGAAGGGGGAGCGGGGGTTGAGAGGGAAGAGGCGAAGGGGGGAGAAAAAGGGGGAGAGGGGAGGGGGGAGCAGAGGGAGAGAGGGGAGAGAAGAAGGGGGTGAGGGGGGAAGGGGGAAGACGAGCGGGGAGACGAGGGAAGAGGAGAGGGGGAGGGGGGGTAAGGGGGGAAAAGACAGAGAGGGGAAGAGGGGGGGGGGAAGAGAAAGGGGAGGGGAAAAGGGGGGGAGCAGAGGGAGAAAGAGGGGACGGGGGCCCAAAAAGGCGAGAGAGGGAGTGGGGGCGAGGAAAAAAGGAGGGACAGAAGGCGAGCTTAGGCGTGCAAGGCGAGCAAAGGGTAAGAGGCGGCGAGGGGCAGGGCGTGCAGAGGCGAACGACGAGAGAGGGCGAGCAAAGGCGTTCAAAATCGGGAGGCGACAGAGGCGGCAGAGGCGAGCAGAGGCGTTCAGGGAGAGCAGAGGCGAGCAGAGGTGAGCAAGGCAGAAGGGCGTGCGAGGGGCAGAGGCGGGGCAGAATCGGGCAAAAGGGCGGCAGGGGCGTGCAGGGGCAGCAGGGGCCCCGACGAGGAGAGCAAGGCGAGCGGGGCGAGCAGGGCGGCAGAGGCGTGCAGAGGCGAGCAGAGGCGAGCGGGGCGTGCAGAGGCGAGGAGAGGCGAGAGGGGCGACCAGAGGCGACGAGGGAGCAGAGGCGAGCAGGGGTGCAGGGGAAAGGCAGGGTAGTAGAGGCGTGAAGAAGCGTGCAAGGCGAGCGGGTAGCAGGGCGAGCAGAGGCGTGCAGAGGCGATCAGAGGCGAGCAGAGGGGTTTTGCAGAGGCGAGAGAGGCGAGCAGAGGGAGAGGGGGCGTGCAGGGAGAGCGAGGCGGCAGGGGTGGAGGGGGGCGTGCAGGGCGTTCAGAGGCGGCAGAAGCGTGCAGAGGCGAGCAGAGGCGAGCAGAGGTGAGCAGAGGGTGCAGAGGCATCAGAGGCCGAGCAGGGCGGGCAGGGCGAGCAGAGGCGAGCAGAGGCGAGCAGAGGCGGGGCAGAGGCGTGCAGAGGCGTTTTAAGGGGGCGGCAGAGGCGAGCAGAGGCGAGCAAGGCGTGCGAGGCGAGCGGGCGAGCAGGGCGTGCAAAAGCGAGGAGAGGCGAGCAGGGCGACCGAGGCGGCGAGGCGAGCAGAGGCGAAGCAGAGGCGTGCAGAGGAGGCAGAGGCTAGTAGAGGCGTGAAGAAGGGGGCGGGCGAGCAGAGGCGAGCAGGGCGAGCAGAGGGTGCAGGGGGCGATCGGGGAGCAAGGCGTGCAGAGGCGGCAGAGGCGAGCAGAGGCGGCGGGGCGGCAGGGGAGAGCGGGCGGCAGAGGTTTTGAGCAGAGGCGGCAGAGGCGATCGAGGCGTGGAAGCGTGCAGAGGCGAGCAGAGGCGAGCAGAGGTAAAGGAAGGCGTCGAGGCGTCAGAGGCGGCAGAGGGAGGAGGCGAGCGAGGCGAGCAGAGGCGAGCAGAGGCGAGCAGAGGCGTGCAGAGGCGATCAGAGGCGAGCAGAGGCGAGCAGATGAGAGCAGAGTGAGCTGAGGCGAGCAAAGGGAGCAGAGGCGAGCAGGACCTAGCCCATTATGACGCACTATCACCAAAAACTGGAAACAAAAACTTTTAAGAAAGAAAAAGTCTGGGCTCCTCCTGGACTGTCATCAGGTCGCCAGTGACTTGATAATGGTCTAAGGGGGGCACGGAACGTCGCGTTGAGGTCAGAGTCAGTTACTGTGAAACCCTTTTGTGCTGAAACTTGTGTTTTTAATTGTAACACAAATGAAACTCCTCTTCCGGAGTTCTGCAAGTATCTTGTAAGGACTTGCAAGTTACCCGTTAGTTACCCATAGATTACTTATAAATTTACTTTTAGGTTTAGCGTTGCCCGCATGTCCTAGACCCGGTTTTCCTAGTTTTCTGACCCGACTCTCGTGAGTTAGGCTTGTTTCATCGGGCCAGGACAGAGCTGCTTTAGAAGCCCGTGCTGGTCCCCCCATGGGCCTCATCCCCTGTGTTCAGGTATGTGGGCGAGGTTGTATCCCGCCTGGATTTTTGGCTTAGTAATCCAGTGACTACAAATTCCTCCAACACCAAACTCTTCCTCCAAACCATAACTCTTTCCCCCAAACCCTAACTCTCCCCCCAAACCAAATTTTCCAACACCATAAAACTTCCTCCCAAATCCAAAACTCTTCCCCCAACACCAAAAAATCTTCCCCCAAAACCAAAACCCTTTCCCCCAAAACCAAAACCTTCCCCCCAACCCAAAAAATCTTCCCCCAACCCCCAAAAATATTCCTCCAACCCCAACTCTTCCCCCAACACCTAACTCTTCTAACACCAAAACTCTTCCTCCCAAACCCAAAACCCCTTTCCCCCACCCCAAACTCTTCCTCCAAAACCAAAACTTTCCTCCCAAAACAAACTCTTCTCAAAAACCCTAACTTTCCTCCAAAACCATAAATTTCCCCAACTCCAAAACTCTTCCTCCAAACAAAAAATCTTCTCCAAACCCCAAAACCCCTTCCCCCAAAACCAAACTTTCCTCCCAAAACCAAAACTCTTCCCCCAACACCCAAAATTTCCTCCAACACCAAAACTCTTCCCCCAAACCCCAAATAAATTCTTTCCAAAAAAACTTTCCAAACCAAATTTTTACCTTTTTCCTTTTTTTAAAATCACCCTTTTTTTTCTTCGGGCTAACCCCCTTTCCCTTTTTTTTTTTCCCTTTTTTTTTTTTTTTTTGGGGTTTGGTGTGTGTGTTTATGTGGTGTGTGGGTGTGTTTTGGGGGTGGTTTTTTGTGTGGGGGTGTGTGTGTTTTGTGCGTGTGTGTTTATATGTGTGTGTGTGGCGGGGGGTGTTTTGTGTTTTTGTGGTGGTGGTGTGTGTGTGTGTTTTTTGTGTGTGCGTGGTTGTTGCGTGTGTGTGTGTTATGTGTGTGTGTGTTTTGTTTTGTGTTGTGTGGTGTGTGTGTGTGTGTGTTTATGTGTGTGTGTGTGTGTGTGTGTGTTTGTTGTGTGTGTGTGGTGTTTTATGTTGTTGTGTGTGTGTGCGTGTGTGTTTTTAGGTGTGGTGTTGTGTGTTGGGGGTGTGTGTTTTGTTGATGTGTGTGTGTGTGTGTGTGTGTGTTTTGGTGTGTTTTTTTGTGTGTGTGTGGTGGGTTTGTGTGCGTGTGCGCGTGTGTGTTTAGGTCAGAGATACGATCAATAGAGAATGAAGGGGGGAAAAAGAAAGAGGGTGGAGGAGGGGAGGAAGAAAATGATAAAAGGGGTGAAGAAAAGAGAAAAAGAAGGTAAAGGGAGCAAAAATAAGAGGAAATAAAGGAGACAAATAGGTAAATTTAACTAAAATTATTTTAAGCGGCGGGGGGTGAGCCAGCGGAAAAGGGTTCGGTCAGATAACCCAAAAAGCCCAGTGTGGGGTATAATGTAAGACCCCCGTCAGGAAAAAACTTTTTCCCGTTTCCGCGAACTACCTAATTTAACTAAAGAGAAACAGGAGACAGTGAGAAATAAGGCAGGAGCTGACCAACTGGGGAAATTTCCCCAAAACACACACACATACACCACACACACACAACACGCCCCTCACACACACCCCCACAAACACACCACACAACCAAAACAACACAACACACACACGCACACGCACACGCCCCCGACACGCGGGGAAATTCCGTCTCAAATTTAGATTTAGGAAATGAGTGAGACAGTTGAAGTACAAGACTGGTCGCCCTTTACATTCCTATCCTACAAGAAGGCTTCCAAGCTGAACTTTAAGGAGACTTTAAAGGGAACTTTAAAGGGAACCAGTCCAGAAAGTGTAGCCAGGGATAAGTACAGCAGTGAATTATTATTATTATTAAGCTTTAAGTTGGGATGGGTTATTAAGCGCCAGATGGGGCTGAAGGCTCGATCCTCAGTCTGATAATGGTAACCAGAAAAGTCTACTCTAGCAGCCAGACTTGTTTAGTAGATTAATGTTTATGCAAAAAGGAAGAGAGAGAGAGAGAGAGAGAGAGAGAGAGAGAGAGAGAGAGAGAGAGAGAGAGAGAGAGAGAGAGAGAGAGAGAGAGAGAGAGAGCTATAAGAGCAGCAAGTGTTGAGTTTACCTTCACCAGACAAACTAGGAACCATAAGTTTGCACATGACGAGGAAAGGTGGAGGATAGAGAGGTGAGGTACAAGGAGGAAGACGAATGGATAGGAAGGTAGAGAAGATAAAGAGGGAGGAGAAGGAGAGGAGAGGCTGCTACACGTTAGATAGGTGGCTTGTGGAACACCTATAAATATTTCCCGGCTAGATGTTGCAGCGAAGGTTCTCCATTATAAAGACCTCGGTTCAATCCCCGCGCCATTTCTCGGTTCATTCATAGGCCGTCATCCATTATATCTTTTATCTGAATATACGGAGGTGACCCAACATCATGTGTTGAGTGTTCACATGTGGTATGTGTTGATACATATGCTCTCACAACACAAGATTCATGGTGCCATGTACAAGATTCATGGTACCATATTCAAGATTCATGGTACCTACACCATGCAAGTCAATGCCTCGTACAGCATATAAAAAACAATCAAGAAATAACTGCAAGAGAACAAGTGTTATCCAGCAGCCAATGAACAACTCTCACTTGAAGAACATCGGGAACTGTGGGAATGAGGCAGAGATCCACTCCAGAAGATAATCATTATTATCATCATTATTACGAGCTTGGGAAGTAATAATGATGGAATAATTGGGAAGTAGTTTCTCCTAACAAGAGGTTGTTTCTTACTCGTAATAATCTTTATCTAAGTTAACATTCCCTGATTTTTCTATCAATTATATAAATACCAACAGGAAATCAAAAATTATCAAGAATTATTTTTAATTACTCGACATAATCTGCTTTAGTCAATAATTAATAAATATACAAATAAGTAATACATTACACAAATTCCATTAAGACAGATATAGTATCACATAAAGAAGTCTTTTGAAAGACGTAATTCACTGGGAATATTACTTTCTCAAGAGAGAGTTTCAGGTGTACACAGTACACAGTACACAGTACACAGTACACCAAGCTGAATGAGTACAGTTTTCTCCTTATACACACGTATGGGTTTAGTACAAGCCTGTAGAGCTTCATAGCGTCATCACTGCTACGATGTCTTCTACCAGAATATAGAAGCTCCCTCAGAGTGGTCAAGGGAGACACTGCCTAGACATACCTTGGTGAACCACAGGTCACGTCGGGTCACGTGATATACTTAGCATATGGCTTCAACTTGTGACGTCACTAACTAGTCATACTCTTGAACTGTGGAAATGATAATCATGCACCTTTACATATTAATGAGCCCATAACCAGACATATGAATACATATACTTACTTGTTTAATAATCAGATAACACAAACTTATGATGAGGAATGAAGATAATAGGACGGCGATCCAGTATGTTCGTTTTAGCTAATAGCGAAGTTACTAGCATGGCAGTATTATCAAAGTTACTAGCATGTTATTATTATCAAAGTTACTAGCATGGTAGTATTATCAAAGTTACTAGCATGGTGGTATTATCAAAGTTACTAGCATGGTAGTATTATCAAAGTTACTAGCATGTTATTAATATCAAAGTTACTAGCATGGTAGTATTATCAAAGTTACTAGCATGGTGGTATTATCAAAGTTACTAGCATGGTAGTATTATCAAAGTTACTAGCATGTTATTATTATCAAAGTTACTAGCATGGTAGTATTATCAAAGTTACTAGCATGGTGGTATTATCAAAGTTACTAGCATGGTGGTATTATCAAAGTTACTAGCATGGTAGTATTATCAAAGTTACTAGCATGGTGGTATTATCAAAGTTACTAGCATGGTGGTATTATCAAAGTTACTAGCATGGTAGTATTATCAAAGTTACTAGCATGGTGGTATTATCAAAGTTACTAGCATGGTGGTATTATCAAAGTTACTAGCATGGTATTATTATCAAAGTTACTAGCATGGTATTATTATCAAAGTTACTAGCATGGTAGTATTATCAAAGTTACTAGCATGGTAGTATTATCAAAGTTACTAGCATGGTAGTATTATCAAAGTTACTAGCATGGTGGTATTATCAAATTTACTAGCATGGTAGTATTATCAAAGTTACTAGCATGGTAGTATTATCAAAGTTACTAGCATGGTGGTATTATCAAAGTTACTAGCATGGTATTATTATCAAAGTTACTAGCATGGTATTATTATCAAAGTTACTAGCATGGTAGTATTATCAAAGTTACTAGCATGGTAGTATTATCAAAGTTACTAGCATGGTAGTATTATCAAAGTTACTAGCATGGTGGTATTATCAAATTTACTAGCATGGTAGTATTATCAAAGTTACTAGCATGGTGGTATTATCAAAGTTACTAGCATGGTAGTATTATCAAAGTTACTAGCATGGTGGTATTATCAAAGTTACTAGCATGGTGGTATTATCAAAGTTACTAGCATGGTATTATTATCAAAGTTACTAGCATGGTATTATTATCAAAGTTACTAGCATGGTAGTATTATCAAAGTTTACTGCATGGTAGTATTATCAAAGTTACTAGCATGGTAGTATTATCAAAGTTACTAGCATGGTGGTATTATCAAATTTACTAGCATGGTAGTATTATCAAAGTTACTAGCATGGTAGTATTATCAAAGTTACTAGCATGGTGGTATTATCAAAGTTACTAGCATGGTATTATTATCAAAGTTACTATCATGGTATTATTATCAAAGTTACTAGCATGGTAGTATTATCAAAGTTACTAGCATGGTAGTATTATCAAAGTTACTAGCATGGTAGTATTATCAAAGTTACTAGCATGGTGGTATTATCAAATTTACTAGCATGGTAGTATTATCAAAGTTACTAGCATCGTAGTATTATCAAAGTTACTAGCATGGTGGTATTATCAAAGTTACTAGCATGGTATTATTATCAAAGTTACTAGCATGGTAGTATTATCAAAGTTACTAGCATGGTAGTATTATCAAAGTTACTAGCATGGTAGTATTATCAAAGTTACTAGCATGGTGGTATTATCAAAGTTACTAGCATGGTAGTATTATCAAAGTTACTAGCATGGTAGTATTATCAAAGTTACTAGCATGGTGGTATTATCAAAGTTACTAGCATGGTATTATTATCAAAGTTACTAGCATGGTAGTATTATCAAAGTTACTAGCATGGTAGTATTATCAAAGTTACTAGCATGGTAGTATTATCAAAGTTACTAGCATGGTGGTATTATCAAAGTTACTAGCATGGTAGTATTATCAAAGTTACTAGCATGGTAGTATTATCAAAGTTACTAGCATGGTAGTATTATCAAAGTTACTAGCATGGTGGTATTATCAAAGTTACTAGCATGGTAGTATTATCAAAGTTACTAGCATGGTAGTATTATCAAAGTTACTAGCATGGTAGTATTATCAAAGTTACTAGCATGGTGGTATTATCAAAGTTACTAGCATGGTAGTATTATCAAAGTTACTAGCATGGTGGTATTATCAAAGTTACTAGCATGGTAGTATTATCAAAGTTACTAGCATGGTAGTATTATCAAAGTTACTAGCATGGTGGTATTATCAAAGTTACTAGCATGGTATTATTATCAAAGTTACTAGCATGGTAGTATTATCAAAGTTACTAGCATGGTAGTATTATCAAAGTTACTAGCATGGTAGTATTATCAAAGTTACTAGCATGGTGGTATTATCAAAGTTACTAGCATGGTAGTATTATCAAAGTTACTAGCATGGTAGTATTATCAAAGTTACTAGCATGGTGGTATTATCAAAGTTACTAGCATGGTAGTATTATCAAAGTTACTAGCATGGTGGTATTATCAAAGTTACTAGCATGGTAGTATTATCAAAGTTACTAGCATGGTGGTATTATCAAAGTTACTAGCATGGTAGTATTATCAAAGTTACTAGCATGGTGGTATTATCAAAGTTACTAGCATGGTGGTATTATCAAAGTTACTAGCATGGTGGTATTATCAAATTTACTAGCATGGTGGTATTATCAAAGTTACTAGCATGGTAGTATTATCAAAGTTACTAGCATGGTAGTATTATCAAAGTTACTAGCATGGTGGTATTATCAAAGTTACTAGCATGTGGTTATCAGGTACTACATGGTGGATTCAAAGTTACTAGCATGGTAGGTATTATCAAAGTTACTAGCATGGTAGTATTATCAAAGTTACTAGCATGGTGGTATTATCAAAGTTACTAGCATGGTAGTATTATCAAAGTTACTAGCATGGTGGTATTATCAAAGTTACTAGCATGGTAGTATTATCAAAGTGATGAAATACATGCCAGATATCGTAGCAATCAACATCATCATGACTATCATCATCATGACCATCATCATCATGACCATCATCATCATCATGATCATCATCATCATCATCATCACCATCATCGTCACCAACATCATCATCATCACCATCATCGTCATCATCACCATCATCATTATCATCATCGTCGTCGTCGTTGTCATCACCACCACCATCATCATTATCATCATCGTCATCATCGCTAAGCTCTATACCCAAGATTAACAACAATCTCAAACAAATCAAGGTATGGCAATTGAGTCCTCACTCTCAGAGGCCAGTGTGTTAACCACTGGGCCAGCTGGCCCTAATAAGATTTATACAACTGTATAAGTTGTATTATATACTTGTAGAAATAAGTATTATTATTATTATTTTTGTACACCTTAGGGAGGTTAGCATGGGCCACCACTGTGACCACAACTGCAGGATTTTACAGATGAATCCCACACCAGTAAGATTGGTGTGGGATGCTGGTTACGTGATTACAGGAAGCAGATGATATCTAAATATGCATTATATCCATGGTGAAAATGAGTAATATTGATCAGCAACCATCATGCCACAAATATTGATCAGCATCCATCATGCCACAAATACTGATCAGCAACCATCATGCCACAAATATTGATCAGCAACCATCATGCCACAAATACTGATCAGCAACCATCATGCCACAAATACAGGTGTACACTGTGTGAACAGCAACAGCAAGGGGTAGAGAGCCACTGAAAAACAAAGGTTCCATAGGTCGAGATGTGTTCCCATTACAGAAATATGAAGTGCCAATAGAAAGTCTCGAGAGAGATGTGCGCTCACAGCGGCGAGTTTGGCAATCTTCATGATGGACGCTGCGGCTGTGTACGTAGCTTTATACAACTTTTGTGGGATGGAATTATTGTTGTTCGATTGTCTGTAGGTCAGCCTTGTTGCTGGCCTCAGTGTTGAAGCCTTGAGAGTTTCTCAATCAGTAATGGTCTAGTGATGACGCTGCTGTTCCCACTCCTGCTAAATAACCCAACTGGTCTGCTGCAACTTTACTGTACTAGAGTTCACATTGTTTTAGAGAGAGAGAGAGAGAGAGAGAGAGAGAGAGAGAGAGAGAGAGAGAGAGAGAGAGAGAGAGAGAGAGAGAATAAGACAACGTTATCAGTTAAATCTAAACAAAAAAATCTATTAACTCATTTTGGGAAGCTAGAGAACGACTGATGCACTGAGCACATCGACTCCAGGCTGAGGGACTGATTACCTCATTCTCCTCATCTTTCACTGTTTTTCTCTGTATTAGACTGGAGAAACCACTGGCTGGCGAAGTGCCTCATTCTTCAGCTTATCTGTTTTTTTTAACCATTCTGTCACCCGTCAGCAGTTCAGTAAAGTATGGTGCATCAGGTCAGGGAGTGGGAAGACAGGTCAGGGAGTGGGAAACCAGGTCAGGGAGTGGGAAGACAGGTCAGGGAGCAAGTGGGTGCGGTGCGTCAGGTCTTGAAGCAAGTGGCCGGAAAAAAGCTTCAAATTTATGCAAGTGATTCCTCTGTACTGTGATTCCTGGTATCGTGTTGGTGTTGTGTTAGGTTAGGTGATGTTCTTAAGGGCGAATTCTGATATAACGTCTGGTTTCTACTGTCACTGTGTAATGGAGAACAAAGTTAATCTGATGATAACGAAGACACACATGCAACAGTTAGGTATCATTATTCCGAAAAGTATCGCCGTCACAGCAGACGTCTTCAGTCAAATACAAAGGCATCAGCAGAAATGAAATGAAGATGCTGTAAACAGCCCATCAACCTTGGAGACGTTCGCTCAGACTCCTACAACACTACTGTCATCAAAGATTTGTTAAGATCCTGGACTTCACCTTACGAAAGCAGACAGAGCAAATACGATAGTAATTATAGTGGAAAATGTGATAGTAATTATGGACAAGGTAGATTATAGTGGAAAATAAACATGATATTAGGAAACAGGGAAACTGACGTATCTCTTAACTCCTCTGAAGTTCCACGAGATAAGTCAAATAATTCACAAGAAAGTGACACTCAGACAGTGACACTCAGTCATATATACAAAGGTAACAGTCTGTTGATATTTATATATCAGCCAATCAGACGCATGTGTAAATGTAGGTAAATTTAGTACCAGTGTGTTAACAGTCCCTGACATCACTTGTACAAGTGTACAAACTTCGGTCAAGATTTACTGCTGAACATTTGCACGAACATTGAACTTGATGGCAATGTTCACCATTTAAACTGTCGACTTTTATTGTCACGTTAAGAATATGTCAGTGCAAACCTTACGATGTCATTATTAACTTAACAAAAAAAGGCACAATTCCGTGACTGGAACGATACACAAATAACCCGCACATAAAAGAGAGAAGCTTACGGCGACGTTTCGGTCCGACTTGGACCAGTGTGACTTTGTCAATGGTCCAAGTCGGACCGAAACGTCGTCGTAAGCTTCTCTCTTTTATGTGCGGGTTATTTGTGTATTATTATTAACTTAAAAATTAACTCAAAAATTTATTATATCTAACTTCACCACTATTGAACACCACCACAGTTGAACACTACCACTGTTGAACACCACCACTGTTGAACACCACCACAGTTGAACACTACCACAGTTGAACACTACCACTGTTGAACACCACCACTGTTGAACACCACCACTGTTGAACACCACCACAGTTGAACACCACCACAGTTGAACACTACCACTGTTGAACACCACCACTGTTGAACACCACCACTGTTGAACACCACCACTGTTGAACACCACCACAGTTGAACACTACCACTGTTGAACACCACCACTGTTGAACACCACCACAGTTGAACACTACCACAGTTGAACACTACCACTGTTGAACACCACCACTGTTGAACACCACCACTGTTGAACACCACCACAGTTGAACACCACCACAGTTGAACACCACCACAGTTGAACACTACCACTGTTGAACACCACCACTGTTGAACACCACCACAGTTGAACACTACCACTGTTGAACACCACCACTGTTGAACACCACCACTGTTGAACACCACCACAGTTGACACACTACCACTGTTGAACACCACCACTGTTGAACACCACCACTGTTGAACACCACCACAGTTGAACACTACCACTGTTGAACACTACCACTGTTGAACACCACCACTGTTGAACACCACCACAGTTGAACACTACCACTGTTGAACACTACCACTGTTGAACACCACCACTGTTGAACACCACCACAGTTGAACACTACCACTGTTGAACACTACCACTGTTGAACACCACCACTGTTGAACACCACCACAGTTGAACACTACCACTGTTGAACACCACCACTGTTGAACATCACCACTGTTGAACACCACCACAGTTGAACATCACCACTGTTGAACACCACCACAGTTGAACACTACCACTGTTGAACACCACCACTGTTGAACACCACCACAGTTGAACACTACCACTGTTGAACACTACCACTGTTGAACACCACCACTGTTGAACACCACCACAGTTGAACACTACCACTGTTGAACACTACCACTGTTGAACACCACCACAGTTGAACACTACCACTGTTGAACACTACCACTGTTGAACACCACCACAGTTGAACACTACCACTGTTGAACACCACCACTGTTGAACACCACCACAGTTGAACACTACCACTGTTGAACACTACCACTGTTGAACACCACCACAGTTGAACACTACCACTGTTGAACACTACCACTGTTGAACACCACCACTGTTGAACACCACCACAGTTGAACACTACCACTGTTGAACACTACCACTGTTGAACACCACCACTGTTGAACACCACCACTGTTGAACACCACCACAGTTGAACACTACCACTGTTGAACACCACCACTGTTGAACACTACCACTGTTGAACACCACCACTGTTGAACATCACCACTGTTGAACATCACCACTGTTGAACATCACCACTGTTGAACACCACCACAGTTGAACACTACCACTGTTGAACACCACCACTGTTGAACACCACCACTGTTGAACACCACCACAGTTGAACACTACCACTGTTGAACACTACCACTGTTGAACACCTCCACAGTTGAACACCACCACTGTTGAACACCACCACAGTTGAACACTACCACTGTTGAACACCACCACTGTTGAACACCACCACAGTTGAACACTACCACTGTTGAACACTACCACTGTTGAACACTACCACTGTTGAACACTACCACTGTTGAACACCACCACTGTTGAACACCACCACAGTTGAACACTACCACTGTTGAACACTACCACTGTTGAACACTACCACTGTTGAACACCACCACTGTTGAACATCACTGTTGAACACCACCACAGTTGAACACTACCACTGTTGAACACTACCACTGTTGAACACTACCACTGTTGAACACCACCACTGTTGAACATCACTGTTGAACACCACCACAGTTGAACACTACCACTGTTGAACACCACCACTGTTGAACATCACTGTTGAGCACCACCACAGTTGAACACTACCACTGTTGAACACCACCACTGTTGAACATCACCACTGTTGAACACCACCACTGTTGAACGCCACTGTTGCACACCAGTGTTGAACACCACTACTATTGAGCACCACCACTGTTGAACACCACCACTGTTGAACACCACTGCTGCACACTACTGCTACACTTGCAGTGAAGCACACTGAGAAATTACAGTGATTTTACACTGTTCTGTGAGCTAAGAGGCATGTACGACGGTGAGAGCTGCTCCTCACGTTACTGTATGTGAGGTTTAGAAGAGATTTGACTACGACGTACGAGATATTCAGTGGCATTGCCACGGTGGACGAGGACAAAAGAGAGAGACAATGAGAGACATAGAGACACTGAGATGAAGGAAGTACTAGTAAGACAGAGAGGGATGTGAACGGAGAAAGAGTGAGAGAGAGAGAGAGAGAGAGAGAGAGAGAGAGAGAGAGAGAGAGAGAGAGAGAGAGAGAGAGAGAGAGAGAGAGAGAGAGAGAGAGAGAGAGAGATCCTGATCCAGCAAGGGACCCTCCTTGGCTAGCTGCAAGAACTGTGTCAAAACTGTCAGTGGTGACAATAAGGCAGGAGGAGGTGCATTTCCTTCTTAAATCGCTTGACCAAGAAAAGGCTGTGGGCCCAGACAAGTTGAGCCCAAGATTGTTGAGAAGATGTGCAGACCGGCTAGCAGCACCTCTAACTCGCATCTTTCAGCACTGCCTAGTACAGTGTAAATGGCTCTCTCTATGGAAAGAGGCAAATGTAGTCCCTGTTCACAAAAAGAAGAGCAGAGCAGAAATCAGCAACTACAGACCAGTGTCACTCCTGTCAATCACTGGTAAGATCCTTGAGACAATAATATTAAGACAAATGACAGAGATTTTTGACTGCCACTCACTACTTTGTGATCGTCAATATGGCTTCAGGAAAGGTTACTCTGCTGCTGATCTGTTGTTAAACCTCTCCACTAAGTGGCACCAGTCACTGGATGAATCCAAAGTCAGCTGTGTGGTAGCACTGGACATTGCTGGCGCTTTCGACCGGGTGTGGCACCAGGGCCTCTTATCAAAACTTCAAGCACTGGGAATTGCAGGCTCTACGCTATGTCTCCTCAGTGATTACCTTCACGGTAGATCTCTAAGTGTAGTCCTCAATGGAACGGAATCAGCAAGGCATCCTATTGGGGCAAGTGTTCCATAAGGAAGCGTGCTGGGTCCATTGTTATGGAATGTCTACTTCAACGACCTTCTTCATCTCATCCCAGAATCACATGCATATGCAGACGACTGTACACTGACATTCACTTATCCAAGAGAAGAAATGCCAGCTGCTCTAAGCTACATCAATCACCAGCTGAGAGCTATATCAGCTTGGGGAAATAGATGGCAAGTAACATTTGCACCTGAGAAAACGCAAATGATGATCGTCTCTAGGCACCATGATGGTAATGCTGGTGCAGTAGTAAGGATGAACGGGAGGATGTTAGCACCTGGAGAAGAAGTTGATATCCTTGGGGTGAAATTTGACTCCAAACTAACCATGAAGAACCATGTTGTAAATCTTGCAAACAAGGCAGCCAGGAAGCTTACAGCATCTGCTGACAGTAGGGGTTGCAAGATTCTGTACGAGGCACAAGTACGCTCACACCTTGAGTATGCTCCACTTTCTTGGTTTGCCTACCCCCCCCTCTCATCTGCGACTGCTTGACAGAGTAGAGAACAGAGCAAGACGTCTCATCTCTCGCCTGGACCCATCCTGGATAGATCTGTCATTTCAGCAGAGCCTTCAACACAGGAGGGATGTGGGTGGCCTTACTGTTATGTACAAGGCCAATATTGTCAAAATACCACACTTGGATCCACTTCGAGGACAGCGTGAAACAAGCTTTTATGCCACAAGACGGGCAGAAAGCAGCAACTTCACTCTGGCTGTACCCTTCTCCAGAACATCACTCCATCTGAGATCATACATACCCAGGATGACTCGAGTATGGAACACATTCGTACAGCATAATGATGTCAACGAGATAAAGTCAGTTGATCAAATGAAAATGCTGGCCCACAGATGGCTCCAACTTCATCCTGTTCCCTACTTGTATGTCTCATAACAATAAAAATACTTTCAAATGAGCTGATGTAGGTAACAGCTCTTAGCTTGCCAATAAAGTTAGGATTCCTTAACCTGTAAATAGCTGTCAATAAAGCTAGGGATCCTTAACCTTGTCAAACCCTGTGTAAAAAAAAAAAAAAAAGAAAGAAAAAAAAAAAAAAAAAAAGAGGGAGAGAGAGAGATAAAGTAGTGGTGATGATGCTTGAGAGACAGCACAGTAAAGACAGCTTATTACTTTCCTCAGCCACAATGGTTCTCCTCTTATTCTTATTCTTTCTCATCCTCTTCCTCTACTTCCTTCTTCTCCCTCACCTCATCCTCGGTCTCCCTTACTCTCTTCCTTTCCTCTCGTCTGTTCGCTCCCTCTCCCTCTCTCCTTTTCTCTCTCTCTCTCTCTCTCTCTCTCTCTCTCTCTCTCTCTACTTTATGTCGCTCGCTGACGGCACCAATATGCAATAAATTGTACGTCAGAATTTTTGTTGGCTGAGGAAGGGTCGTCTCCCCCCCTTCCCCACTCCCTCTTCCATCTCTCTCTCTCTCTCTCTCTCTCTCTCTCTCTCTCTCTCTCTCTCTCTCTCTCTCTCTCTCTCTCTCTCTCTCTCTCTCTCTGTCTCTCTCTCTCTCTCTCTCACTCTACTCTCAGCACTTGCCTTAGTGTGAAAGTTACACAAAAAATGTATGATTCATCAATACAATGATCCCAGCAAGATATTGTTCTTCTGCCATTACTCGCCTTACATCAATGTTTCTACCTCTTGTATCAATGATTCTAATTCTTACATCAATGATTCTACCTCTTACACAAATGATTCTACCTCTTACGTCAATGATTCTACCTCTTACATCAGTGACTCTCCCTCTTACATCAATGATTCTACCTCTTACATCAATGATTCTACCTCTTACATCAATGATTCTACCTCTTACATCAATGATTCTACCTCTTACATCAACGATTCTACCTCTTACATCAACGATTCTACCTCTTACATCAACGATTCTACCTCTTACATCAATGAGTCTACCTCTTACATCAGTGATTCTTCCTCTTACATCAGTGATTCTACTTCTTACATCAGTGATTCTATCTCTTACATCAGTGATTCTACCTCTTACATCAGTGATTCTACCTCTTACATCAGTGATTCTACCTCTTACATCAGTGATTCTACCTCTTACATCAGTGATTCTACCTCTTACATCAGTGATTCTACCTCTTACATCAGTGATTCTACCTCTTACATCAGTGATTCTACCTCTTACATCAGTGATTCTACCTCTTACATCAGTGATTCTATCTCTTACATCAGTGATTCTACCTCTTACATCAATGATCCTACCTTCTACTCAAGCACTTGATGGCTATTCCTCCTAAAGTTATCCTAAACGGATGATTCTGACTCTCAGAAGTTCCCAGCTGAGAGATTATGGAATCTTCTAACATCCGTCTTAGAGAACCTCGTAAATCTTTCTCTAGTTAACAACGAATGCAAGTCTCGCTTTCAGACTGGGTGGACTGGGTGGACTGGGTGGACTGGATGGACTGGCTGGATTGACTGGACTGGCTGGATTGACTGGACTGGGAATATGAACGGGCTCCTGGAGGGCCTTGACAGATTTTTTTCTCTTCCTCTAGGGCACTGCAACAACCCAGTCGAGCAAGTTCTAGCAGAGGAGTTAGGTAGCTGAGGTTGCAGCTCACTAGTGGCACCATACAGTGAGTCTCTCACAGCACCATCACCAAGACCAGCCACATCGCTGCACCACTAAACAATCCAACTCGGGCACCTCTAAAGTGGAAAAGTTGTGCGGAGATATTATTCAGGTTGTCTTGTCCCTAAAGGAAACTATTCATCTTATAGAAGTGAGTGCAAATCACTCTGGATGCTTCCTTTTAAAAAATCTTCCAGTTCTGCAGATGGGTACACAGTCTCGTACCACAGATTGACCTTGCTGCTGCTAGCACGATCACGATACTAGTGGGTCTGAGGCAGAGTACATGGCTAGTATGTTTGGCATGGTCTAAATTGTGAGGTGTTCAGGGGTTGTACTCGCCTGTTTGGGGTTAGAAGATCGAGTTTAAACTCCTGACCCCGCTTTGTGGCGAGATGTAGCAGTGTCTACGACACCACCACGAAGCTGCTTCGCTATATCTGAGTGTCCAGCTCAGAGAGAATTCAGCATATCTGGCACTCACTTGATGGGGTCACAGTGTGTCAGATGAAGGATGGCAGAGTACTGGTGTGGGACTCTGCGCGTGTACTCAGACTAACACCTGTGTACATTGAAGTATTGGTCATAGCTGTGGTGCTGCTGATCATAGGGAACGTAAAGTCAGCATTCAAAGCACATGGATCATCACAATAAGAACCCCGGGACCCTGGGGAAGACCCCTGGATCCTAGGAGAGACCCCTGAACCCTGGGGAAGACCCCTGGACCCTAGGGGAGGCTCCTGGAACCTGGGCGAAATCCCTGGACGCTGGGCGAGACCCCTGGGGAGACCCGTGGATCCTGAGAAAGATCCCTGAATCCTGGGAGAGACCCTTGGATCTTGGGAGAGATTTCAGGACCCTTGGAGAGACTCCTGGATCCTGAGGATGACCCCTGGATCCTGGGAGAGATTTCAGGACCCTGGGAGAGACCCCTGGATCCTGAGGAAGACCCCTGGATCCTGGGGAAGACCCCAGGACACTAAGGAGGAGTACGTAGAGGGAGCAGGGGAGGGAGGGAGGGTAGAGAAGTGGAGATGGGGGAGGGCGGCAGCCCCAGAATGGCTTAATTTCCTTGGGGTAATGATGCTGGCGGGGTGGGGCGGGGCAGCGCAGGGTGGGGGTGGGGCGGGCGGGGCGGGGCGGGGCGGGGCGGGGCGGGGCGGGGCGGGGCACAAAGTTGCCCCAAGACTGTGAAAGTAGAAGCTAACTTTGATGTGTGCATTAAGCAAGATGTATCAGTCAGGCAACAGCAGGAGACCTTCAACACTCTCCTTCTTCCTTCCTCCTTCTTCCTTCCTCCTTCTTCCTCCCTCCTTCTTCCTCCCTCCTTCTTCCTCCCTCCTCCTCCTCCTCGCACGTCACATCGTAGAAAAATAACAATGGTAAAATTTTAAAACGGATTTAATATTTTTTTGATGTTAATGCCAGGAAGATGAAGATAGGAAGAGGAGGAGGAGGAGAGAGAGGAAGAGAAGGAGTAGGAGAATGAGGGGAAGGAGAGAGAAGGAATTGGAAAAGAAGAAATGAGAAAGAAACGAAGGGGAAGAAAATGAGGAATGAGAAATTATTTCTCTCCTGAGTAGCAACCCCACGCCCCCACGCCCCCCACGCCCCCACGCCCCCCACGCCCCCACGCCCCCCACGCACACACAAAGGTTTGCAAGAAAACTAGTTCCGGAGCTAGAGGGTGTGTTAAGAGAACTCAAACTGACAACACTGGAGGACAGGAGGGATAGGGGGGACATGATAACAACATATAAAATACTGAGAGGGATTGACAAGGTGGACAAAGACAGGATGTTCCAGAGATGTGACACAGCAACAAGGGGTCACAGTTGGAAGTTGAAGACTCAGATGAGTCACAGGGATGTTAGGAAGTATTTCTTCAGTCACAAAGTTGTCAGGAAGTGGAATAGACTGGTGGAGACAGGATCCATACATAGCTTTAAGAAGAAGTATGATAAAGCTCATGGAGCAGGAAGAGTGGACCTCGTAGCGACCAGTGAAGAGGCGGGGCCAGGCGCTGTGACCCGACCCCTGTAACCACAACAAGGTGAGCACACACAAGCCTCCGCGGCCACATTCGCTGTTAACGTTCACAACGACCGAGAGAAACATTGTAATGTGTAGCTGTTAACGAACAAATAATGAAGAAGCAGTTTTATTGTTGCCCAGCAACGAGCATAACGAATTCTACCAGGCTGAGCCCTGTAACGAGCGTAAATTATGCCAGGCGGAGCCTCGTAACGAGCATAACAAATTCTACTCATTTGAGCATAAATTATGCCAAGAGAAGCTCCGAAACAAAAATAACAAATGCTGTCCTGCGGAGCCCCGTAACGAGCATAAATTCTGCCAGGCGGAGCCCTGCAGCATGCATAACAAATTCACCCAGGCAGAACTCCGTAACAAGCATAACAAATTCTGCCATGTGGCGCCCCATAACAAGCATAAAAAAATTCGCCCAGGTGGAGCCCAGTGGCTAACGCGACGGTCTGGAGTTTTGAGACTCTCTGACCGCGGGTTCAGTCCCACCCGTGGTATGGTTTAACAAGCATAATTCGTTAACGCTCGTAACATTTAATAATTATATTTATGTGGAAGCGCTAAGCCAGTAAGGGTCACATCAAATACTGCCATGAAACCATGGTCAATTGGCAATCACATTGATGCGGAGCAGCCAGAGTGAGCATGAGAGTGCCTGCGTCAGTATAGTGCCAGTGCCAGCTTGTGTAAGAGGCAGCATTGTGGCAGCTGATGTGAGAGGCAGCATAGTGCTAGCTAGTGTGGGAGGCATTATGGTGCCAGCTGGTGCGAGAGATATCATAGTGCCAGCCAGCGTGAGAGGCATCACGGTGCCAGCTGGTGTGAGAGGCATCACGGTGCCAGCTGGTGTGAGAGGCATCACGGTGCCAGCTGGTGTGAGAGGCAGTATAAGTAAGTTAGACTTTTATCACTGCAGTAAATGGAGAAGTGGAGTGTAATGTTGCTGACGGCAGCCCCGAGGCTGACGGCAGCCCCGAGGCTGACGGCAGCCCCGAGGTTGTTCCAGGGGGTCAACGCCCCCGCGGCCCGATCCATGACCAGGCCTCAAGGTGGATCAGGGTCTGATCAACCAGGCTGTCACAAATTTTGTTGCCGGATCTCTCAGAGTGCGTTGTCTTAAGACTATCTACTCAACGAGGGTCATTAAGGCTGTGTGTCACTTGTTCACCACCAGCCAAGAATACTTTAATTACCTGAAAATATAGATTAATGTAAACTCTCAGTGTACAGACAAGGGTGAGCGTCTCTCAGTCTATACACACTGAGCTATACACACCTTCAGTTGTATACACACTGAGCTATACACACCTTCAGTTGTATACACACTGAGATACACACCATTCCTTGTATCATCTGTTGTTCCTTTGACTCAGCAGAGCACTATGAAGCACGAGTGCCCTGAAGTGAGCATAAATGCTGCTCAGCGGAATATTTAAGCAAACATTAAGCACAAACATGAGCCCTAGAGTAGGTATAAGTATGTCTAAGTGCCCCGAAGCGAGCATAATTGCACTTTACGTTGGTGCTAATATTAACATTATTAAATATTGATGCCCTTCAGAAAGCATGACGAAAAGGTGCCCCAAAGTGAGCATAAATACATTCTTTATAAACTAACTTGCAAAAATGAAGCCCGAGAAAGAGCGTAATGACACGGGAGAGCCCTAAAGCAAGCATAATTGTATCCTACGGCTAGCCATAGCCCAAAAAAAAAAATACACAAGGAAGACCCCGGAGAGAGCATAATGACATCGGAGTGCCCCAAAGCGAGCATAATTGCATCCCACCACGGGTCAAAGTAAACAAAATCACATAAGGAAGCCCCGGAGTGAGCATAATGAGGCCCGAGTGCCCCAAATCGAGCATTGGCTGGTGATGATATGGTAACAGCGGGAGAGTGAGGACCCACAGCAGGTGACCACCTCCCTGGTCCACTCTCACATTAACTATTGATCAACGACACGAGGAAGATGAATGAAGAGAGAGAGAGAGAGAGAGAGAGAGAGAGAGAGAGAGAGAGAGAGAGAGAGAGAGAGAGAGACTGACTTCGAGGACAGCGTGAAGCAAGCTTCTGTACCACAAGACGGACAGAAAGCAGCAACTTCACTCTGGCTGTACCCTTCTCCAGAACATCACTTCATCTGAGATCATTTATCCCCAGGATGGCTCAAGTCTGGAACACATTCGTACAGCATAATGATGTCAACGAGATAAAGTCAGTTGATCAAATGAAAATGCTGGCCCATAGATGGCTCCAACTTCATCCTGTTCCCTACTTATATGTTTCATAACAATAAAAATGCTTTCAAATGAGCTGATGTAGGTAACAGCTCTTAGCTTGTCAATAAAGTTAGGAATCCTTAACCTGTAAATAGCTAGGGATCCTTAACATTGTCAGACCCTGTGTAAAAATAAAAGAGAGAGAGAGAGAGAGAGAGAGAGAGAGAGAGAGAGAGAGAGAGAGAGAGAGAGAGAGAGAGAGAGAGAGAGAGAGAGAGAGAGAGAGAGAGAGAGAGACTGACTTCGAGGACAGCGTGAAGCAAGCTTCTCTACCACAAGACGGACAGAAAGCAGCAACTTCACTCTGGCTGTACCCTTCTCCAGAACATCACTTCATCTGAGATCATTTATCCCCAGGATGACTCAAGTCTGGAACACATTCGTACAGCATAATGATGTCAACGAGATAAAGTCAGTTGATCAAATGAAAATGCTGGCCCATAGATGGCTCCAACTTCATCCTGTTCCCTACTTATATGTTTCATAACAATAAAAATGCTTTCAAATGAGCTGATGTAGGTAACAGCTCTTAGCTTGTCAATAAAGTTAGGAATCCTTAACCTGTAAATAGCTAGGGATCCTTAACATTGTCAGACCCTGTGTAAAAATAAAAGAGAGAGAGAGAGAGAGAGAGAGAGAGAGAGAGAGAGAGAGAGAGAGAGAGAGAGAGAGAGAGAGAGAGAGAGAGAGAGAGAGAGAGAGAGAGAGAGAGAGAGAGAGAGAGAGACAGAGAGAATGAGGTAATTGAACAAGCGGCTGGAAGAGGCAAAAAATAAGAATGGCAGACGAAAGTGCACTCTAGGGAGAGCTTAGAGAGAGAGAGAGAGAGAGAGAGAGAGAGAGAGAGAGAGAGAGAGAGAGAGAGAGAGAGAGAGAGGAGAGAGGGAGAGAGAGAGAGAGAGAGAGACAGACAGAGAGACATAGAGAGAGAGACAGAGAGAGGTAGCTGTGGATGAGAGACTAAACCCAGGGATATTTCCTGGGATACAACTCACTCAAAGGTATTAAACCCACACAAAAAACCCTCAAAGCTACTTAAACCAACATAAAACACGGAGGCTCTCCCGTGACCATTAAACCACGGCGTCTACGTATTATCTTTTTTTCCTCCCCAGCTCGTCTAACACCCAAAAAGTTTCACAATCTTCTAAAAGGATAATCCATGTTTAATACCCTCGACCCTGAACGAACACATCTGAGAAATGGTAACTGTCATTCTCAGAGATTCTTATCTAAGATTCTTAAGATTAGTTAGTTGATTGGTTGTTAGAATTAAAACTAATCACTGCAAAAGGGTTATTAAGATTGCACGTCACGTGTACACCACCAGTCAATACACAAAGGTCATTAAGACTGCATGTCACCTGTACACCAACAGTCACTACACAAAGGTCATTAGGACTGTATGTCACCTGTACACCACCAGTCACTACATCAGGGTCATTAAGACTGCATGTCACCTGTACATCACCAGTCACTACATCAGGGTCATTAAGACTGTATGTCACCTGTACACCACTAGTCACTACATCAGGGTCATTAAGACTGTATGTCACCTGTACACCACCAGTCACTACATCAGGGTCATTAAGACTGTATGTCACCTGTACACCACTAGTCACTACATCAGGGTCATTAAGACTGTATGTCACCTGTACACCACCAGTCACTACATCAGGGTCATTAAGACTGCATGTCACCTGTACATCACCAGTCACTACATCAGGGTCATTAAGACTGCATGTCACCTGTACATCACCAGTCACTACATCAGGGTCATTAAGACTGTATGTCACCTGTACACCACTAGTCACTACATCAGTGTCATTAAGACTGTATGTCACCTGTACACCACCAGTCACTACATCAGGGTCATTAAGACTGTATGTCACCTGTACATCACCAGTCACTACATCAGGGTCATTAAGACTGCATGTCACCTGTACATCACCAGTCACTACATCAGGGTCATTAAGACTGCATGTCACCTGTACATCACCAGTCACTACATCAGGGTCATTAAGACTGTATGTCACTTGTACACCACTAGTCACTACATCAGGGTCATTAAGACTGTATGTCACCTGTACACCACCAGTCACTACATCAGGGTCATTAAGACTGTATGTCACCTGTACACCACCAGCCACTACACCAGGGTCATTAAGACTGTATGTCACCTGTACACCACCAGTCACTACACCAGGGTCATTAAGACTGTATGTCACCTGTACACCACCAGTCACTACATCAGGGTCATTAAGACTGTATGTCACCTGTACACCACCAGTCACTACACAAGGGTCATTAAGACTGTATGTCACCTGTACACCACCAGTCACTACACAAAGGTCATTAAGACTGTATGTCACCTGTACACCACCAGTCACTACATCAGGGTCATTAAGACTGTATGTCACCTGTACACCACCAGTCACTACACCAGGGTCATTAAGACTGTATGTCACCTGTACACCACCAGTCACCACATCAGGGTCATTAAGACTGCATGTCACATGTACACCGCCAGTCACTACACCAGGGTCATTAAGACTGTATGTCACCTGTACACCACCAGTCACTACATCAGGGTCATTAAGACTGTATGTCACCTGTACACCACCAGTCACTACATCAGGGTCATTAAGACTGCATGTCACCTGTACATCACCAGTCACTACACCAGGGTCATTAAGACTGCATGTCACCTCTACACCACCAGTCACTACACCAGGGTCATTAAGACTGCATGTCACCTGTATACCACCAGTCACTACATCAGGGTCATTAAGACTGCATGTCACCTGTACACCACCAGTCACTACACCAGGGTCATTAAGACTGCATGTCACCTGTACACCACCAGTCACTACACCAGGGTCATTAAGACTGCATGTCACCTGTACACCACCAGTCACTACACCAGGGTCATTAAGACTGCATGTCACCTGTACACTACCAATCACTACACCTGGGTAGTGACTGGTAGCCTTCAATGCCTCGTCAACCATCAATGTCTAGCTCACTGGCTTCTGTAGTGCCTTCTCTATGGTCGCAGGTTCGAGTCCCAGCTTTAATCTTAATATTTATTTATTATTCTATTCCTGCTGATGATTTCGTCTCTTCGTCACTTGTGTTCGTATTCGTTCGAAACTGTTCGAAGCGGCATTAGCAGTATACAGTACCTCTATTACCTGGAGTTTACATGGAGAGAGTTCCGGGGGTCAACGCCCCCGCGGCCCGGTCTGTGACCAGGCCTCCTTAGGTCAGTGTCCCAGGATGCGACCCACACCAGTCGACTAACACCCAGGTACCCATTTTACTGATGGGGAACATAGACAACAGGTGGAAAGAAACACGTCCAATGTTTCTACTCTGGCTGGGAATCGAACCCAGGCCCTCACCGTGTGAAGCGAGAGCGTTAACCACCAGGCCACCAGAGCCACCATACGAACGTGTGTTACATTTCAATCTTGTCGACTGATGTTGGGTCATTAAGGTTGTAATATATATGTGCTATGGTAGTGGTGGTGGTGATGGTGTTGGTGGTGATGGTGGTGGTGATTGTGATGGTGGTGTTGGTGGTGGTGGTGGTGATGATGGTGGTGGTTGTGGAGGTGGTGGTGGTGGTGATTGTGGTAGTGGTAATGGTTGTGGTGGTGGTTGTGGTGGTGTGGTGGTGGTGTTGGTGGTGGTGGTGGTGGTGGTGGTGATTGTGATGGTGGTGGTGGTGATGGTGGTGATGGTGGGGTGAGATGGTGGTGGTTGTGGTGGTGGTGGTAGTGGTGGTGGTGGTGGTGGTGGTGGTGAAGGTGCTGGTGGTAGTGATTGTGGTAGTAGTAATGGTTTGTGGTGGTGGTTGTGGTGGTGGTGGTGGTGGTGGTGGTGGTGGTGGTGGTGGTGGTGGTGGTGGTGGTGGTGGTGGTGGTGAAGGTGCTGGTGGTGGTGATTGTGATGGTGATGGTGGTGGTTGTGTTGGTGGTGGTGGTGGTGTTGATTGTGGTAGTGGTAGTGATGGTGATGATGGTGGTGGTCGTTATGGTGGTGATTATGGTAGTGGTGGTGCTGATGGTTGTTGTGGTGGTGGTTGTGGTGTTGGTGGTATGGTGGTGATAATGACGATAAGGGTGATGATGGTGGTGGAAGTGATGGTTGTGATGGTGGTAATGGTGATGGTGGTGGTCTTGTGTCTGCTAACTCAGTATATTACTGCTAATACTGAACTTGCCACTTCAGCCTACACGGACCACCATAATAATAATAATAATAATAATAATAATAATAATAATAATAATAATAATAATAATAATAAAAAATAATAATAATAATAATAATAATAATAATAACTGGTGAGTGTTAGTGACACTGTGTCACCAGCACTCTCTGTCTCACCAACACTCTTAGTCTCACCAACACACTCTGTCTCACCAACACTCTCTGTCCCACCAACACTCTTAGTCTCACCAACACTCTCTGTCTCACCAACACTCTCTGTCTCACCAACACTCTCTGTCTCATCAACACTCTCTGTCTCACCAACACTCTCTGTCTCACCAACACTCTCTGTCTCATCAACACTCTCTGTCTCACCAACACTCTCTGTCTCACCAACACTCTCTGTCTCATCAACACACTCTGTCTCACCAACACTCTCTGTCTCATCAACACTCTCTGTCTCACCAACACTCTCTGTCTCATCAACACACTCTGTCTCACCAACACTCTCTGTTTACCAACACTCTCTGTCCACCAACATCTTAGTCTCACCAACACTCTCTGTCTCACCACACTCTCTGTCCCACCAACATCTTAGTCTCACCAACACTCTCTGTCTCACCAACACTCTCTGTCTCACCAACACTCTCTGTCCCACCAACACTCTTAGTCTCACCAACACTCTCTGTCTCACCAACACTCTCTGTCTCACCAACACTCTCTGTCTCATCAACACTCTCTGTCTCACCAACACTCTCTGTCTCAACAACACTCTCTGTCTCACCAACACTCTCTGTCTCATCAACACTCTCTGTCTCACCAACACTCATTGTATCACCAACACTCTCTGTCTCAATAACACTCTGTCTCACCAACACTCACTATGTCACCAACACTCTGTCTCATTAACACTCTCTGTCTCACCAATACTCTTCGTCTCACCAACACTCACTGTGTCACCAACACTCTCTGTCTCACCAACACTCTGTCTCACCAACACTCAATGTGTCACAACACTCTCTGTCTCACCAGCACTCTCTGTTTCACCAACACTATCTGTCTCACCAACACTCACTGTGTCACTGACACTCACTGTCTCACCAACACTCTCTGTCTCACCAACATTCTCTGTCTCACCAACACTCTCTGTCTCACCAACACTCACTGTGTCACAACACTCTCTGTCTCACCAGCACTCTCTGTTTCACCAACACTATCTGTCTCACCAACACTCACTGTGTCACTAACACTCACTGTCTCACCAACACTCTCTGTCTCACCAACATTCTCTGTCTCACCAACACTCACTGTGTCACCAACACTCACTGTCTCACCAACCAACACTCTCTGTCTCACCAGCACTCTCTGTTTCACCAGCACTATCTGTCTCACCAACACTCACTGTCACTAACACTCACTGTCTCACCAACACTCTCTGTCTCACCAACATTCTCTGTCTCACCAACACTCACTGTGTCACCAACACTCACTGTCTCACCAACCAACACTCTCTGTCTCACCAACCCTCACTGTGTCTCAGAGACTCTAATCAACAAACCATCTCCCGTCTCACGCCATCTCGTTAGAACTCATTTCAGCTCCGACCATTTCCAAAATCCCAGGTTTCAGATACTATTTGAGCGAGACTTTCAAGAGACTGGCTGAGAGAAACTGAATCTCTCAGAGAGCAATTTCCTGTGCTGCAGATTATCATAATTTAATGAATCGTTCCACAGAGAGATAGATCAACGGAGGTAATCGAGAGTGAAAATACAATTCTCTCAGGCTTGAAACGACAGGATTCACTGAAGCTGAAACGACAACACGTGTGGCTGGTTCAATTACTGTCTTTGTGAAGCTAAATGTGATTAAATTCTCTCCTAATTATATATATTTGCGCCTGAGAGCATATCAGAGAGAGTATATACACAGGAAAGTGTTTATGCATGGATATTCTGAGAATTTGTTCTTGCTCATGTTATTGTGGAGATTTATTCTTGACTGGCGGTGAGTAGGTGACATGCAGTCTTAATGACCCTGGTGTAGTGACTGGTGGTGTACAGGTGACATGCAGTCTTAATGACCCTGGTGTAGTGACTGGTGGTGTACAGGTGACATGCAGTCTTAATGACCCTGATGTGGTGACTGGTGGTGTACAGGTGACATACAGTCTTAATGACCCTGGTGTAATGACTGGTGGTGTACAGGTGACATGCAGTCTTAATGACCCTGGTGTGGTGACTGGTTGTGTACATGTGACATGCAGTCTTAATGACCCTGGTGTAGTGACTGGTGGTGTACAGGTGACATGCAGTCTTAATGACCCTGATGTGGTGACTGGTGGTGTAGAGGTGACATGCAGTCTTAATGACCCTGGTGTGGTGACTGGTGGTGTACAGGTGACATGCAGTCTTAATGACCCTGGTGTAGTGACTGGTCGTTAACAGGTGGCATGCAGTCTTAATGACCCTGGTGTAGTGACTAGTGGTGTACAGGTGACATGCAGTCTTAATGACCCTGGTGTAGTGACTGGTGGTGTACAGGTGATATGCAGTCTTAATGACCCTGGTGTAGTAACTGGTGGTGTACAGGTGACATGCAGTCTTAATGACCCTGGTGTGGTGACTGGTGGTGTACAGGTGACATGCAGTCTTAATGACCCTGGTGTGATGACTGGTGGTGTACAGGTGACATGCAGTCTTAATGACCCTGGTGTGGTGACTGGTGGTGTACAGGTGACATGCAGTCTTAATGACCCTGGTGTAGTGACTGGTCGTTAACAGGTGGCATGCAGTCTTAATGACCCTGGTGTAGTGACTAGTGGTGTACAGGTGACATGCAGTCTTAATGACCCTGGTGTAGTGACTGGTGGTGTACAGGTGATATGCAGTCTTAATGACCCTGGTGTAGTGACTGGTGGTGTACAGGTGACATGCAGTCTTAATGACCCTGGTGTGGTGACTGGTGGTGTACAGGTGACATGCAGTCTTAATGACCCTGGTGTAGTGACTGGTCGTTAACAGGTGGCATGCAGTCTTAATGACCCTGGTGTAGTGACTAGTGGTGTACAGGTGATATGCAGTCTTAATGACCCTGGTGTAGTGACTGGTGGTGTACAGGTGACATACAGTCTTAATGACCCTGGAGTAGTGACTGGTGGTGTACAGGTGACATGCAGTCTTAATGACCCTGGTGTAGTGACTGGTGGTGTACAGGTGACATGCAGTCTTAATGACCCTGCTGTAGTGACTGGTGGTGTACAGGTGACATGCAGTCTTAATGACCCAGGTGTAGTGACTGGTGGTGTGCAAGTGACATGAAGTCTTAATGACCCTGGTGTAGTGACTGGTGGTGTACAGGTGACATGCAGTCTTAATGACCCTGGTGTGGTAACTGGTGGTGTACAGGTGACATGCAGTCTTAATGACCCTGGTGTAGTGACTGGTGGTGTACAGGTGACATGCAGTCTTAATGACCCTGGTGTAGTGACTGGTGGTGTACAGGTGACATGCAGTCTTAATGACCCTGCTGTAGGTGGCATGCAGTCTTAATGACCCTGGTGTAGTGACTGGTGGTGTACAGGTGACAAGCAGTCTTAATGACCCTGGTGTAGTGACTGGTGGTGTACAGGTGACATGCAGTCTTAATGACCCTGGTGTGGTGACTGGTGGTGTACAGGTGACATGCAGTCTTAATGACCCTGGTGTAGTGACTGGTCGTTAACAGGTGGCATGCAGTCTTAATGACCCTGGTGTAGTGACTAGTGGTGTACAGGTGACATGCAGTCTTAATGACCCTGGAGTAGTGACTGGTGGTGTACAGGTGACATGCAGTCTTAATGACCCTGGTGTAGTGACTGGTGGTGTACAGGTGACATGCAGTCTTAATGACCCTGCTGTAGTGACTGGTGGTGTACAGGTGACATGCAGTCTTAATGACCCAGGTGTAGTGACTGGTGATGTGCAAGTGACATGAAGTCTTAATGACCCTGGTGTAGTGACTGGTGGTGTACAGGTGACATGCAGTCTTAATTACCCTGGTGTAGTGACTGGTGGTGTACAGGTGACATGCAGTCATAATGACCCAGGTGTAGTGACTGGTGGTGTACAGGTGACATGCAGTCTTAATGACCCTGGTGTAGTGACTGGTGGTGTACAGGTGACATGCAGTCTTAATGACCCTGGTGTAGTGGATATGTTTAAAACGTTAATAAATATACAGTGTGTTCTGTTAATAACGTTTAAATTTAATAACGTCAGTCGTTGGTAACGTATGTAGATAATAACGTTTCTTCATGTCTAATTGGTCGGTTTCTGATACACTTTGTGACGTCATCGTTGTTAGTTATTGCTTATTGTTGGCTTTGAGACCTTGTAGAGACTGAGATAGAGAGAAGACTGAGAGACATAGACAGAAGACTGGGAGATAGAGACAGAGAGAAGACTGGGAGATAGAGACAGAGAGAAGACTGGGAGATAGAGACAGAGAGAAGACTGGGAGATAGAGACAGAGAGAAGACTGGGAGATAGAGACAGAGAGAAGACTGGGAGATAGAGACAGAGAGAAGACTGGGAGATAGAGACAGAGAGAAGACTGGGAGATAGAGACAGAGAGAAGACTGGGAGATAGAGACAGACAGAAGACTGGGAAATAGAGACAGACAGAAGACTGAGAGACAGAGATAGAGAGAAGACTTGGAGATAGAGAGAAGACTGGGAGGAAGAGACAGAGAGAAGACTGAGAGATAGAGACAGAGAGAGGAAAGGGAGACACAGACAAAGTGAAGAAGACTGGGAGACAGAGACAGAGAGAAGACTGGGAGATAGAAATAGAGAGAAGACTGGGAGATAGAGACAGAGAGAAGACTGGGAGATAGAGAGAAGACTGGGAGGAAGAGACAGAGAGAAGACTGAGAGATAGAGACAGAGAGAGGAAAGGGAGACACAGACAAAGAGAAGACCGAGAGACAGAGACAGAGAGAAGACTGGGAGACAAAGTCAGAGAGAAGACTGGGAGACAAAGACTGGGAGATAAAGACAGAGAGAACACTGGGAGATAGAGACAACGAGAAGACTGGGAGACAAAGGCAGAGAGAAGACTGGGAGATAAAGACAGAGAGAAGACTGGGAGACAGAGAGAAGACTAGGAGACAGAGACAGAGAGAAGACTGGGAGACAAAGACAGAGAGAAGACTGGGAGATAGTGACAGAGAGAAGACTGGGAGAAAGAGACAGAGAGAAGACTGGGAGATAGAGACAGAGAGAAGACTGGGAAACACAGACAGAGAGAAGACCGAGAGACAGAGACAGAGAGAAGACTGGGAGACAGACAGAGAGAAGACTGGGAGACAAAGACAGAGAGAAGACTGGGAGATAAAGACAGAGAGAAGACTGGGAGATAGAGATAGAGAGATGACTGGGAGATAAAGACAGAGAGAAGACTGGGAAACAGAGAGAAGACTGGGAGACAAAGACAGAGAAGACTAGGAGAGAGAGACAGAGAGAAGACTGGGAGATTGAGACAGAGAGAAGACTGGGAGAAACAGACAGAGAAGACCGGGAGATAGAGACACATAGAAGACTGGGAGACAAAGAGAAGACTGGGAGACAGAGACAGAGAGAAGACTGAAAGAAAGAGACAGAGAAGACTGAGATAAAGAGACAGAGAGAAGACTAGGAGACAGAGACAGAGAGAAGACCGAGAGACAGAGACAGAGAGAAGACTGGGAGATACAGAGAGAAGACTGGGAGATAGAGATAGAGAGAAGACTGGGAGACAGAGAGAAGACTGGGAGACAGAGAGAAGACTGGGAGATAGAGATAGAGAGAAGACTGGGAGATAGAGACAGAGAGATGACTGGGAGACAGAGACAGAGAGAAGACTGGGAGACAGAGACAGAGAGAAGACTGAAAGACAGAGACAAACTTTAAGATGAACAGAGACAGACTTAGAAACAGATGTAAAGATAGAGACAGACAGAGGTAAAAGCAGACAGAGATAGGCAAGAAGAGAGAGACACCTAGAGATACACGGGAGACAGACAGAGATATATAGAGATAGGGATGATATCCGTACAAGTATGGAGAGACAGTGAGACGAATAAATCTGGTAGAAACGCGAGATAAATCATAATAGTGTCAGAGATGGAATCAGAGAGATACAGAGACGAAGAAAGAGACGGAGAGAGACAGAGAGAGGTACCTCTAGTCTCTTCAATGACGAGGGTATCTTGCTGCTGGTGAAGGCTCTTGTTCCAAGGCACTGGAGCTACCCCCTCTCCCCTTCCTCGGAACGATCTTTATTGCCTCTGCTTCCCCCTTCCTTCCCCCAGGGACTCTATGACCCCTACGCGTTTAGCTGTCCCATATAATAATAATAATAATAATAATAATAATAATAATAATAATAATAATAATAATAATAATAACAATAATAACAATAATAATAATAATAATAATAATAATAATAATAATAATAATAACAATAATAATAATATAATAATAATAATAATAATAATAATTATAATAATAATAATAATAATAATAATAATAATAATAATAATAATAATAATAATAATAATAATAATTATAATAATAATAATAATAATAATAATAATAATAATAATAGTAATAATAATAATAATAATAATAGTAATAATAATAATAATAATAATAATAATAATAATAATAATAATAATAATAATAATAATTATAATTCCATTCATCTGTTTACCTTCCTTCATCTGCTCCCTCACCCCCTTAGCCTGCCTTTATTCTTTTATCTCTCATTTTCCCACTATTATTCGTCCTCTATCTCTCTTTCCCCATTTCATTGTCCCTATCTCCCATTCCCTATCTCTCCTTTCTTACCTCCCCCTTCCATATCTCCCCTTCTGTGTCTTCCCTTCCCTCTTTCCCCCTGTTGCCTTACCTCCCTACCTTTCCTCTCTCTCTTTCTCTCCCCTGCTATCCTTCCTGTCTTCCTCCCTGTTATCCTCCCTGCCTCTCCATGCTGCCTGCCGAAACAAACATTAGGGGGGCGAGGGGGGAGATGGCGGGATGATGGGGTTGGGATGGGAGTTGAGGAGGGGATGTGGGGGCGGTGGGGGTCGCTGGGGGTCGCTGGGGGCGGTGGGGGCGTATGGGGCGGTGGGGGGTGGGGGGTGGGGGGTGGGGTGTGGGGTGTGGGGGGAGATACTTCAGTTGCTGAAGAGTTTAAACTGAATTTGCATCGACAAATCCTATTAATTTCTTTGTTGACTAGACCCGGGTCGCGCTACAGCGACGCGCCTGCTATCACAAACCTGATCTATGATCACTGTGGAGGTACAGGCATGTTCTCGAGAACACAGGACACTGCTCAGTGTGTGTCCTGGCGTGTTCACAAGCCTGGTGTGCGTCCAACACTGGTGTGTGTCCAAGCCTGGTGTGTGTCCAAGACTGGTGTGTGTCCAAGACTGGTGTGTGTGTCCAAGACTGGTGTGTGTCCAAGACTGGTGTGTGTCCAAGACTGGTGTGTGTCCAAGACTGGTGTGTGTCCAACCCTGGTGTGTGTCCAAGCCTGGTGTGTGTCCAACACTGATGTGTGTGTCCAAGACTGGTGTGTGTCCAAGACTAGTGTGTGTCCAAGCCTGGTGTGTGCCCATGTCTGGAGTGTGCCCAAGCCTGGTGTGTGTCCAAGACTGGTGTTTGTCAAAGACTGGTGTGTGTCCAAGCCTGGTGTGTGCCCAAGCCTGGAGTGTGCCCAAGCCTGGTGTGTGTCCAAGACTGGTGTGTGTCCAAGACTGGTGTGTGTCCAAGCCTGGTGTGTGTCCAAGCCTGGAGTGTGCCCAAGCCTGGTGTGTGCCCAAGACTGGTGTGTGCCCAAGACTGGTGTGTGTCCAAGACTGGTGTGTGTCCAAGCCTGGTGTGTGTCCAAGCCTGGTGTCTTCAAGACTGGTGTGTGTCCAAGACTTGTGTGTGTCCAATCCTGGTGTGTTCAAGACTGGTGTGTGTCCAGGACTGGTGTGTGCCCAAGCCTGGTGTGTGTCCAAGACTGGTGTGTGTCCAAGACTGGTGTGTGTCCAAGACTGGTGTGTGTCCAATCCTGGTGTGTGTCCAAGACTGGTGTGTGTCCAGTCCTGGTGTGTGCCCAAGAGTGGTGTGTGCCCAAGACTGGTGAGTGCCCAAGACTGGTGTGTGCCCAAGACTGGTGTGTGTCCAAGACTGGTGTGTGTCCAATCCTGGTGTGTGCCCAAGACTGGTGTGTGTCCAAGACTGGTGTGTGTCCAATCCTGGTGTGTGCCCAAGACTGGTGTGTGTCCAAACCTGGTGTGTGCCCAAGACTGGTGTGTGTCCAATCCTCGTGTGTGCCCAAGACGTGTGTGTCCAATCCTGGTGTGTGCCCAAGACTGGTGTGTGTCCAAGACTGGTGTGTGTCCAAGACTGGAGTGTGCCCAAGCCTGGTGTGTGTCCAAGACTGGTGTGTGTCCAAGACTGGTGTGTATCCAAGACTGGAGTGTGTCCAAGACTGGTGTGTGTCCAAGACTGGTGTGTGTCCAAGCCTGGTGTGTGCCCAAGCCTGGCGTGTGCCCAAGCCTGGTGTGTGCCCAAAACTGGTGTGTGCCCAAGACTGGTGTGTGTCCAAGCCTGGTGTGTGACCAACCCTGGTGTGTGCCCAAGACTGGTGTGTGTCCAAGCCTGGTGTGTGTCCAACACTGGTGTGTGTCCAACCCTGGTGTGTGCCCAAGACTGGTGTGTGTTCAAGCCTGGTGTGTGTCCAAGCCTGGTGTGTGTCCAAGCCTGGTGTGTGTGCAACCCTGGTGTGTGCCTAGACTGGTGTGTGTCCAAGCCTGGTGTGTGTCCAAGACTGGTGTGTGTCCAAGCCTGGAGTGTGCCCAAGACTGGTGTGTGTCCAAGACTGGTGTGTGTCCAAGCCTGGTGTGTGTCCAAGCCTGGTGTGTGCCCAAGCCTGGTGTGTGCCCAAGACTGGTGTGTGTCCAAGCCTGGTGTGTGCCCAAGACTGGTGTGTGTCCAAGACTGGTGTGTGTCCAAGACTGGTGTGTGTCCAAGACTTGTGTGTGTCCAAGACTGGTGTGTGTCCAAGCCTGGTGTGTGCCCAAGACTGGTGTGTGTCCAAGACTGGCGTGTGTCCAAGCCTGGTGTGTGTCCAAGCCTGGTGTGTGTCCAATCCTGGTGTGTGTCCAAGATTTAGGTCCAGTTGGTGAAGCACATTAGTCTATGTCATAGAAATGTCAAAGAATGAGTGAGTATTAAAATGTTATCCTGGGTGAGGTGGCCAGGGTGAGTGCATGAGGGTCTTAAGAACATAAGAACATAAGAATGGAGGCACACTGCAGAAGGCCTACTGGCCCATACAAGGCAGGTCCTTATCAAAACGACCTCTACGCAAAGGTACCTAAGAATTAACTCCCGTACCCAATGACACTTATCAAACCCAGCCCCTCCCACTCATATATTTGTCCAATCTCTTCTTAAAGCTACCCAAGGTCCTAGCCTCTATCACCCCACTGGGAAGATTGTTCCACGCATCCACAACTCTGTTAGAAAACTAGTACTTACCTATGTCCTTTCTAAATCAAAATTTATCCAACTTAAATCCATTAATTCTGGTTCTTACCTGGTTCGACACCCTCAATACCTTATTAATATCTCCTTTGTTTATGCCCGTCATCCACTTATACACCTCAATGATATCTCCTCTCATTCTACGTCTCTCCAGAGAGTGAAGATTTAAGGCTTTAAGTCTATCTTCATACGGGAGGTTCCTTACACAGTAAATCATTTTAGTTATTCTTCTCTGTATGTTCTCCAATGAGTCTATATCCATCCTGTAGCAAGGAGACCAAAACTGAGCAGCATAATCTAAATGAGGCCTCACTAGTGATGTATAGAGCTGTAAAATAACTTTTGGGCTTCTGTTACTTATACTTCTTGATATAAATCCAAGTAATCTGTTTGCTTTGTTGCGCACACTTAGGAACTGCTGCCTTGGCTTTAGGTTTCTGCTTACCATGACTCCCAAGTCCTTTTCACACTCTATGATGAAGCTCTGCTTCACCTAGTTTATAGCTTCGAGGGTTATTTTCATTACCAAGGACCAGTACCTTACACTTATCCACATTGAACTTCATCTGCCATTTTTCAAACCAAGACATTAATTTGTCTAAATCCTCCTGCAGTTCGTTGCTATCCTCCTCAGAATGAATCATACAGCCTATCTTTGTATCGTCAGCAAACTTGCTCATGTCACTCGAAATCCCTTCATCAAGGTCATTAATGTAAATTATGAACAAGAGAGGGCCCAAAACTGATCCTTGTGGAACGCCACTAGTAACTAAGCCCCATTCTGATTTGAACCCATTAATGGAAACTCTCTGCTTTCTATTGGTAAGCCATGCCAAATCCATGCTAGAACTTCACCTCCTATACCATGAGATGCCACTTTTCTTAAGAGTCTCTTGTGAGGTACTCTATCGAAGGCTTTACTAAAATCCAAATAAACAATATCATATTCTTTATCACTGTCAACTGCCTCAAATGTTCTATTGAAGAACGTCAGTAAGTTTGTCAGGCAGGAACGACCTCTCGTAAATCCATGCTGAGATTCATTTATCAAGTTATGCTCTTCAAGGTGACTTCTGATAATGTCAGCTATAATTGATTCTAGTAATTTGCCAACTATAGATGTCAGGCTTACTGGACGGTAATTTGAAGGAGTGGATTTATCCCCTGATTTGAATATAGGAACCACACTGGCCATCTTCCACAACTCTGGTACAACACCAGTAAGGATGGATGCATTGAACACACTCGTTAATGGCTGACTAAGTTCCATCTTGCATTCCTTAAGAACCCTGGAAAATAACTCGTCGGGCCCTGAGGGCTTATTTTGCTTCAGTTTGTCTATCTGTTTGATAACCATGTCCCTCGTGGCAGTAATATTAGTCAATTTGAATTCGTCAGGAACTGAATAATTGTTAATTACTGGAATCTCATTTATGTCTTCCTGTGTAAAAACTGACAAAAAATAGTCATTAAATATGGAACACATTTCCAGTTCGTTATCCGCCAGCTGTACATTCCCAATTTTCAGAGGTCCTACTTTTTCCTTAACCTTCGTCCTATACACATGAAATAACCCCCTTGGATTTGAAAGAACCCCTTTGGATTAAAAGAACCCCTTTGGATTTGAAAGAACCCCTTTGGATTGAAAGAGCCCCTTTGGATTGAAAGAACCCCTTTGGATTTGAAAGAACCCCTTTGGATTTGAAAGAACCCCTTTGGATTTGAAAGAACCCCTTTGGATTTGAAAGAGCCCCTTTGGATTAAAAGAACCCCTTATCTTGGGTGAGGTGGCCAGGGTGAGTGCATGAGGGTCTTATCCTGGGTGAGGTGGCCAGGGTGAGTGCATGAGGATGTTATCCTGGGTGACGTGGCCAGGATGAGTGCATGAGGATGTTATCCTGGGTGAGTGGCCAGGATGGTGCATGAGGGGTTATCCTGGGGTGACGTGGCCCGGTTTAGTGCATGAGGATGTTATCTGGGTGAGGTGGCCAGGGTAGAGTGCATGAAGGGGTGTTATCCCGGGTGACGTGGCCAGGGGTGAGTGATTTAGGATGTTATCCTGGGTGAGGTGGCCAGGATGAGTGCATGAGGATGTTATCCTGGGTGAGGTGGCCAGGATGAGTGCATGAGGATGTTATCCTGGGTGACGTGGCCAGGATGAGTGCATGAGGATGTTATCCTGGGTGAGGTGGCCAGGGTGAGTGCATGAGATGTTATCCTGGGTGAGGTGGCCGGGTGAGTGTATGAGGATGTTATCTGAGTGACGTGGCCAGGGTGAGTGCATGAGGATGTTATCCTGGGTGAGGGTGGCCCGGATGGTGCATGAGGAATGTTATCCTGGGTGAGGTGGCCAGGGTGGGGTGCATGAGGATGTTTCCTGGGTGAAGGGGGCCATAATGAGTGCATGCGTGTTATCCTGGGTGACGTGGGCCAGGGTGAGTGCATGAAGGATGTTATCTTGGGTGGGCGTGGCCAGGATGGTGCATGAGGATGTTATCCTGGGTGAGGTGGCCAGGATGAGTGCATGAGGATGTTATCCTGGGTGACGTGGCCAGGGTGAGTGCATGAGGATGTTATCCTGGGTGAGGTGGCCAGGGTGAGTGCATGAGGATGTTATCCAAGGTGAGGTGGCCAGGGGTGAGTGCATGAGGATGTTATCCTGGGTGACGGGGCCAGGATGAGTGCATGAGGATGTTATCCTGGGTGACGGGGCCAGGATGAGTGCATGAGGATGTTATCCTGGGTGACGGGGCCAGGATGAGTGCAGGGAGAATGTTTAATTCCTGGGTGACGTGGCCAGGATGAGTGCATGAGGATGTTATCCTGGGTGACGTGGCCAGGTGAGTGCATGAGGGATGTTATCCTGGGTGAGTGGCCAGGATGAGTCGCATGAGGATGTTATCCAGGGTGACGTTGCAAGGATGAGTGCATGAGGATGTTATCCTGGGTGACGTGGCCAGGATGAGTGCATGAGGATGTTATCCTGGGTGACGTGGCCAGGGTGAGTGCATGAGGATGTTATCCTGGGTGAGGTGCCAGGGTGAGTGCATGAGGATGTTATCCTGGGTGAGGGGCAGGATGAGTGCATGAGGATGTTATCCTGGGTGAGGTGGCCAGGATGAGTGCATGAAGATGTTATACCTGGGTGACGTGGCCAGGATGAGGCATGAGATGTTATCCTGGGTACGTGGCCAGGGTGAGTGCATGAGGATGTTATCTGGGTGACGTGGCCAGGATGAGTGCATGAGAATGTTATCCTGGGTGACGTGGCCAGGGTGAGTGCATGAGGATGTTATCCTGGGTGAGGTGGCCAGGATGAGTGCATGAGGATGTTATCCTGGGTGAGGTGGCCGGGGTGAGTGCATGGGATGTTATCCTGGGTGACGTGGCCAGGGTGAGTGCATAAGGATGTTTACTGGGTGAGGTGGCCAGGGTGAGTGCATGAGGATGTTATCCTGGGTGACTTGGCCAGGGTGAGTGCATGAGGATGTTATCCTGGGTAAAGGTGGCCAGGGTGAGTGCATGAGGATGTTTCCTGGGAGTGAAATCTGGCCAGGGTAGAGTGATGGGATGTTATCCTGGGTGAGGTGGCCAGGGTGAGTGCATGAGGATGTTATCCTGGGTGAAGTGGCCAGGGTGAGTGCATGAGGATGTTATCCTGGGTGAGGTGGCCAGGGTGAGTGCATAAGGATGTTATCCTGGGTGAGGTGGCCAGGGTGAGTGCATGAGGATGTTATCCTGGGTGACTTGGCCAGGGTGAGTGCATGAGGATGTTATCCTGGGTGAGGTGGCCAGGGTGAGTGCATGAGGATGTTATCCTGGGTGACTTGGCCAGGGTGAGTGCATGAGGATGTTATCCTGGGTGAGGTGGCCAGGGTGAGTGCATGAGGATGTTATCCTGGGTGAAGTGGCCAGGGTGAGTGCATGAGGATGTTATCCTGGGTGACGTGGCCAGGGTGAGTGCATGAGGATGTTATCCTGGGTGACGTGGCCAGGGTGAGTGCATGAGGATGTTATCCTGGGTGAGGTGGCCAGGTTGAGTGCATGAGGATGTTATCCTGGGTGAGGTGGCCAGGATGAGTGCATGAGGATGTTATCCTGGGTGAGGTGGCCAGGGTGAGTGCATGAAGATGTTATCCTGGGTGACGTGGCCAGGATGAGTGCATGAGGATGTTATCCTGGGTGAGGTGGCCAGGGTGAGTGCATGAGGATGTTATCCTGGGTGACGTGGCCAGGGTGAGTGCATGAGGATGTTATACTGGGTGAGGTGGCCAGGATGAGTGCATGAGGATGTTATCCTGGGTGAGGTGGCCAGGGTGAGTGCATGAGGATGTTACCCTGGGTGACTTGGCCAGGGTGAGTGCATGAGGATGTTATCCTGGGTGAGGTGGCCAGGGTGAGTGCATGAGGATGTTATCCTGGGTGAAGTGGCCAGGGTGAGTGCATGAGGATGTTATCCTGGGTGAGGTGGCCAGGGTGAGTGCATGAGGATGTTATCCTGGGAGACGTGGCCAGGGTGAGTGCATGAAGATGTTATCCTGGGTGAGGTGGCCAGGGTGAGTGCATGAGGATGTTATCCTGGGTGACGTGGCAGGGTGAGTGCATGAGGTTTGTTTATCCTGGGTGACATGGCCAGGGTGAGTGCATGAGGATGTTATCCTGGGTGACGTGGCCAGGGTGAGTGCATGAGGATGTTATCCTGGGTGAGGTGGCCAGGATGAGTGCATGAGGATGTTATCCTGGGTGACGTGGCCAGGGTGAGTGCATGAGGATGTTATCCTGGGTGACGTGGCCAGGGTGAGTGCATGAGGATGTTATCCTGGGTGACGGGGCCCAGGGTGAGTGCATGAGGATGTTATCCTGGGTGACGTGGCCAGGGTGAGTGCATGAGGATGTTATCCTGGGTGACGTGGCCGGGGGTGAGTGCATGAGGATGTTATCCTGGGTGACGTGGCCAGGATGAGTGCATGAGGATGTTATCCTGGGTGACGTGGCCAGGATGAGTGCATGAGGATGGTATCCTGGGTGACGTGGCCAGGATGAGTGCATGAGGATGTTATCCTGGGTGACGTGGCCAGGATGATGTGCATGAGGATTTTTATCCTGGGTGACGTGGCCAGGATGAGTGCATGAGGATGGTATCCTGGGTGAGGTGGCCAGGGTGAGTGCATGAGGATGGTATCCTGGGTGAGGTGGCCAGGGTGAGTGCATGAGGATGTTATCCTGGGTGAGGTGGCCAGGGTAAGTGCATGAGGATGTTATCCTGGGTGAGGTGGCCAGGGTGGGTGCATGAGGATGTTATCCTGGGTGAGGTGGCCAGGGTGGGGCGCATGAGGAGGGTTTATCCTGGGTGAGGTGGCCAGGGTGAGTGCATGAGGATGTTATCCTGGGTGAGGTGGCCGGGTAATGTGCATGAGGATGTTATCCTGGGTGAGGTGGCCAGGGTGAGTGCATTGAGGTGTTATCCTGGGTGAGGTGGCCAGGGTGAGTGCATGAGGATGTTATCCTGGGTGAGGTGGCCAGGGTGAGTGCATGAGGATGTTATCCTGGGTGAGGTGGCCAGGGTGAGTGCATGAGGATGTTATCCTGGGTGACGTGGCCAGGGTGAGTGCATGAGGATGTTATCCTGGGTGACGTGGCCAGGGTGAGTGCATGAGGATGTTATCCTGGGTGAGGTGGCCAGGGTGAGTGCATGAGGATGTTATCCTGGGTGAGGTGGCCAGGGTGAGTGCATAAAGGATGTTATCCTGGGTGAGGTGGCCAGGTGAGTGCATGAGATGTTATCCTGGGTGACGGTGGCCAGGGTGAGTGCATGAGGATGTTATCCTGGGTGAGGTGGCCAGGATGAGTGCATGAGGATGTTATCCTGGGTGAGGTGGCCAGGATGAGTGCATGAGGATGTTATCCTGGGTGAGGTGGCCAGGATGAGTGCATGAAGATGTTATCCTGGGTGACGTGGCCAGGGTGAGTGCATGAGGATGTTATCCTGGGTGAGGTGGCCAGGGTGAGTGCATGAGGATGTTATCCTGGGTGAGGTGGCCAGGGTGAGTGCATGAGGATGTTATCCTAGGTGAGATGGCCGGGGATGAGTGCATGGAGGATGTTTTTCTGGGTGACGTGGCCAGGGTGAGTGCATGAGGATGTTATCCTGGGTGACGTGGCCAGGTGAGTGCATGAGGATGTTATCCTGGGTGAGGTGGCCAGGGTGAGTGCATGAGGATGTTATCCTGGGTGACGTGGCCAGGGTGAGTGCATGAGGATGTTATCCTGGGTGACGTGGCCAGGGTGAGTGCATGAGGATGTTATCCTGGGTGACGTGGCCAGGGTGAGTGCATGAGGATGTTATCCTGGGTGACGTTGGCCAGGGTGAGTGCATGAGGATGTTATCTGGGTGACGTGGCCAGGTGAGTGCATGAGGATGTTATCCTGGGTGACGTGGCCAGGATGAGTGCATGAGGATGGTATCTGGGTGACGTGGCCAGGATGAGTGCATGAGGATGTTATCCTGGGTGACGTGGCCAGGAGGGAGTGCATGAGGATGTATCCTGGGTGACGTGGCCAGGATGAGTGCATGAGGATGTTATCCTGGGTGACGTGGCCAGGATGAGTGCATGAGGATGTTATCCTGGGTGACGTGGCCAGGATGAGTGCATGAGGATGTTATCCTGGGTGACGTGGCCAGGGTGAGTGCATGAGGAGGGTTATCCTGGGTGAGGTGGCCAGGGTAAAGTCCCATGAGGATGTTATCCTGGGTGAGGTGGCCAGGGTGGGTGCATGAGGATGTTATCCTGGGTGAGGTGGCCAGGGTGAGTGCATGAGGATGTTATCCTGGGTGAGGTGGGCCAGGGTGGAGTGCATGAGGAGGGTTATCCTGGGTGAGGGGGGCCAGGGTGAGTGCATGAGGATGTTATCCTGGGTGAGGTGGCCAGGGTGAGTGCATGAGGATGTTATCCTGGGTGAGGTGGCCAGGGTGAGTGCATGAGGATGTTATCCTGGGTGAGGTGGCCAGGGTGAGTGCATGAGGTGTTATCCTGGGTGACGTGGCCAGGTGAGTGCATGAGGATGTTATCCTGGGGTGACGTGGCCAGGGTGAGTGCATGAGGATGTTATCCTGGGTGAGGGTGGCCAGGGTGAGTGCATGAGGATGTTATCCTGGGTGAGGTGGCCAGGGATGAGTGCATGAGGATGTTATCCTGGGTGAGTGGCCAGGTGAGTGCATGAGGATGTTATCCTGGGTGAGGTGGCCAGGATGAGTGCATGAGAGGATGTTACCCTAGGTGAGGTGGCCAGGGTGAGTGCATGAGGATGTTTCCTGGGTGGGTGGCCAGGATGAGTGCAGAGGGATGTTATCCTGGGGAGGTGGCCAGGTGAGTGAATGAGATGTTATCTGGGTGAGGTGGCCAGGGTGAGTGCATGAGGATGTTATCCTGGGGGAGGTGGCCAGGGTGAGTGCATGAAGGATGTTATCCTGGGTGACGTGGCCAGGGTGAGTGCATTGAGGATGTTATCTGGGTGAGGTGGCCCAGGGTGAGTGCATGAGGATGTTACCCTGGGTGACGTGGCCAGGGTGAGTGCATGAGGATGTTATCCTGGGTGACGTGGCCAGGGTGAGTGCATGAGGATGTTACCCTGGGTGACGTGGCAGGGTGAGTGCATGAGGATGTTATCCTGGGTGACGTGGCCAGGTGAGTGCATGAGGATGTTATCCTGGGTGACGTGGCCAGGGTGAGTGCATGAGGATGTTATCCTGGGTGACGGGGCCCAGGATGAGTGCATGAGGATGTTATCCTGGGTGACGTGGCCAGGATGAGTGCATGAGGATGGTATCCTGGGTGACGTGGCAGGATGAGTGCATGAGGAGGGTTTATCCTGGGTGAGGTGGCCAGGTGAGTGCATGAGGAGGGTATCCTGGGTGACGGTGGCCAGGTGAGTGCATGAGGATGTTATCCTGGGTGACGTGGCCAGGGTGAGTGCATGAGGATGGTATCCTGGGTGAGGTGGCCAGGGTGAGTGCATGAGGATGTTATCCTGGGTGAGGTGGCCAGGGGTTAGTGCATGAGGATGTTATCCTGGGTGAGGTGGCCCAGGGTGGGCATGAGGAGGGTTTATCCTGGGTGAGGTGGCCAGGGTGAGTGCATGAGGATGTTATCCTGGGTGAGGTGGCCAGGGTGAGCGCATGAGGATGGTATCCTGGGTGAGGTGGCCAGGGTGAGTGCATGAGGATGTTATCCTGGGTGACGTGGCAGGGTGAGTGCATGAGGATGTTTTTCCTGGGTGAGGTGGCCAGGGTGATTTGCATGAGGATGTTATCCTGGGTGACGTGGCCAGGGTGAGTGCATGAGGATGTTATCTGGGTGGAGGTGGCCAGGGTGAGTGCATGAGGATGTTACCCTGGGTGAGTGGCCAGGGATGAGTGCATAAAGGATGTTATCTGTGGTGAGGTGGCCAGGGTGAGTGCATGAGGATGTTATCCTGGGTGAGGTGGCCAGGGTGATTTGCATGAAGGATGTTACCCTAGGGTGAGGTGGCCAGGATGAGTGCATGAGGATGTTATCCTGGGTGAGGTGGCCAGGATGAGTGCATGAGGATGTTATCCTGGGTGAGGTGGCCAGGATGAGTGCATGAGGATGTTATCCTGGGTGAGGTGGCCAGGATGAGTGCATGAGATGTTATCTGGGGGGAGTGGCCAGGATGAGTGCATGAGGCATGTTATCCTGGGTGAGGTGGCCAGGGATGAGTGCATGAGGATGTTATCCTGGGTGAGGTGGCCAGGATGAGTGCATGAGGATGTTATCCTGGGTGAGGTGGCCAGGATGAGTGCATGAGGATGTTATCCTGGGTGAGTGGCCAGGAATGAGTGCATGAGGATGTTATCCTGGGTGACGTGGCCAGGATGAGTGCATGAGGATGTTATCCTGGGTGAGGTGGCCAGGATGAGTGCATGAGGATGTTATCCTGGGTGAGGTGGCCAGGATGAGTGCATGAAGATGTTATCCTGGGTGAGGTGGCCAGGATGAGTGCATGAGGATGTTATCCTGGGTGAGGTGGCCAGGATGAGTGAAATGGGGATGTTATCCTGGGTGAGGTGGCCAGGATGAGTGCATGAGGATGTTATCCTGGGTGAGGTGGCCAGGATGAGTGCATAAAGGGATGTTATCCTGGGTGAGGTGGCCAGGATGAGTGCATGAGGATGTTATCCTGGGTGAGGTGGCCAGGGTGAGTGCATGAGGATGTTATCCTGGGTGAGGTGGCCAGGATGAGTGCATGAGGATGTTATCCTGGGTGACGTGGCCAGGGTGAGTGCATGAGGATGTTATCCTGGGTGAGGTGGCCAGGATGAGTGCATGAGGATGTTTCCTGGGTGAGTGGCCAGGTGAGTGCATGAGGATGTTATCCTGGGTGGGTGGCCAGGATGAGTGCATGAGGATGTTATCCGGGGGTGACGTGGCCAGGGTGAGTGCATGAGGATGTTATCCTGGGTTGACGTGGCCAGGGTGAGTGCATGAGGATGTTATCCTGGGTGAGGTGGCCAGGGTGAGTGCATGAGGATGTTATCCTGGGTGACGTGGCCAGGGTGAGTGCATGAGGATGTTATACTGGGTGAGGTGGCCAGGGTGAGTGCATGAGGATGTTATCCTGGGTGAGATCTGACATATATCACATTTTATCTTAAGTAAATGGATACGTGTTTAACTAATGCAACGTTTCACTCTCCAGGAACTCTGTCAAAACTTGACAAACTTCCGGTAGAGCGTTAGTTGCCCTGTCATGCACTGTCAAGAGTCAAGTCGCACTATGAAGAGTCAAGTCCCACTGTCAAGAGTCAAGTCTCACTGTCAAGAGTCAAGTCGCACTGTCAAGAGTCAAGTTCTACTGTCAAGAGTCAAGTCGCACTGTAAAGAGTCAAGTCCCTCTGTCAAAGGTCAAGTCGCACTGTCAATAGTCAAGTCGCGCTGTCAAGAGTCAAGTCGCGCTGTCAAGAGTCAAGTCGAGCTGTCAAGAGTCAAGTCGCGCTGTCAAGAGTCAAGTCGCATTGTCAAGAGGTGAGATGCAGCCCGCTAGTAGAAAAATGTAATCAATTGGAGGGCATCAATTAGACTGTTTCTAAACTAATATTTTCCTATATCATTTCTAAATCTAAAGTTAACATATTGTCGGTAAGTCTACCAGCATTATTAGACGACATTATGGTGACACAAGGTGACAGCGCGACCTGGCTGTCTTCATGAAGGCGCTGGACAGATACCTTAAAGGCGCTGGACAGATACCTCAAGTCAGTACCTGACCTGGCCGTGGTTCGTACGTGGGTTTACGTGCAGCCAGCAGTAACAGCCTGGCTGATCAGGTTTTGATCCACCACGAGGCCTGGTCATAGACCAGGCCACGGGGGCGTTGACCCCCGAAACCCTCTCCAGGTATACAAAAGTACTCTTAGAGAGGCTGTGGACATATCTTCGCGTGGTGTCCGTGAGTGAGTCGCTGGTGTCCGGTTCGTCAACTCTGGAGCTCAGTTTCCCAAACCCGACAACAGTGGAAGGAAGATGACCAGGAGCCTTATTGTTGCTTGACAGAAAGCAGTTTATTGCGTTCTAAATCGGACCAACGTTAGTGTCAGGTTTCTAAATTGCTACAAGGAAACTGGAACCGTCTGTAGACTGCCAAAGATCAGAAAATTCAGAGACATAAACATATCCCTTGATGAATAACAGAACTTATCCTTGATGAATAACAGAACTTATCCTTGATGAATAAACAGACCTTATCCTTGATGAATAAACAGAATTTATCCTTGATGAATAAACAGACCTTATCCTTGATGAATAACAGAACTTATCCTTGATGAATAAACAGACCTTATCCTTGATGAATAAACAGAACTTATCCTTGATGAATAAACAGAACTTATCCTTAATGAATAAACAGAATTTATTCTTAATGAATAAACAGAATTTATCCTTAATGAATAAACAGAATTTATCCTTGATGAATAAACAGAGCTTATCCTTGATTAATAAACAGACCTTATCCTTGATGAATAAACAGGCCTTATCCTTGATGAATAAACAGAACTTATCCTTGATGAATAAACAGAACTTATCCTTGATGAATAAACAGACGTTATCCTTGATGACAAGTTGGGTTGCACTTGAGACAGAGTATCGAGGGAGAGTGAACAATATTCCTGGTCTTCGTAGTCTCGTTTAGACAAGATTAGAACTTAATGTAGCTGAAGAAGACTTTGTTTATCAGTTCCCTCAAGGAAAAAAACAGTTTAAAGTTTTAAGTAACTTCAGTCAACTATGAGAACCAACTTTTAGACAAGTTGTATCAGGTGTTCTTAACAGTCGACTATCAAATTTAAAAAAATAATACATAAAATGAGCAAATTAGCATACAAAGAGCCAAAAATAATTAAAATATAGATTTTGATTTAGATACAGCAGCGTTTTTGAAGTCGATTATAAGAGTCGTTCTCCTGTTGTTCCACGAGTGAAATCATTTCATTGTGTCTGGTTGAGTGATACAGGAGCCATACAGGTACTGGACGGGTTAAGGGATAATTAGAGTATATTGTAAAATGTTATCGATTTGCTTTAACAATATAAAACTTTAAATAAGTTGAGAGGTGACCCAGTTGGAAGCACGATCAATAGTGTATTGGAGAGAGGTCACTACGAGGTCACAGTCAGTACTTGCACAATAGTGTATTGGAGAGAGGTCACTACGAGGTCACAGTCAGTACTTGCACAGTAGTGTATTGGAGAGAGGTCACTACGAGGTCACAGTCAGTACTTGCACAACAGAAAAATGTTCTAGAGAGGCGCAGCTACGAGGTCAAGTCAGACTTAGCTACGTATGTAATTGGAGTAAGAACTTTCAGTGCCCGTCAACTTGCAGTTGTATGGGGGAGGCCAGAGCGAGGTCAAGAGCTGACAGGTGGGGAGAGGGCCAGAGGGCAGTCAGTAGCACAGGTATGAGGGAGTCAGAGGGGCCAGAGAGCGGCATAGTGTGGAGAGGAGGTCCACGAGGTCAAGTCAGACTTGACAGAGGTAGGCAGAGGGGCATACGAGGGGTCAGTACTTGCAATAGTGTATGGCAGAGAGGGTCACAGAGGTCAGTAGGCTGCAGATGGGGGGCACTAGGGGCAAGGTGTTGCCATAAGGATGGAGAGGGGTCTACGAGGCACAGTCAGAGCGGCAAGGTAGGGAGAGGGGTCAGACGAGGTACATCTGTTATTTGCTGTGGACATGAAAGATGCATCTCAGTACACATCAGTAAATGCAAATAGTGTAGTTAGAGTCCTGGGAATATGACAGTGTTGAGAGGTCCGAGAAGTCACATACAGTCTGGAGTCATTGGGAGGTGTACTAGATAGTCGTTTGAACAAGTGTTATAGAGAGCTGTCTCAAATGTTCTAATCAATACTTGCAAACTACTGGATTGGAGAAGGCACTGCGAGATGGTCAAGGCAGTATTCAAGAGGGGCAGTTGGAGAGAGGTGCACTACGGGTACTACGTAGACTTTGCGCATACAGAAAGACTGTTACATAAATTCAAGTACTCATGAAGTAGAAAGACGTTAGTGAATGAGGGAAGTGATACCTCATGGGTCTTCAACTTGTCATTCGGATTAGGTCCAGAATTGGTATTGGGATAAAGCCATGAGGGGAAAGGCAAGTAAGAGAGGCCAGAGGTGCAGATGGGTCAACAGAGGCAGAGTTAAGGGCAGTGAGTGGCATGACTTGAGGATAAGTGAAGAGCTGCAGAGGGGGAGAGGAGGAGAGGGGGTATTAGAGTACCCCACGAGGTGGTTGAGGCAAGGGGGACTGTTATTTCATGGAACTTAAAATGCGTCTCGCTAAACAGTCACTGAGGATAATGATGTAGTTAGCCAGGGATATACTTGAGAGGTCGAGGTTTCATACTGTCGGAGCTGAGGTTAAGAAGTGTTGGAACAAGATGTTATAACACCAGCTTGTCTCAAGCTTTTCTAAATCAATAACCATTGCAATAACTAACTGGATGACACCAAAGGCACTGCGAACGTATGGATCTAGGCAGATTAAGGGGTGAAAGTTAGACACATGTGCAACATCTGGGTATCTTTACTGTAGACGTTTGCGCCATCCAGTGGCTTTATCAGTATAAATTCAAGGACATAATTAGAAGACAGTAGAACTGAGGGAGTGATTACCTCATGTTTTGTATATAGTTCTACTGTCTTCTGATTATGTCCTAGAATTTGTATTGATAAAGCCACTGGACGGCGAAACGTCTACAGTAAAGATACCCAGATGTTGCACATGTGTCTAACTTGTACAGATTAAGGCGTCAGTGATAGAATGATACTTTAGATAATTAAACTGACGAGGGGGAGAGAGAATTCGGGTATCTAAGTACCACACGAGATGTTTGCTAAGCAGGTATTACATCATCTTACAAATAGCGTCGGTAAGAGTGATGAGAGTATAATGAGAAGTGCCCAGGAGTGTACTACTTGACTTTCAACAAGGAAGGATTATTGAAGTTTCCCACTGAAGAGGTAGAGCCTCTAAGGACGAATTATGACTGAGAAATACATAAGAGGAAGAGTAGTGTTGTAGGGCGTAAGAGAATTGAAGCTGTGAACCTAACTGAGGGTTCACGATATATGAAGGAAGCGCTGTAAAGTTGTACTGAGTCGTGAAATGCAGTGAGGTGGACCCCAGCTCGGCCTGCGACTGAAGGAATGAGAGGGAGAGAGACATACCCTTTGAAAGATACGCACAAGATGACACTCTGTTACCCTGGCAGCTTCACTAGGGTTTGCAGCTTTATCTTCAGCAATCATAAGAACGGGGGGAGGTCTGGAGAGTACCTGCCAGCAAAGTTTTGTACTTTTAACAAGACTGTGCACACAGACGCAGTGGCAGTTACAGTGGACACGTAAGGTTTCCGGCAAGTTAGTTAAGCTATCTGTATAACGTGATGGACTCTCGTTTGTCTGTATGCCAAGAGTTGGTCTCTAGTTCAGTCGTAACGTTAGCTGCATCTCGCAGCGAGTTTTGAACGCACTGTGTGAAGTCAGTCAGGTCACCAGAGTACACAACTTTTATGATGATTAAGACACATATGCAGCAGTTAGGTATCTTTATTGTTGCAACGTTTCGCCTATACAGTTGGCTTCTTTAGTTCAATACAGAAGCATCAGTCCATCAACCTTGGAGAAATAGTATTTGAGGTGGTCAGTCCCTCAGCCTGGAGAAGAGTTCAGCTCCATAACGGTGCCCCGTGGCCTGGTTGCTAACGCTCTCGCTTCACACGGCGAGGGTCCGGGCTCGATTCCCGGCGAGGGTAGAAACACTGGGCATGTTTCCTTACACCGGTTGTCTATGTTCCCCATCAGTAAAATGGGTGTTAGTCGACTGGTGTGGGTTGCATCCTGGGACAAAACTGACATAATTTGCCCGAGATACTCAGTATAACAAGCGGCTTTCTATATAGTAGTATGTCGCTGATGTCAGCTATGGTCTGTATACCTTGTACATGTACTTGTAGAAATAAAGTTATTATATTATTATTTATTATTATTATTATTATTATTATTATTATTATTATTATTATTATTATTATCATTATTATTATTATTGTTATTATCATTATTATTATTATTATTATCCATGGAGCTGAACTCTTCTCCAGGCTGAGGGACTGACCACCTCAAATAATATTTCTCCAAGGTTTATGGACTGATGACATCATCTGCATTTCACTACTACAATTACTGTGTCTTAATCATCAATTTGTCGGTATTGATACCATTTTCAACTTAATTTTTAAAATGCTTACACGAGGTCCCTGAGACTCGCAGTCTGGTTGAGAGAGAGAGAGAGAGAGAGAGAGAGAGAGAGAGAGAGAGAGAGAGAGAGAGAGAGGAGAGAGAGAGAGAGAGAGAGAGAGAGAGAGAGAGAGAGAGAGAGAGAGAAGAGAGAACAGAGGTGGTGAACATCTGAAATACCTCGTCTGTAGAGGATGAATCAAGAGGAACACCGGGAAAAGAGGTAATGGCGTGTACAAAGTGACCAATCTTGTCGTTCAAATTGCCAGGGGGAGCTGCGAGGAGGTCGGGAGTATGAACGAGAAGTAATGAGACCTCTGACTCGATCGCTGTCATAGTCATCATCTGTTGCAATCCAGTCAAATGCGAGCGCTACGGAAGAGAAATATCCTAGCGAGATGTGGGTAGGAGAGAGCATGTTTGTAGGAATCTGAATGTGCAGGGATATCTGACAGAGAGAGAGAGAGAGAGAGAGAGAGAGAAAGAGAGAGAGAGAGAGAGAGAGAGAGAGAGAGAGAGAGAGAGAGAGAGAGAGAGAGAGAGAGAGAGAGAGAGAGAGAGACTGTAGCTGCTGCTCACGAGCCACAATGACATCCTCCCCGGTCAAGAGAGTTAAAATAAGCTAATAAAAGGAGTGGAAGTCAACATAAATTGTATTTTAGGTACAGACAATGGGTATAAAGAGGAAAGATACAAAGAGCAGATGGTGTACCATTCGTCTAAATAGACTCTGGCTGCAGTATAGTCAAGCAAAGTAACAACTGCAAGTCTAAAATAATGAACGCCATTTCCCACAAATAAGAGCACTTACACTGTACGTCTCTGAGGGATAAAAAGCGAGTTAGTGTATAATAACATACCTAGAGATAAGAATCACAGCTGTGTTACGTAGCTTGGGTTGTTGTATATAAGTAAAGGATACAACTGAGATAATAAAATGTGGAGCTTTTCTCAATATATCCACAGAGATGCCATGGTAATATTGGTAGAGGTAAGCAGGTGGTGACTAGAGGCGGCTGTGGGCTACACTGATGTATCAAGTAGCAGTGTGTTGCTACTGATTGTGGATTAATTAGGGAGTAGCGTATAACTACAGAAATAAGGTGTAGAATGGTAGGTAAGACACATGTGTTTTACCTACCAACCTGTCGGTATTGTATACCATTTTGATATTCAAGGCGTAAGATATGTGTGTGTGTTTAGGAGTTGTATATGGTAAACAGCTGAAGATAATATTTTGTGAGTTAGTGTCGGACTGAATAAGGTAACGTTAAGGACTGGATGACAAACCTGCTGAGGTGTGGCCCGGTGGGGTGGCCTGGTGGCTAAAGCTCCCGCTTCACACACGGAGGGCCCGGGTTCGATTCCCGGCGGGTGAAAACATTTCGACACGTTTCCTTACACCTGTTGTCCTGTTCACCTAGCAGCAAATAGGTACCTGGGTGTTAGTCGACTGGTGTGGGTCGCATCCTGGGGGACAAGATTAAGGACCCCAATGGAAATAAGTTAGACAGTCCTCGATGACGCACTGACTTTCTTGGGTTATCCTGGGTGGCTAACCCCCCGGGGTTAAAAATCCGAACGAAATCTTATCTTATCTCATTTAACCTCTTCCTATTTTGGCAGCTGTTAATATTACCCCCTTTTACATTCCATCTTCCCTTCCTCCTCTTGCATCACACTACCTACCATTCTCCTGACTGTAGAAACAATTGAAGCCACATCGCCCTTTATCTAAGAGATAAAACCCATAATAAACCTCAGCAAACCACAACTTAAGAGAGGTTAGTTGTCTGCTGAGGTGAAGGAATCTATATTGAGATGGATAGGGTAGTGGAAGTATGTGGGAGTGGGTGGAGGTACGTGGAAGTCAGTAGAAGTATGTGGGAGTGGGTGGAGGTACGTGGAAGTCAGTAGAAGTATGTGGGAGTGGGTGGAGGTACGTGGAAGTCAGTAGAAGTATGTGGGAGTAAATGTATTTCCACAACTGTCACAGATACAATGGTTGAGAGATACTGCTAGCAAGAGTTAATCTTAACCTGACAACAGGTTGGAGAGGAGTTTTGGGGACTACGCAGTTCTTGAGTATTTGAGTTGTGATGGAGGTTTCAAATGTACAACTGCTGAAGGCTGTGTGGGTGAAGAAATGTGCGAGATGGCAGAGGACCAAGTGAAAGTAATAGCAGATGTTGAAGTAGGTGAGGACCAATAAGGTTCGTACACTGAGGCTACTGTGACGATGGAGGTTACAACGCTGAAGGCCTAGTAACCTCCTCTGGATGAGCTAGCTGTGCTAGACTTCCTCCTCTGGAGGAGCCGTGATAGACTTCCTCCTCTGGAGGAGCTGTGATAGACTTCCTTCTCTGGAGGAGCTAACCGTGATAGACTTCCTCCTCTGGAGGAGCTGTGATAGACTTCCTCCTCTGGAGGAGCTGTGATAGACTTCCTCCTCTGGAGGAGCTGTGATAGACTTCCTCCTCTGGAGGAGCTGTGATAGACTTCCTCCTCTGGAAGAGCTAGCTGCGATATACTTCCTTGCCAACAGAACTAAGTCACTACCATACTGTATGATAGACTTTTTTTTTTGTCCTTGAGATAGTGACTTTCACTATCTTAAAGGTAAACGTTGAACCATTTTGTGAGGCAAGTCACGGGATGGATCACCATCTGCTACACTACAATGTCAGAATTCTGCAGGTGATCTGCAAAATTTTTCGGGTGATCAAAGCGCCAGCATTGTCAGCATTGCTAGGGTGTTGATATGAGTTTGTTACCTGTAAGCACTGTCCTATGATATAGACGGAGGATGGAAGGTCCCGGTAGTCGAAAGTCAGTTTAGCCACATTGCTCGGATAACGTCTCCGTCGTCGGTCAGCAAAGACGTAAGTTTCCGCTTTGGTAATAGAGAGAATTTGTAGCTCGAGTTGCTGATTAAATGTCTGGGCAGCAGTGTGTAAATTCTTATTGTATTATAGTGTGCGAAATGAGAACAGTCCCACAACTCTCAAGAAAAACTCTCTGTATTGTGACTGAGACGTTGTTGGTAGTATGGATATGTGAAAGAGTGGCGGTGTTGTCCGAGTTATATACGGTGACAAACATCCACTCCTCACTATATAGAAAGAGACGTTTTAACTAACGACCCCAGTGAATCACTGAGGTCGTTAGTTGGAGGACAAAGAATTTTGTCAAAGTTTGTTTTCGAAGTACTACCCCTAGGAGGCAGTACTTCTTCAGTCACTAATTATTACCTTCAGCTGCCTATTCATCAAGTCAGCAGTGAGTGCAGCCAGATGAGGGGTCACACTTATACTGCAACAACACCAGGGGTACCAGCTACGTCATACACGAGTGACCACAACAGTCATAACAACACCAGGGGTACCAGGGACGTCATACACGAGTGACCACAACAGCCACAACAACACCAGGGGTACCAGGGACGTCATACACGAGTGACCACAACAGCCACAACAACACCAGGGGTACCAGGGACGTCATACACGAGTGTCCACAACGGCCACAACAACACCAGGGGTACCAGGGACGTCATACACGAGCGTCCACAACGGCCACAACAACACCAGGGGTACCAGGGACGTCATACACGAGTGTCCACAACGGCCACAACAACACCAGGGTACCAGGGACGTCATACACGAGTGTCCACAACGGCCACAACAACACCAGGGGTACAGGGACGTCATACACGAGTGTCCACAACGGCCACAACAACACCAGTGGTACCAGGGACGTCATACACGAGTGTCCACAACGGCCACACAACACCAGGGGTACCAGGGACGTCATACACGAGTGTCCACAACGGCCACAACAACATCAGGGGTACCAGGGACGTCATACACGAGTGTCCACAACGGCCACAACAACACCAGGGGTAACAGGGACGTCATACACGAGTGTCCACAACGGCCACAACAACACCAGTGGTACCAGGGACGTCATACACGAGTGTCCACAACGGCCACAACAACACCAGGGGTACCAGGGACGTCATACACGAGTGTCCACAACGGCCACAACAACATCAGGGGTACCAGGGACGTCATACACGAGTGTCCACAACGGCCACAACAACACCAGGGGTACCAGGGACGTCGTACACGAGTGTCCACAACGGCCACAACAACACCAGGGGTACCAGGGACATCATACATGAGTGTCCACAACAGCCACAACAACACCAGGGGTACCAGGGACGTCATACACGAGTGTCCACAACGGCCACAACAACACCAGGGGTACCAGGGACGTCATACACGAGTGTCCACAACGGCCACAACAACACCAGGGGTACCAGGGACGTCATTACACGAGTGTCCACAAGGGCCCCACAACAACACCAGGGGTACCAGGGACGTCATACACGAGTGTCCACAACGGCCACAACAACACCAGGGGTACCAGGGACGTCATACACGAGTGTCCACAACGGCCACAACCAACACAGGGGTACCAGGGACGTCATACACGAGTGTCCACAAGGGGCCACAACAACACCAGGGGTA
>NC_069406.1:38763613-38770591 GCF_026875155.1 Cherax quadricarinatus
AGACTGTGGGGATCCCCCCAACAGCGGCTGTGTGATCCACCACAGAAGATGTGTGTTTCCATCAAGCAGACTGTGTGATCCACCAAAGAAAGCTTTTGTGATCCCCCACAGCAGACTGTGGGGGTCCACCCAGCGGGACTGGGGTTGATCCATCCAGCGACTGTGTGATCCATCACAGCGGGCTTTTGTGACCCCACCACAGCGGACTGTGTGATCCATAAAGGGGACTTGTGACCCAACCACGGGAAAGACTGTGTGATCCTTACAGCGGGCTGGGGGGATCCATCCAGCAGACTTTTTGGTTGATCCACCCAGGCAAAATGTGTGATCCACCCTGCGGGACTGTGTGATCCTTCCCCCGCCAGATGTGGTTCCATACGCGGGACTGTGTGATCCATCACGGCGGACTGTGTAAATCCTACCAGGCCCTTGTGATCCACCACAGGGGACTGTTGACCCCATCACAGCAACTGTGTGATCCCCCAAAAGACTGTGGATCCTTCACAGCGACTGTGGGGAACCAAAAACAGCAGACTGTTTTGATCCTACAGCGATTGGGGTAAATCCCCCACAGCAGACTGTTTGTTCCCCCAACAGCAGACTGTGTGACCCAAACCACGGAAAACTGGGGTTTCCCCCCACAGGAGACTGTGGACCCCACAGCGGGCTGTGTAAATTCCACCACGGGCCAGCAACTGTGTGTTCACCCACAGCGACGTGTGTCCCATCACAGCAAAACTGTGGTGTTTAAACCACACGACTGGGGGTTACCCAAACCGGGCAATGTGGGGCCCCACGGGATTTTGTGTGACCCAAACCACGCGGGATTGTGTGATCCACCACAGCAAAACTTTTGTGATCCCCACAGCGACGGGTGTGACCCAACCAAGCAAGGACTGTGGGGATCCTTACGGGCGGGGACTGGGGTGTTCCTTCACAGCGGGACTGTTTTGGTTCCCCCAAAAGCAGCGGTTTTAAATCCATCACGGCCGACTTTTGTGTTCCCCTTCCGGGCAAAATGTGGATCCACACAAAAGGCTGTGTGATCCCCAACACCCAGACTTTTGTGTTTCCATCCAGCGGGATGTGTGATCCATCACAGCAGCTGTGTGTTCCATCAAGCGCTGTGTCATCCCACCCGCAGCTGTTGTTTCCTTTTCCCCCGAGACTGGGTGTCCCCACAGCGGGTTGTGTGATCCCCCCCAAAAGCAGATGTGTGATCCATCCAGCAAAAATGTGTGATCTTCCAGAAGACGGGTTGTAAATCCCCCAGCGGGCTGTGTGATCCCCCCACAGCGGCTGTGTAAAACCCAAACCCCACGGGCAGACTGCGTGATCCACCCGGGCGGGACTGTGTGACCCACCCAGCGGACTGTTGTGTTTCCACCACGGCAGACTGGGGTGATCCATCACAGCGGATGTGTGACCCTTTACGGACTGTGTATCCACCACAGGGGATTTGTGTGACCCCACCACGCAGACTGTGTGACCCAACCATGCGGGAACTGGGGGTTGACCCACCACGGAGACTGTGGGGCCTTAACAGCGGGACTGTGTGATCCACCACAGCAGACTGGGGTGATCCCCCACCCCGACGGGTGGATCCATCACCACGGAATGTGTAAATTCCACCCAGAGATTTGTGTGATCCACCCCCAAGCAGACGGGTGTGTTTTCCCCCAACCAGCGACTGTGTGATCTATCACAGAAAGACTTTGTGACCCAATTCCAGCAGACTGGGGTAAACCCAACCAAAAGAAGACTGTGGGTGGCATGCAAGAGAAACGAAACCCTTTATTCGGCGAAAATGGAACCCCCTCATTTACGGGTCTATTTTCCCCCAACCACAAAACCAGGTTGCTAAGAGTTGATGATGGGGCCCCATCGTTCAATTTGCCAGGGTTTCTGGGCCAAAAAAAAAGGGGGGGATTGAAAAATCGCAGGTTATGTGGATCCCGCTCCCTTTTCTGCCCCTTTTCATTCCCCCTTTTAGAGCTGGTTGAAAAACCCGGTTTTGCTATTTGTGGCTTCTATTTTGCCTTGCTTACCCTGGAGTGCACTATATTTTTCACTGTACATATTTTCATATTGCTGGGTTTTAATTGGTGAAGGATAATATTTAAGTCTAAAAATTTTTTATGTGTTTATTTTCTCCCAAAACACCTGGGGGTAACAGGGGCCTTTGAAAAACCTAGGTTTTTAATTTCTGTGTGATCCAAACACCCGCGAAAAATTGTGATCCACCAACAGCAGACTGTGTTGGGTCCATACAGCAGGGCTGGTGATCCATCACAGCAAAACTTGTGATCCACCACAGCAGACTGTGTGATCCCCCCGCAAACTGTTGATTCCCTTTACAGCAGGTGTGTGATCCCTCGCAGGGAGACTGTTTTTGATCCCTTCCCGCCCGGTTTTGTGATCCATCACAGAGTTTTGTGATCCTTTACAGGAGACTGGGGTGACCAAACCCCAGCAGATGTGTGATCCCCTCACAAACGTTGTTTATCCACCACAGAGCTGTGTGATCCTTTACAGAGGGCTGTGTGATCCACCCCGAAAATGTGTACCATCACGCAGACTGTGTGATCCATCACGCAGCTGTGTGATCCATCAAAAGCAGAATGTTTTTATCCCCCACAGCAGACTGTGTGATCCTTCACGGACTGGTTTTGATCCATCACAGCAGACTGTGTGATCCCCACAGCAGACTGTGTGATCCATCACAGCGGGCTGTGTGATCCCCCACGCAGACTGTGTGTTTCCCTCCCGCCGACTGTGTGATCCACCCCAGCGACTGTGTGATCCCCCCACAGCAGAGGGGTGATCCATCACAGCAGAGGTGTGGGTCCCCCACAGCAGACTGTGGATCCATCACAGCAGATGTGTGATCCCCACAGCAGATTGTTTTATGACCACAGCGACTGTGTGATTTCCAAACCCCAGCAAAACCTTTTGTGGGGATGTTTCCTCACCTACCCGGGTTTCCCGTTGTATTGCTTATTTAAAAAATAATTTTAATTTTTAAAACTTATAAAGGGGATTGGGGTTTCTTTTTACGGGGCATGTGGGTAATGCTTGTAAAAAAAATAATAATGCTTATTTATCTTAAATTAATCTATAAATTTTTTTGATTAAAGGGTTTTTTTTTTTTTTTTTTTATTTTCCAATGGGGCCCATTCCCACCAAGGAGGGTGGCCCGAAAAAAAAGAAAAACTTTCACCATCTTTTACTCCATCACTGTTTGCCCGAAAAGGGGGGTTTAAAAATAAGTTTTTAAACTGAACCTTAAACCCATCCCTTTAGAGTGCAGGCACTGTACTTCCTCCCGGGGGCTCAAGTCCGGCCTGCCCGGTTTTTTTTAACCCCCTTATAAAAGTTTTTCTTTGCTCCACCTCCAACAGACGTCAAAATATTAAAAACATTTTTTCCATTTACTCCTTCAAAACGCTTTTCCCAATGCCTGTGGAAGGGCCAAGCCCCCCGCACACAAAAACCCCTTTTTCCACCCCCCTCCAATTTTCTAGGGGGGACCCCTGCCCCGCCGGGCCCTTTCCCAGACTGGTTCATTCTTGAAATCATTCTGTTTTTCTCCATTCTTTACATGTCCGAAACCCCCTCAACAACCCCTTTTCCCCGGGCCTTCCGGACAACCCTTTTGGTAATCCCCGACCTTCCCCCTAAATTCCCAAATTTTTAAAATTTTTTCGCATTTTTTTACACCACACATTGCCCCCAGGCAAAGACACTCCCCTGCCTTCCCGCCCTTTTCCTGCTGAAATTACAACCCCTGCTTCAACCCCCATAAGGGCATTGGTAAAAATATACTCTATACATTCCCCCCTTTGCCTCCAAGGACAAAGTTATTTTTCCACAATCAAGTGTGCCCCCCCTCGGCCCCTTTTTCCCCAAAAAATTCCCCCGATTCCCTTTTATCTTTCATAGGGGGCCCTCCCCTGGGCACGTCACTCCCAAAAATCTGAATACATTCACCTCCACCATCTTTCCCCCCAATCTGATACCCCAAACTTTTATCACCCATTTTTTTGGGTTTTCCCCATAACCTTACTTTTCCCGTATACCTTTTAATTTTTTTTCTTTTGCCCTAACCCCACCAATTATCCACCCAAATTTTGCCAAATTTCTCTTTCAGAATCTCCCCAAAAGGGACGTTTTACAGCAAAAAGCAACGTTTACAACTCCCCCTTTATGTGGATTCTTTATCTTTTTTAAATCACGCCCCTTGCCAAGACCTCGCCCTTTTTCTTCTCCCTTTCAACCCCCTCTAAAAAAAATATTTAAAAAAAATAAATAATTTTTTGAAAATAATGTTTTTATTTGTTTAAAAATGTTCAATTTAAAAAAAACTACTTTAAATGATAGTGCTTATAAAAATTTTAAAAAAGTTTTTAAAAAGTTAATAATGTTTTTAATTTTAAATTAAAAGAAGAAACAGTCAACTCTGACACAAAAAAAAGAAACAAATAATCTGACAACAGAAAAAACAGTAATTGACTACGAAGAAACATCAACTCTGCAAAGAAAAAAACGTAAAAAGATAAGAAGAAAAAAGTCAACTCGGCAACAGAAGAAACAGTCAACTTGACAAAAAAAGAAAAAGTCAACCTTTACTACGAAGAAAAATTTAAATCTGATACAGAAGAAACATTCCCGACAGGGAAACCCCGAAAAAAAATTGCTAAGAAAATGGGATAATTAGATAAGAAAATGGAAAAAAATTTTAAGAAGCAATTAAATTATAAAAGGGGAAACGGAATTTTTAAAGAAGTTGGATAATGGGAAGGAAAATGGGTAATGGCGAAGAAAATGGAAAACTGGTGAAAAAATGGGTAATGGCAAGAAAAAATGGAAAGTCGAAGAACTGGATAACGGAGAAGGGAAAATGGATAATGGCGAAGGAAAATGGATAACTGGCAAAGAAAATGGAATGGGGGAAAATGGTTAAAATGGAGAAGAAAACTGGACAACTGGGGAAGGAAAAACTGGGGTAACTGGCAAAAAAAAATGGTAACTGGCGAAGAATACCGGATAATGGGGAAGAAAACTGGGGTAATGGCGAAGGGAAAAATGGATAACTGGAGAAAAAAAACTGGTAATGGCGAAGAAAATGGGTAACTGAGAAAAAAATTGGATAAGGCGAAGAAAAAATGGGTAACTGGGAAGAAAATGGATAAACTGGGGGGGAAAAGTGGATAATGGGAAGAAAACGATAAGTAGAGAAGAAAATGGTTAACTGCGAAGAAAATGGGGAATGGCCAAGAAAAAATGGTAACTGGCGAAAAAAAACTGAATAACTGGCGAAAAAAACTGGGGAATGGCGAAAAAAAAATGGATAATTTGGCGAAAAATGGGTAACTGGGAGGAAAAACTGGGTAATGCGAAGAAAAACTGGATTAATTGGCGAAGAAAATGGGTAACGGTGAAAAAAAATGGATAATGGCGAAGAAAATGGGTAAAAGGCGAAGAAAACTGGGTAACTGGCGAAGAAAATGGATAAAGGCGAAGAAAAAATGGTAATGGGAAGAAAATGAATAATGGCGAAGGGGAAAATGGGTAATGGCGAAGAAAATGGAAAATGGGAAAAAAATGAATAACTGGCGGGAAGAAAATGGGGTAACTGGCGAAAAAAAAAATGGAATATGGCGAAAAAAAAAAGGATAACTGGCGAAGGAAAATGGGTTTAACTGGCAAGAAAAATGGTAACTGGCGAAGAAAAATGGGAATGGCGAAAGAAAAGGATAATGGCAAGAAAATGGGTAATGGCGAAAAAAAAAAATGGATATTTGCGAAGAAAAAACTGGGTAATGGCGAAGAAAATGGTAAGGGAAGAAACTGGTAACTGGCGGGGAAAAATATCGGTAACTGGCGAAGAAAAAAGGATAACTGGCGAAGAAAAAATGGTTAACTGGGAAGGAAAAACTGGGGAAAAAGGGGAAGAAAACTGGATAATGGCGAAGAAAACTGGGTAACTGGCGAAGAAAATGGATAAGGCGAAGAAAAACGGGTACTGACGAAGGGGAAATGGTAATGCGAAGAAAAAAGGGTAACTGGCGAAGGGGAAAATGGTAAGGCGAAAAAAAATGGGTAACTGGCGAAAAAAGGATATGCGAAGAAAAAGGTAACGGGGGAAGAAAACTGGTAATGGGGAAAAAAAACTGGGTAATGGCGAAGAAAAATGGATAAAAGGCGAAGAAAATGGATAACTGGCGAAAAAAACTGGAAAATGGCGAAGAAAACTGGGTAAACTGGGAAGAAATGGATAAAAGGCGAAGAAAACTGGATAACTGCGAAGAAAAAAGGATTAAAATGGGAAAAAAAAACGGATAACGGGAAGAAACTGGATAACTGGCGAAGAAATGGATAATGGCGAAGAAAAATGGTAATGGCACAGAAATGGTAAAGGCGAAGAAAGTGGGTCGGCGAAAAAAAAATGGGTAATGGCGACAGAGAAACTGGATAATGGCGACAGAGAACGGATAACTGGCGACGAGAAGGGTAAATGGCGACAAGAATGGAAAACTGGCGACAGGAATGGTTAATGGGGAAGAGAACTGGATAATGGCGACAGGAACTGGTAATGGCGACAGAGAATGGATAATGGCGACAGAAACTGGATAACTGGCGCAGAGAAAATGGATAACTGGCGCGGAACTGGATAAGGCGACAGAGAACTGGATAACTGGCGACAGGAATGGATAAATGGGACAGAGAACTGGTAACGGGGACAGAGAATGGGATAACTGGCGACAAAAAATGGATAACGGGGAAAAGGGAAATGGGAAAAATGGCGACAGGAATGGATTTAATGGGAAGAGAATGGATAACTGGCGACAAAGGGTGAGGGAGACTTATCAAAAAATAATAGACAAGTTTTATTTTAAAATTTTGACTCTTTAGTTCAGTGAAGTTGATGAACAAACACCCCACACACACAAAAAACAACCACACACACACCCCACA
>NC_069406.1:38771091-38776091 GCF_026875155.1 Cherax quadricarinatus
AATAGGTTTGGGAAAACCAAACTACAAAAGGGGGAACTATCAGCATGAGGAACTTCCTGCAAGACGTTCAGTGGGAGAGAGAACTGGCAGGAAAACCAGTAAAATAAATGATGGACTATGTGACAACAAAATCCCGGGAGGCAGAGGAGAGGTTTGTTCCCAAGAGAAACAGAAATAATGGGAAGATAAGAACGAGTACTTGGTTCACCCAAAGATTTAGGGAGGCAAAAACTAGGTGTTCTAGAGAATGGAAAAGATACAGAAGACAAAGGACCCAGGGAAATAAAGAGTTCAGCCTAAGAGCCAGAAATGAATATGCACAGATAGGAAAGGGAGGCTCAGCGACAATACGAAAATGACATAGCAACGAAAGTCAAGTCTGACCCAAAGCTGTTGTATAGCCACATAAGGGGGAAAAACAACTGTAAAGGATCAGGTAATCAGTTTGAAGAAGTCTGAGGGGGAGTTCACAAGAAACTCCAAGAGGTATGTGAGGAGCTCGACACGAGATTTAAGGAAGTATTTACAGTGGAAACCAGTAGTCTCCAGGAAATCAGAACAGAGAGGTATACCAACAAGTGCTGGATGAGGTTCACAAAAACCCGAGGAGGAGGTGAAGAAGCTGCTGTGTGAACTTGATACCTCAAAGGCGGTGGGACCAGAAAACATTTTCCCGGGTGGGTCCTTAGAGAGGGAGCAAGATGCTGTGGTGCACTAACAAAGATCTTCAACACATCCATTGAAGCGGGACAACTCCCTGAGGTAAGGAAGATGGCAAATTATCCCAATATTTAAAAAAGGAGACAGACTCGAGGCATTAACTACAGACCTATGTCACTAACGTGTATAGAAATCCAAAGTCATGAGAAGATCATCAGGAGGAGAGGGGTGGAGCACCTGGAAAGAAACAAGTGTATAATCGACAACCAGCACGGTTTCAGGAAGGAAAATCCTGTGTCACAAACCTACAGGAGTTTTATGACAAGGTGACAGAAGTAAGACAAGAGAGAGAGGGGGGAAAAGACTGCATTTTCTTGGACTGTAAGAAGGCCTTCGACACAGTTCCTCACAAGAGGTTACTGCAAAAGCTAGAGGATCAGGCACACATAACAGGAAAGACACTGCAATGCATCAGAGAATACCTGAACAGGGAGGCAACAAAGAAATCAGGTACGTGCAGGTGTCAGAGTGGGGGCCTGTGCAGGCGGGTTCCACATGGGGCAGTAATAGGACCTGTGCTGTTTTTGGTATATGTAATAACATAATGGAAAAGGGTAGACTTAGACGTGTCCCTTGTTTGCAGATGATGTGAAGTTAATGAGGAGAATCAAATCGTCGAGGATCCCGGCAGGACTACAAAGGACTTGGACAGACTACAAGCCTGTTTTCCCGCAACTGGCTCCTTGAATTTAACCCTACCAAATGCAAAGTCATGAAGATCGGGGAAAGGTAAAGAAGACCGCAGACACAGTATAGTCTAGGTGGGCCCAAAAACTGCAAGCCTCATCAAGGAAAAAAGATCTTGGGTGAGTATAATACCGAGTACATCTCCTGAGGCGCACATCAGTCAGATAACTGCTGTAGCGTACGGGCGTCTGGCAAACCTAAGGGTAGCGTTCCGATACCTCAGTAAAGGGAAACGTTTTAAGACTCTGTACACCATTTACATCAGGCCCATACTGGAGTATGCAGCACCAGTTTGGTACCCACACCTAGTCAAGCACTTCAAGAAATTAGAGAAAGTGCAAAGGTTTGCAACAAGACTACCCCAAGCTAAAAGGATTGCCCTACGAAGAAAGATTATGGGAAATTCGCCTGACGACACTGAAGGACAGCAGGGTCAGGGGAGACATGATAGCGACATATAAAATACTGCGCGGAATAGACAAGGTGGACAAAGACAGGAAGTTCCAGAGATGGGACACAGAAACAAGGGTGACTACACAACTTAATCAAGGAACATTTAACACTACCCACTTACATATCAAACAAATAAATTAACACAATAAACAGCAAGAGAACTGATATGAATAGACATCACTAGATATTTCAAAACAAATACTTAATTTACATTACCCACAACGTTATAAAATAGTTACTTGTGATATATTAGTCGGATTGTCCTGGGATACTGCAAAATACACAGGATATAATATACAATGCGAGTTGTATGCCTTTACTGTGTGTGTTATATATATATATATATATATATATATATTTATATATATATAAAATATATATTATATTTATATATATATATATATATATATATATAATATATTTATATAATATTTTATATATAATATATATATATATATATATATATATATATATATATTTATATTTTATATATATATTATAAGTATATATATATATATATATTATATAATAACAAAAAAGGCACAATTCCGTGACTGGAACGATAACCCGCACTTTGTAAATGGTCCAAGTCGGACCGAAACGTCGTTGTAAGCTTCTCTCTTTTATGTGCGGGTTATTTGTGTGTATATATATATATATATATATTTTATAATATATATATATATATATATAATATATTTATATATATACACATTAATATATATATATGTCGTGCCGAATAGGCAGAAACTTTCGATCTTGGCTTAAATAGCAACGCTCATCTTGCCATATAGGACAAGTGAAAATTTGTGTATGCGATAATTTCGCAAAAATCATTCTAAACCTAACGGAAAAAAATATTTTATTGTGTTTGTTTAGTATAAAATTACTGTAAACGTATTTAAAATATATTTAGTTGGGTTAGGCTAAAATAAATTGCGCTTGTTATAATAAGGTTAGGTAGTTTTCTAAGTTTCTTTTGGTGCAAAATTATTTTTTTTTTACATTAACATTAATGAAAAAAAAAAATCTTTAAATATATAGAGAAATTTTTTTAAAAGACTTAATTTTAAATGAGTTCTTGCTAATTGACCAGTTTAACATACTCGGCACGACATATATATATATTATATATATATATATATTATATATAATTTTATATATATATATATAAAATATATATATATATATATTATATATATATTATACTGATCTCTGGCTGAAGGAGATTGAACCTACGAACATTGGAACAAGGGACGCAGTGCTTTATTAAACTACCCACACCGGACCAATACCTTAGAGTCCAGCTTGCGCTAGACTTTGATCAAGGCAGCCAGGTTTCAGTTTATTTTTTAGCTGAATAAGGTTGGTTGTTCCTTTTGGGTTTTAAAAAGTATTTCTAGCAATTTTAAATGATTTATCAATTACATTTCTCGGGTATTTCAGATCAATGGCTATTTCATAAATTTTGGATATTTCCTCATCTATGAACTCTGGACTACAAATACGTAAAGCTCTCAAAAACATTGATGAGGGAAAAAAGACAGTTTTAACCCCATCTTGATGGGAACAGTTATTTGTTTTGAGAGCTTTACGTATTTGTAGTCCAGATTCATAGATGAAGAAATATCCAAAATTTATGAAATAGCCATTGATCTGAAATACCCGAGAAATGTAATTGATAAAACATTTAAAATTGCTAGAAATACTTTTTACAAAACCCAAAAAGGGGCAAACCAACCCTTATTCAACTAAAAACATGTTGGGTTTTCCCTTACCATGAAAACTTGGTTGATATGCCTTCTCTTCTTAAGACTTTTAATATTAAAGTTGTATTTAAAATCTTGATACAGTAAAAAAAACTTTTGATAAGAATTCCCCCAAAATGCTGAAAGGATGTGTCATAAGATTCCTTGTAAAATTTGCGATAAAGTTTATTACGGTCAAACTGGTAAAAGTCTCGAACTTGGATTAAAAACAACATAAATATAGCATTAGAACTGACAAGATTCCAATGCCTATTTATTCATGTGAGAGATTTTAACCATCCAATGATTTTCAAAAAGTTGAGGAAGTTGTATCAAACAAGTCCATGGTCGACAGGAATATCATTGAATCTTGTTTCATAAAAAGCAGTTCTGAAATAATGTGAATATTTCCTTAGGGTTTTTAATAAATTAGACTCTTTATAATTAATAAAAATTTTGGGCAGAGTTTAATAATACACTGGACAAATAATAAACCTTATTTTTTGGGGAGAATATTTTGTTATTGGATGTGAGGACCTGTCTAGTTTGGACCAGCGGACCTACTGCAGTGTTTTCCCGTTTTCTTATGAGTCCGGTATTCTCGCGCGTCAGGTGTTTCTTAGTTGTGGGAGTTGACTGTGAGGTGTGGTCTAAGCCCCTTTTAAATTTCCTTTCTTTAATGTATTACTTTCATAGTTTCCCTTTACAATGTGAGTAGTCACGAATGCGCTTGGAATTTCACTACTCTTTCACAGTGGTTGCTTTGCATTTTTAAAATCACCTGTTTACTGTGATCTTATTGTATATATATATATATATATTATATATATATATATTTATATATATAAAAATATAATATAATATATATATTATATATATATATATATATATATATATATATACATATATATATATATATATATTATATATATATTTTATATATATATATATATTATATAATATTATATTATATATATATATGTATATGTATATGTATGTATATATATATAATTATAAATATATATATATATATAATATTATATATATATATATATATAATATATATATATATATAAAATATATATATTTTATTTTTTTATTATCACACCGGCCGATTCCCACCAAGGGAGGGTGGCCCGAAAAAGAAAAACTTTCACCATCATTCACTCCATCACTGTCTTTCCCGAAGGGTGCTTTACACTACAGTTTTTAAACTGCAACATTAACACCCCTCCTTCAGAGTGCAGGGACTGTACTTCCCATCTCCAGGACTCAAGTCCGGCCTGCCGGTTTCCCTGAATCCTTCATAAATGTTACTTTGCTCACACTCCAACAGCACGTCAAGTATTAAAACCATTTGTCTCCATTCACTCCTATCAAACACGCTCAAGC
>NC_069406.1:38781091-38791091 GCF_026875155.1 Cherax quadricarinatus
CGGAATGTCACATTCAGGGGTTTTAAATTGTTCCAAGTAGATAGAAGTACGGGAAGGGGGGTGGGTGGCATTGTAGTCCGAGATCGCTTGAACTGTTGCATAAAAACGGGGTATTAAGTATGAAGTAACACATACAGAAATCTGTTTGGATAGAATTTTCGAGGGCATGAAAAACTGATTTTAAGAGTGATATACCGTCCCCCGAAACTTAGATAGGGACCAAGGGAACTACTATGGGAGGAAAATGTTAAGGCCACAAGGCACGATAATGTAGTAATTCTAGGAGACTTTAACTTTAGTCATATTGATTGGAATTTCTTGACCGGGAATTTAGAATCACACGACTTCTTAGAAGTAGTTCAGGATTGTTTTTTGAAGCAGTTTGTGACAGAACCTACAAGGGGAAATAACCTGCTTGACTTAGTTCTGGCAAACAATGAATCCCTTGTTAATAATTTAGAAATTTCAGAGGAACTGGGTGCTAGCGACCACAAATCAATTACATTTAGCATTGAATGGAAGTACGATAGTAGCGATAACTCAGTAACAGTTCCAGATTTTCGCTTAGCAGATTACGATGGGCTTAGAGAACACTTATCATCTGTTGACTGGGGTAACGAAGAGAGCTATCAATATGACAGTTTTCTGAACACTATACATGCTGCTCGAAGAACGTTTATCCCGTATAAAGAAATTAGATCAAATAGAAATGACCCAAAATGGATGAATAATAGGCTCAAATATCTACTAGGGCATAAGAAAGGAATTTATAGGCGTATCAAAAGAGGTGAGGGCCATCTTATGAATCAGTATATTGACATTAAGAGGGACATTAAAAAGGGGGTAAGAAAAGCTAAAAGGGACTATGAAATTAAAGTTGCTAGGGATTCTAAAACTAACCCAAAAAGTTATCTCCAGGTCTATAGAACAAAAGTTAGAGATAAGATAGGTCCCCTTAAAAATAACTATGGGCTTCTTACTGACAAAGAGAATGAAATGTGCTCGATTTTAAATAATTATTTTCTCTCGGTTTTTACACAGGAAAACACTAACAATATTCCAGTAATTAATTTTTATAGTGGGCTAGAAGAAGATAAATTATGTAACATCACAGTCGCTAGTGAAATGGTTGTGAAGCAGATAGACAGACTGAAGCAAAATAAGTAGCAGGGTCCTGATGAGGTTTTTTCAAGGGTTCTTAAGGAATGCAAAATGGAACTCTGCGAACCATTAACTAATATTTTTAATTTATCTCTTCAAACAGGTGTAGTGTCTGATATGTGGAAGATGGCTAATGTAATTCCTATTTTTAAAACAGGGGACAAGTCGTTGCCGTCAAATTACCGCCCAATAAGCCTGACCTCAATTGTAGGCAAATTACTAGTCAATTATAGCTCAGATTCTAAGAAGCCATCTCGATAAGCATAGCTTGATTAATGATACTCAGCATGGATTCACAAGAGGCCGGTCTTGTCTAACTAATTTATTAACTTTCTTAGGTAAAGCTTTTGAGGCTGTTGACCACGATAAAGAGTTTGATATTATTTACTTAGATTTTAGTAAGGCTTTTGATAGAGTTCCGCACCAAAGACTGTTAAAAAAAGTGGCAGCTCATGGCATTGGGGAAAAAGTGCTCTCATGGATCGAGTCATGGCTTACAGACAGGAAGCAGAGTGTCCATAAATGGGTTAAATCCGAGTGGGGATCTGTAACAAGTGGCGTTCCACAGGGATCAGTCTTGGGCCCGTTGTTGTTTATAATATATATCAATGACCTTGATGAGGGAATTACTAGTGATATGAGCAAATTCACCGATGACACAAAGATAGGTAGGATAATTGATTCAAACGTAGACATTAGGGAACTTCAGGAGGATTTAAACAAATTATATTCTTGGTCAGAAAAGTGGCAGATGCAGTTCAATGTAGATAAATGCAAGGTTCTGAAGCTCGGGAGTGTCCATAACCCTAGCACTTATAAGTTAAATGATGTAGAACTTAGCCATACAGATTGCGAAAAGGACTTGGGGGTTATGGTGAGCAGCAACCTTAAACCAAGACAGCAATGCCTAAGCGTACGTAATAAGGCAAATAGATTACTGGGATTTATATCAAGAAGTGTAAGCAACAGAAGTCCAGAGGTCATACTGCAGCTTTATACATCCTTAATAAGGCCTCACCTAGATTATGCAGCTCAATTCTTGTCTCCATATTACAGAATGGACATAAATTCGTTAGAAAACATTCAGCGTAGGATGACTAAATTAATACATAGCATTAGAAATCTTACTTATAAAGAAAGATTGAAGACTCTTAAGTTACATTCACTTGTTAGACGAAGAATGAGGGGAGACCTGATCGAAGTGTATAAGTGGAAGATAGGTATTAATAAAGGGGATATTAATAAGGTCTTGAGGATATCTCTCCAAGAGAGAACCCGCAGTAATGGATTTAAATTAGATAAGTTTAGATTTAGAAAGGACATAGGAAAGTATTGGTTTGGAAATAGGGTAGTTGATGAGTGGAACAGTCTACCTAGTTGGGTTATTGAGGCTAGGACTTTGGGTAGTTTCAAATTTAGGTTCGATAAGTACATGAATGGGAGGGGTTGGATTTGAGTGGGACTTGCACATCAGAGCTTATTTCTTGGGTAGCATTGAAAACTGGGTTGGTCAAATGTTTTGTTAGTGGGATTAATTGTAAAGGACCTGCCTAGTATGGGCCAACAGGCCTGCTGCAGTGTTCCTCCTTTCTTATGTTCTTATGTTCTTATGTGTTAGGTGATGACTGTCGTAACCCTTCACTGTGTTAGGTGATGACTGTGGTGACCCTCACTGTGTTAGGTGATGACTCTGGTCCCCCTCACTGTGTCAGGTGATGATTGTGGTGACCCCTCACTGTGTTAGGTGATGACTGTGGTGACCCCTCACTGTGTCAGGTAATGGCTGTGGTGACACTCACTGTGTCAGGTGATGACTCTGGTGACCTTCACTGTGTTAGTTGATGACTCTGGTGACCCCTCACTTTGTCAAGTGATGACTGTGGTGACCCTCACTGTGTTAGGTGATGACTGTGGTGACCCTCACAGTGTTAGTTGATGACTGTGGTGACCCCTCACTGTGTTAGGTGATGACTCTGGTCCCCTCACTGTGTCAGTTGATGACTGGTGACCCCTCACTGTGTTAGGTGATGACTGTGGTGACCCCTCACTGTGTCAGGTGATGACTGTGGTGACCCTCACTGTGTTAGGTGATGACTGTGGTGACCCTCACTGTGTTAGTTGATGACTCTGGTGACCCCTCACTGTGTTAGGTGATAACTCTGGTCCCCTCACTGTGTCAGTTGATGACTGGTGACCCATCACTGTGTTAGGTGATGACTGTGGTGACCCTCACTGTGTCAGGTGATAACTGTGGTGACCCTCACTGTGTTCTGTGATGACTGTGGTGACCCCTCACTGTGTCAGGTGATGGCTGTGGTGGCCCTTACTGTATCAGGTGATGACTGTGGTGACCCCTTACTGTGTCAGGTGATGATTTTGGTCCCCGTCACAGTGTCAAGTCTGGCTGTTACTTGAGGCTGAGATGAGTGTGATCAGTCTGGCTGTTACTTGAGGCTGAGATGAGTGTGATCAATCTGGCTGTTACTTGAGGCTGAGATGAGTGTGATCAGTCTGGCTGTTACTTGAGGCTGAGATGAGTGTGATCAGTCTGGCTGTTACTTGAGGCTGAAATGAGTGAGATCTATCTGGCTGTTACTTGAGGCTGAGATGAGTGTGATCTGTCTGGCTGTTACTTGAGGCTAAGATGAGTGTGATCTGTCTGGCTGTTACTTGAGGCTGAGATGAGTGTGATCAGTCTGGCTGTTACTTGAGGCTGAGATGAGTGAGATCTGTCTGGCTGTTACTTGAGGCTGAGATGAGTGTGATCTATGTGGCTGTTACTTGAGGCTGAGATGAGTGTGATCTGTCTGGCTGTTACTTGAGGCTGAGATGAGTGAGATAACGTCAATAGAGCTCTCCTCAGAGCGAGATAGCGTCAATAGAGCTCTCCTCAGAGCGAGATAGCGTCAATAGAGCTCTCCTCAGAGCGAGATAGCGTCAATAGAGCTCTCCTCAGAGCGAGAGGTTGTAAAAACATAGCTTCAGTGATTCCACTGGTATCAGTGGTTCCACTGGTACCAGTGGTTAGTGGTTCTATTGGTACCAGTGGTTCCACTGGTACCAGTGGCTCCACTGGCAACACTCAGCCTGAAATGTTACACAACCAATACATTATACAACAGTTGTATTATACAACAATTGTATTAAACGAGAATTGTATTGTGGAAAAAGACACTCATGTACAGTATATAATACAGAATTGTATTATACAACAGTTGTATTAAATAACAGTTGTATTAAACAGCAGTTGTATTATGCAACAGTTGTATTAAGCAACAGTTGTATTATACAGCAGTTGTATTATGCAACATGTACCGAGTGTTACACTTGACAATACAGTTCTCGTCGTCACTATCAATTAGCAGGATTTTCAGGTTGAAGTGGCGGGGATTAATCCCTCGCTCCCAGTCAACAATTGGATGGAAAATCCAGCGTGAAGAGGGATTTCTGTGAGGTATACTCTGTGTGTGAGGGATTTATATGTGTTACACTCCCTATGTTGGGATTTATGTGTGTTACACTCCCTATGTTGGGATTTATGTGTTACTCTCCCTATGTTGGGATTTATATGTGTTACACTCCCTATGTTGGGATTTATGTGTGTTACACTCCCTATGTTGGGATTTATGTGTGTTACACTCCTTATGTTGGGATTTATGTGTGTTACACTCCCTATGTTGGGATTTATGTGTGATTCACACCTTATGTGGGGTTTTATGTAAGAAAATTAGAGAAAGTGTAAAGGTTTGCAACAAGACTAGTCCCGGAGCTAAGGGGCATGTCCCAGGAGGAGAGGTTAAGGGAAATAGACCTGACGACACTGGAGGACAGGAGAGATGGAGGGATATAATTACGACATATAAAATACTGAGAGGAATTGACACGGTGGACAGAGACAAGATGTTTCAGAGATGTGACACAGCAACAAGGGGTCACAGTTGGAAGTTCAAGATTCAGATGAATCACAGGGATGTTAGGAAATATTTCTTTAGTCACAGAGTTGTTAGTAAGTGGAATAGTCTGGGAAGCGATGTAGTGGAGGCAGGATCCATACATAGCTTTAAGAAAAGGTATGATAAAGCTCATGGAACAGGAAGAGTGACCTTGTAGCGACCAGTGAAGAGGCGGGGCCAGGAGCTGTGACACGACCCCTGTAACCACAACTTGGTGAGTATGCACATACACAAACACACCAGTACACATACACATACACACAAGACACACACACACAGACAAACACACACACACACACACACACACATACACACACACACACATACACACACACACACACACACACACACACACACACACACACACACACACACACACACACACACACACACACACACCTACAATGGATCAGGGAATACTTGTCAGGAAGACAGCAGCGAGTCATGGTACGTGGCGAGGTGTCAGAGTGGGCACCTGTGACCAGCGGGGTCCCGCAGGGGTCAGTCCTAGGACCAGTGCTGTTTCTGGTATTTGTGAACGACATGACGGAAGGAATAGACTCTGAGGTGTCCCTGTTTGCAGATGACGTGAAGTTGATGAGAAGAATTCATTCGATCGAAGACCAGGCAGAACTACAAAGGGATCTGGACAGGCTGCAGACCTGGTCCAGCAATTGGCTCCTGGAGTTCAATCCCACCATGTGCAAAGTCATGAAGATTGGGGAAGGGCAAAGAAGGCCGCAGACGGAGTACAGTCTAGGGGGTCAGAGACTACAAACCTCACTCAAGGAAAAAGATCTTGGGGTGAGTATAACACCAGGCACATCTCCTGAAGCGCACATCAACCAAATAACTGCTGCAGCATATGGGCGCCTAGCAAACCTCAGAACAGCATTCCGACATCTTAATAAGGAATCATTCAGGACCCTGTACACCGTGTATGTTAGGCCCATATTGGAGTATGCGGCACCAGTTTGGAACCCACACCTAGCCAAGCACGTGAAGAAACTAGAGAAAGTGCAAAGGTTTGCATCAAGACTAGTCCCAGAGCTAAGAGGTATGTCCTACGAGGAGAGGTTAAGGGAAATCAACCTGACGACACTGGAGGGCAGGAGAGATAGGGGGGACATGATAACGACATACAAAATACTGAGAGGAATTGACAAGGTGGACAAAGACAGGATGTTCCAGAGATTGGACACAGTAACAAGGGGACACAGTTGGAAGCTGAAGACACAGATGAATCACAGGGATGTTAGGAAGTATTTCTTCAGCCACAGAGTAGTCAGTAAGTGGAATAGTTTGGGAAGCGATGTAGTGGAGGCAGGATCCATACATAGCTTTAAGCAGAGGTATGATAAAGCTCACGGCTCAGGGAGAGTGACCTAGTAGCGATCAGTGAAGAGGCGGGGCCAGGAGCTCGGACTCGACCCCCGCAACCTCAACTAGGTGAGTACAACTAGGTGAGTAGGTGAGTACACACACACACACACACACATACACACACACACACATACACACACACCTACACAAGGTGGACAAAGACAGGATGCTCCAGAGATGGGACACAGCAACAAGGGGTCACAGTTGGAAGTTGAAGACACAGATGAATCACAGGGATGTTAGGAAGTATTTCTTCAGCCACAGAGTAGTCAGGAAGTGGAATAGTTTGGGAAGCGATGTAGTGGAGGCAGGATCCATACATAGCTTTAAGCAGAGGTATGATAAAGCTCAAGGTTCAGGGAGAGTGACCTAGTAGCTACCAGTGAAGAGGCGGGGCCAGGAGCTTGGACTCGACCCCTGCAACCTCAACTAGGTGAGTATAACTAGGTGAGTACACACACACACACACACACACACACACACACACACACACACACACACACACACACACACACACATACACACACACACACACGCACACACACACACACACACACACACACACACACACACACACATACACTCACACACATACTCACATACACATTGGGTGGTTTGCGAGTGGAAGGAAAAGGCCTGTCAAAGTAATTTTCAAGGAAGAATCAGTTTCGAACCAGGATTCTGCAGAGAAAGCACGACTGAGGGACAAACAGGGGTACCAGAGAGTTATACCTAGATAGCGACAGAACACAAGAGGAAAGGACTACACTGAAAGAGAGGGTTCAGGGATGCAAGGAGGAAAGAGAGGCAATGGTGAAGATGAGCAGAACCCAGACACAGGAGGAAGGGCAAACACACCCAGCAAAAACTCCTGCAGAAGGACTCCAACCGCGACAATCCCAACACAACTGAGCAATCTAAACCAGAACCCATACACTGTTCTCTCTGCCAACCAACCCCCACATCACAAACCTCACACACAGCCCAACAGCTGCCCCCTATGGGCATTCTGACCCCACCCCCTCATCACCAACCCCACCCACACCACAGACCCCATAGGCCCCCACCAAGGCTCTCACTCCCCCAACTCTAATATTCTCCCAGGACCACAGTGATAGAAAAGAAGCTGAAGGTTTGGTACACAAATGCGGACGGAATAACGAATAAATATGAGGAGTGGCACGAAAGAATCAGCGAGAAATCCCCAGACATCACAGCAGTCACAGAAACGAAACTCGCTGAGACAATAACGGATGCAGTCTTCCCACTGGGATATCAGATCCTGAGGAAAGATAAGAGTAGAGGGGGAGGAGGAGCTGCACTGCTTATAAAAAAACCGATGGGGATTTGACGAAATAGAAGGCATGGACATGATTGGAGAAAGGGACTACATAGTAGGTACAATTTAGTCTGGAGAACATAAAGTAGTCATTGCAGTGATGTATAACCCACAACAGAACTGCAGGAGGACAAGAGAGGCGTATGAAGAAAACAACAAAGCAATGGTGGACACACTGGCTGAGGTGGCAAGAAGAGCTCACTAGAGCAGAGCAAAGTTACTGGTAATGGGCGATTTCAACCACAGGGAGATCGACTGGGAAAACCTGGAGCTACATGGGGGTCCCGAAACATGGAGAGCCAAGATGATGGATGTGGTACTTGAAAACCTCAGGCATCAACATGTCAGGGACACTACCAGAAAAGAGAGGGGAGGATAAAACCAGCAAGACTGGATCTTGTGTTCACCCTGAGCAGTTCAGACATTGAGGACTTCAATTACGAAAGGCCCCTTGGAGCTAGTGATCACGTGGTTCTGAGTTTTGATTATATAGTAAAGCTACAAGTGGAGAAGGTAACAGGAATTGAATGGGAAAAGCCAAACTATAAAAGGGGGATTACACAGGTATGAGAAACTTCCTGCAGGAGGTTCAGTGGGACAGAGAACTGGTAGGAAAATCAGTAAAGAGATGGTGGAATATGTAACAACAAAGTGCAAGGAGGCAGAGGAAAAGGCTTGTTCCCAAGGGAAATAGAAATAATAGAAGACCAAAGCGAGTCCTTGGTTTACCCAAAGGGTGTAGGGAGGCAAAAACTAAGTGCACCAGAGAATGGAAAAAGGTACAGGAGGCAAAGGACCCAGGAAAATAAGGAGATTATTAGAAGAGCCAGGAACGAGTATGCACAGATAAGGAGGGAGGCCCAGCGACAGTACGAGAACGACATAGCATCGAAAGTCATGTCTGACCCGAAACTGCTGTATAGCCACATTAGGAGGAAGAAAATAGTCAAAGACCAGGTGATAAGGCCGAGGAAAGAAGGTGGGGAACTCACAAGAAACGATCAAGAAGTATGTGAGAAGCTCAATATGAGATTTAAGGAAGTATTTACAGTGGAGACAGGAAGGCCTATGGGGGGACAGAACAGAGGGGGACACCAGCAAGGAATATACTAACAAGTGTTGGATGATATACATACAAATGAGGAGGAGGTGAAGAAGCTGCTAAGGGACATCGATACCTCAAAGGCAATGGGACCGGACAACATCTCCCCTTGGGTCCTTAAAGAGGGAGCAGATATGCTCTGTGTGCCACTTACCACAATCTTCAACACATCCCTAGAAACTGGGCAACTACCTGAGGTATGGAAGACTGCAAATGTAGTTCCCATTTTTAAAAAAGGAGACAGAAAAGAGGCACTAAACTATAGACTTGAGTCACTGACGTGTATAGTATGCAAAGTCATGGAGAAGATTATCAGGAGGAGAGTGGTGGAGCACCTGGAACGGAACAAGAGTATAAATGCCAACCAGCATGGATTCATGGAAGGCAAATCCTGTGTCATAAACCTTCTGGAGTTTTATGATAAAGTAACATAGTAAGACACAAGAGAGAGGGATGGGTTGATTGCATCTTCTTGGACTGCAAGAAGTCCTTTGACACAGTTCCTCACAAGAAATTAGTGCATAAGCTAGAGAATCAGGTGCATATAACAGGAAGGACACTGCAATGGATCAGAGAATACCTAAAAGGGAGGCAACAACGAGTCATGGTACGTGATGAGGTATCACAGTGGGCACCTGTGACGAGCGGGGTCCCACAGGGGTCGGTCCTAGGACCAGTGCTATTTTTGGTATATGTGAACGACATGACAGAAGGGTTGGATTCAGAAGTTTCCCTGTTCGCAGATGATGTGAAGTTAATGAGAAGAATTAAATCAGATGAGGACCAGGCAGGACTTCAAAGAGACCTGGACAGACTGGACACCGGGTCCAGCAACTGGCTTCTCGATTTTAACCCCGCCAAATGCAAAGTCATGAAGATCAGGGAGGGGCACACAAGACTGCAGACGGAGTATAGGCTAGGTGGCCAAAGACTGCAAACCTCGCTCTAGGAGATAAATCTTGGGGTGAGTATAACACCGAGCATGTCTCCGGAAGCACACATCAACCAGGTAACTGCTGCAGCATATGGGCGCCTGGCAAACCTGAGAACAGCGTTCCGATA
>NC_069406.1:38793591-38796250 GCF_026875155.1 Cherax quadricarinatus
CCACACTACCAGACGCCATCCCCCCTCCTCCCCCTCCTGCCTCCCCCACCACCGCTACACAGCACACAAGTAAGTAACGCTAAATAACTATTTGTAACATAGCTGTAAATTACGTTATCATCAACCTCTATCCCCAAACCACCACCCCCAACACCACCACTACCACCCCCACCAACGACCCAAAACCCAAAACCACCACTACCACCCCCACCAAAACCCCCAACCAACACCACCACTACCACCCCCACCAACGACCCAACCAACACCAACCACTACCACCCCCACCAACGACCCAACCAACACCACCACCACCACCACAAACGCCCAACCAACACCACCACCCCAAAACCACCACCAACACCACCCCCAACACCACCACCAACACCACCACCAACACCACCACCAACACCACCACCAACACCACCACCAAAGCCCCCTCCCCCCCCCCTAAAACAACAACTCTCTGTTTCAAAAGCTACAATTCTGAAAGAGCAAGAATATGACTCTTAATGTTGACTGATTGTTTGTGTTCATCTTACAGTCAGTGTACAGTCAGTGTACAGTCAGTGTACAGTCAGTGTACAGTCAGTGTACAGTCAGTGTGAGGTGTCTGCGTACGATCAGTGTAAAAGTCAGTGTGTAGGTGTCTGTGTACAGTCAGTGTACAGTCAGTGTGTAGGTGTCTGTGTACAGTCAGTGTACAGTCAGTGTGTAGGGGTCTGTGCACAGTGTGTAGGTGTCCGTGTACAGTCAGTGTGTAGGTGTCCCGTGTACAGTCAGTGTATAGGTGTCTGTGTACACTCAGTGTACAGTCAGTGTGTGGGTGTCTGTGTACAGTCAATGTACAATCAGTGTACAGTCAGAGTGTACGTGTCAGTGCACAGTCAGTGCACAGTCAGTATGTAGGTGTCTGTGTACAGTCAGTGTGTAGGTGTCTGTGTATAGTCAGTGTGTAGGTGTCTGTGTACAGTCAGTGTGTCAGTGTGTTGGTGTCTGTGTACAGTCAGTGTGTAGGTGTCTGTGTAGAGTAAGTGTGTAGGTGTCTGTGTACAATCAGTGTGTAGGTGTCTGTGTACAATCAGTGTGTAGGTGTTTGTGCACAGTCAGTGTGTAGGTGTCTGTGTACATTCAGTGTACAGTCAGTGTGTCAGTGTGTAGGTGTCTGTGTACAGTCAGTGTATACTTGCCTGTGCACAGTCAGTGTATAGGTGTATGTGTACAGTCAGTGTACAGTCAGTGTGTACTTGTCTGTGCACAGTCATTGTTCAGTCAGTGTGTAGGTGTCTGTGTACAGTCACTGTACAGTCAGTGTACATTCAGTGTGTAGGTGTCTGTGTACAGTCAGTGTGTCAGTGTGTAGGTGTCTGTGTATAGTCAGTGTGTAGGTGTCTTGGTACAATCAGTGTACAGTCAGTGTGTCAGTGTGTAGGTGTCTGTACAGTGTGTAAGTGTCTGTGTACAGTCAGTGTGTAGGTGTCTGTGTACAGTCAGTGTGTAGGTGTCTGTGTTCAGTCAGTGTGTAGGTGTCTGTATACAGTCAGTGTACAGTCAGTGTGTTAATGTGTAGATGTCTGTGTACAGTCAGTGTATACTTGTCTGTGTACAGTCAGTGTGTAGGTGTCTGTGTACAGTCTGTGTACAGTCAGTGTGTAGGTGTCTGTGTACAGTCAGTGTACAGACAGTGTGTACTTGTCTGTGTACGGTTATTGCGCATTTGTCTGTACTTGTCTGTGTACAGTCTGTGCAGATCATGTGTACCTATAATGTGTACAGTCATTGGTTGTACTCTGTGACAGTCGGTGTGTACTTATTTTTTTTTGGTACAGTCATTTAGGTAAGTGTGTACTTGTCTGTGTACAGTCAGTATGTACTTGTCTGTGTACAGTCAGTATGTACCTGTCTGTGTACAGTCACTGTGTAGGTATTTGTGTACAGTCAGTGTGTAGACTGACTGCTGGTCTGATCATCAACATCAATGACAGTGCCATCTACATCAATGACAGTGTCATCTACATCAATGACAGTGCCATCAACATCAATGACAGTGTCATCTACATCAATAACAGTGCCATCAACATCAATGACAGTGCCATCAACATCAATTACAGTGTCATCTACATTAATGACAGTGCCATCTACATCAATGACAGTGCCATCTACATCAATGACAGTACCATCAAAATCAATTAAAAGTTTTCATCTACTTAATGAAAATGCATTTAACATCAAAGACAGTGACATCTACACAAGACAGTGCCATCTAAAATCAATGACAGTGCCATCTACATCAATGACAGTGCCATCAACATCAATGACAGTGTCATCTACATCAATGACAGTGTCATCAACACAATGGCAGTACCATCAACATCAATTACAGTGTCATCTACATTAATGACAGTGCCATCTACATCAATGACAGTGCCATCTACATCAATGACAGTACCATCAACATCAATTACAGTGTCATCTACATTAATGACAGTGCCATCTACATCAATGACAGTGTCATCTACATCAATGACAATGTCATATACATCAGTGACAGTACCATGTACAACAAAGACAGTGCCATCTGCATCATGACATGCATCTACCAATGAATGCCCTTCATTAATGACAGTCCCTTACATTAATGCAGTGCCCCCCATCAGTGAAC
>NC_069406.1:38796750-38821750 GCF_026875155.1 Cherax quadricarinatus
CACACACAAAACACACAACAAACACACACAAACACACACACACACACAAACACACACCACACACACACACACACAAACACACACACACACACAAACACACACACACAAACACACACACACACACACAAACACACACACACACACAAACACACAACCACACACACACACACACACACCACACACACAACACACAAACACCACACACACACACACTCACACACACACCACACACAACACTCACACACACACACACACACAAACACACACCACACAAAACACACACAAACCACACACACAACACACGCACACACACACACACACACACACACTCTCACACACAAACACACACACACAGACACACACACACTACACACACACCACACACACACACAAAACACACACACACACACCACACCACACAACACACAAACACACACACACACACACACACAGAACCCTGTACACCGTGTACGTTAGGCCCATATTGGTGTATGCGGCACCAGTTTGGAACCCACACCTAGCCAAGCACGTAAAGAAACTAGAGAAAGTGCAAAGGTTTGCAACAAGACTAGTCCCAGAGCTAAGAGGTATGTCCTACGAGGAGAGGTTAAGGGAAATCAACCTGACGACACTGGAGGACAGGAGAGATAGGGGGGACATGATAACGACATACAAAATACTGAGAGGAATTGACAAGATGGACAAAGACAGGATGTTCTAGAGATGGGACACAGCAACAAGGGAACACAGTTGGAAGTTGAAGACACAGATGAATCACAGGGATGTTAGGAAGTATTTCTTCAGCCACAGAGTAGTCAGGAAGTGGAATAGTTCGGGAAGCGATGTAGTGGAGGCAGGATCCATACATAGCTTTAAGCAGAGGTATGATAAAGCTAACGGTTCAGGGAGAGTGACCTAGTAGCGACCAGTGAAGAGGCGGGGCCAGGAGCTTGGACTCGACCCCTGCAACCTCAACTAGGTGAGCACACACACACACACACACACACACACACATACACTAGCGGCCAGTGAAGAGGTGGGGCCAGGAGCTGTGACTCGACCTCTGAAACCACAACTAGGTGAGTACACACACACGCAGCTAGAGGATCAGGCACACATAACAGGAAGGGCACTTCAGTGGATCAGAGAATACCTGACAGGGAGGCAACAACGAGTCATGGTACATGACGAGGTGTCAGAGTGGGCGCCTGTGACAAGCGGGGTTCCACAGGGGTCAGTCCTAGGACCTGTGCTGTTTTTAATATATGTGCATGACATGACGGAAGGAATAAACTCAGAAATGTCCCTGTTTGCAGATGATGTAAAATTAATGAGAATTAAATCGGGCGAGGATCAGGCAGGACTACAAAGAGACCTGGACAGGCTGCAAGCCTGGTCTAGCAACTGACTCCTTGAATTTAACCCCACCAAAAGCAAAGTAATTAAGATCGAGGAAGGGCAAAGAAGACCGTAGACACAGTATAATCTAGGTGGCCAAAGATTGCAAGCCTCACTCAAGGAAAAAGATCTTGGGGGTGAGTATAATACTGAGCACATCTCTTGAGGCGCATAACAATCAGATAACAGCTGCAGCATACGGGTGTCTGGCAAACCTAAGAATAGCGTTCCGATACCTCAGTGAGGAATCGTTCAAGACTCTGTACACCTCATACGTCAGGCCCATATTGGAGTATGCAACACCAGTTTGGAATCCACCCCTGGTCAAGCACGTCAAGAAATTAGAGAAAGTGCAAAGGTTTGCAACAAAACTAGTCCCAGAGCTAAGGGGATTGTCCTACGAATAAAGGGAAATCAACCTGACGACACTAGAGGACAGGAGGGTCAGGGGAAACATGATAAAGAGGAATTGACAAGGTGGACAAAGACAGAATGTTCCAGAGATGGGACACAGAAACAAGGGAGTTGAAGACTCCTGTTAGTCAAGGGATGTTAGGAAGTATTTCTTCAGGCATAGAGTTGTCAGGAAGTGGGATAGCCTAGAAAGTGACGTAGTGGAGGCAGAAACCATGCATAGTTTTAAGACGAGGTATGTTGAATCTCATGGAGCGGGGAGATAGAGGACCTAGTAGCAATCAGCGAAGAGACTGAGCCAGGAGCTATGAATCGACCCCTGCAACCACAAATAGGTGAGTACAAATAGATGAGAACACACATGAATGACATGACGGATTGGAGAGAATCAGAGGTGTCCCTGTTAGCAGACGATGTGAAACTAATGAGGGGAATACAGGTGGACGAAGATCAGGTAAGCCTACAAGGGGATCTGGACAGGCTGGAAGCCTGGTCCGACAACTGGCTATTGGAGTTTAACCCCGCCAAGTGCAGAGTCATGAAGATTGGGGAAGAACAAAGAAGACCACAGACGGAGTACAACATGAAGAGGTCGAGGCTGCAAAACTCACTCAAGGAAAAGGATCTTGGGGGTGAGCATCATACCGAGCACATCTCCTGATGCGCGCATCAGTCATATAACTGCTGCAGCATGTGGACGCCTGGCAGACCTGAGAATAGCGTTCTGACATCTAAGTAAGAAGTCATTCACGACACTGTACACCGTGTACGTTAGGCCCATATTGGAGTATGCAGCACCAGTATGGAACCCACATCAAGTCAAACACGTCAAGAAAGTAGAGAAAGTGCAAAGATTTGTAACAAGACTAGTCCGGAGCAGAGGGGTTTGTATTACGAGGAGTGGTTGAGGGAACTCAACCTGACAGCACTGGAAGACAGGAGGGATAGGGGGGACATGATAACGACATAAGAAATATTGAAAGGAACTGACAAGGTGGACACAGACAGAATGTTCCAGAGATGTGACACAGCAACAAGGGGACACAGTTGGAATTTGAAGACTCAGATGAGTCACAGGGATGTTAGGAAGTATTTCTTCAGTCATAGAGTTGTCAGGAAGTGGAACTGCTAAGTACAAAGCACGGCGAAGGTATAAGAGACATCCTACCACCTATAACGGGAACTTGCACAGGCATACTGCAGGCATATGGGTGACGTTCAAAAGTGGGCCATTGCTAAATGGGAGGTGGACACTAAAAGAAAGCTAGCATCAGGTAGGGTAGGCTCCAAAACCTGGTGGTGCCTGGTCAAGGACAGACAAGGTTATCTGCCAGATGAACTCATTCCACCTCTAAATAGACAGGATGGGACCACCTCTACTAGTAGTCAAGAGAAGGCGGACCTCTTTGCCGAACACTTTGCTACCAAAATGCAAGTTCCTGATCCAACAAGTGACCCTCCTTGGCTAGCTGCAAGAACTGTGTCAAAACTGTCAGTGGTGACAATAAGGCAAGAGGAGGTGCATTTTCTTCTTAAATTGCTTGACCAAGAAAAGGCTCTGGGCTCAGACAAGTTGAGCCCAAGATTGCTGAGAAGATGTGCAGACCAGCTAGCAGCACCTCTAACTCGCATCTTTCAGCACTGCCTAGTACAGTGTAAATGGCCCTCTCTGTGGAAAGTGGCAAATGTAGTCCCTGTTCACAAAAAGAAGAGCAGAGCAGAAATCAGCAACTACAGACCAGTGTCACTCCAGTCAAGGTAAGATCCTTGAGACAATAATTTCAAGACAAATGGCAGAGTTTTTTGACTACCACTCACTACTTTGTGATCGTCACTATGGCTCAGGAAAGGTTACTCTGCTGCTGATCTGTTGTTAAACCTCTCCACTAAGTGGCACCAGTCACTGGATGAATCCAAAGTCAGCTGTGTGGTAGCACTGGACATTGCTGGTGCTTTCGGCCGGGTGTGGCACCAGGGCCTCTTAGCAAAACTTCAAGCACTGGGAATTGCAGGCTCTACGCTATGTCTCCTCAGTGATTACCTTCATGGTATATCTCTAAGTGTAGTTCTCAATGGAACGGAATCAGCAAGACAGCCTATTGGGGCAAGTGTTCCATAAGGAAGCGTGCTGGGACCATTGTTATGGAATGTCTACTTCAACGATCTTCTTCATCTCATCCCAGAATATCATGTTTATGCAGACGACTGTACATTGACATTCACTTATCCAAGAGAAGATATACCAGCTGCTCTAAGCTACATCAATCACCAGCTAAGAACTATATCAGCTTGGGGAAATAGATGGCAAGTAGCATTTGCACATGAGAAAACGCAAATGATGATGGTCTCTAGGCACCATGATGGTAATGCTGGTGCAGTAGTAAGTATGAATGGGAGGATGTTGGCACCTGGAGAAGAAGTTGATATCCTTGGGGTGAAATTTGACTCCAAACTAACCATGAAGAACCATGTTGTAAATCTTGCAAACAAGGCAGCCAGGAAGCTTACAGCACTTCGCCGTATCTCGCATCTGCTTGACAGTAGGGGTTGCAAGATTCTGTACGAGGCACAAGTACGCTCACACCTTGAGTATGCTCCACTTTCTTGGTTTGCCTGCCCCCCCTCTCATCTGCGACTGCTTGACAGAGTAGAGAACAGAGCAAGACGTCTCATCTCTCGCCTGGACCCATCCTGGATAGACCTGTCATTTCAGCAGAGCCTTCAACACAGGAGGGATGTGGGTGGCCTTACTGTTATGTACAAGGCCAATATTGTCAAAATACCACACTTGGATCCACTTCGAGGACAGCGTGAAACAAGCTTTTATGCCACAAGACGGGCAGAAAGCAGCAACTTCACTCTGGCTGTACCCTTCTCCAGAACATCACTCCATCTGAGATCATTTATCCCCAGGATGACTCGAGTATGGAACACAGTCGTACAGCATAATGATGTCAATGAGATAAAGTCAGTTGATCAAATGAAAATGCTGGTCCACAGATGGCTCCAACTTCATCCTGTTCCCTACTTGTATGTCTCATAACAATAAAAATGCTTTCAAATGAGCTGATGTAGGTAACAGCTCTTAGCTTTCCAATAAAGTTAGGAATCCTTAACCTGCAATATAGCTGTCAATAAAGCTAGGGATCCTTAACCTTGTCAAACCCTGTGTAAAAAAAAAAAAAAAAAAAAAAACAATGTGGAGAGTGATGTAATGAAGGCAAGATCCATACATGACTTTAAGAAGAGGTATGATAAAACTCTTGGAGCACAGAAAAAGTGAACGTAGTAGCGACCAGCCGCTAAGTTCACTCTCTCTTCTTCCTCTTCTTTCTTCTCTTCTCCCTCCTCTTCATCCTCCTCTTTCTCTTCCTCTTCCTCTTCAGCATCTTGGGTGTTGCAGCAGATCATTTCCACCGGGGCAGGAATAGGAATGGGAATTAAAAGAGTAATGGGAGTGAAACTTGGAAGAGGGGGAAGAGGGGGAAGAGGGGGAAGAGGGGGAAGAGGAGTGGAGGAGCTAGGGCAATGAAAAATAGGAAGGAAAACTGACAATTAAATTGGGAGTGACAATGGGAATTAAAATGAAAATTGGATTTAAAAGCTTAATGGAACTGCGTGTTGAAAGTGGAATAGGAAGAATTGGGAAGAATGGTATGGGAGAGGAGAGAGAGAGAGAGAGAGAGAGAGAGAGAGAGAGAGACAGACAGAGATGGGAAGATCAGCTTTCATTTTCCTACCCTCTTCCACCCCTCTTCTTCCCCTCTTCATGCCCTCTTCTTCCCCTCTTCCTGCCCTCTTCTTCCCCTCTTCCTGCCCTCTTCTTCCCCTCTTCATGCCCTCTTCCTCACCTCTTCCTGCCCTCTTCCTCCCCTCTTTCTCCTCTCTTTCTGCCCTCTTTCTCCCCTCTTCCTGCCCTCTTCCTGCCCTTTTCCTCCCTTCTTCCTCCCTTCTTCCTGCCCTCTTCCTCCCTTCTTCCTCCCCTCTTCCTTCCAACTGTCGTAATCACTGCTTCTTCCTGCCTCCCCTTTCATTGAAGTTATTCTTTTTCACTACTTCCTTTTCCTTTCCTTTATCTACCTTCCCCTCACCTTCTCCCCTCTTTCTTTTCCGTCCGTTTCCTCGGATTTCTTCCCCTTCTTCCGTCTCCCCTTCCTTCCCCTTTTATCACCCTTTTCCCTTATTATATCTTCTCTCTCCTCTCTCTCTCTCTCTCCTCTCTCTTCCTCTCTCTCTCTCCTCTCTCTCTCTCTCTCTCTCTCTCTCTCTCTCTCTCTCTCTCTCTCTCTCTCTCTCTCTCTCTCTCTCTCTCTCTCTCTCTCTCTCTCTCTCTCTCTCTCTCTCCTCTATCTCTCTCTCTCTCTCTTTTAATCTGAGTTATCTTTATTCTCTTCTACCTCCCTCTTGCTCCTCTTTCTTCTCTCCTTTCTACACTCTGTATCACCATCACTATCATCCTCTCCATCACTATCACCATCACCCTCACCATCACCATTACCATCACCCTCACCATCACCCTCACCATCACCATCACCATCACCATCACCATCACCCTCACCATCACCCTCACCATCACCCTCACCATCACCCTCACCATCACCATCACCCTCACCATCACCATCACCATCACCCTCACCATCACCATTACCACCACTATCACCCTCACCATCACCTTCACTATCACCATCACTCTCACCATCACCATTACCATCACCCTCATCATCACTATCACCCTCACCATCACCTTCACATCACCATCACCCTCACCATCACTATCACCATCACTCTTAACATCACCCTTACTATCACTATCACCATCACCCTTACTATCACTATCACCCTCACAATCACCTTCACCATCACCCTTACTATCACTATCACCATCACCCTCACCATCACCTTCACCATCACTATCACCATCACCCTCACTATCACCATTACCATCACCCTTACCATCACCCTAACCATCACTATCACCCTCACCATCACCATCACCTTCACCATCACTAACACCCTCACCATCACCATCACCCTCACCATCACTATCACCATCACTCTCAACATCACCCTTACTATCACTATCACCATCACCCCCACCATCACCCTCACCATCACCTTCACCATCACCCTCACCATCACCCTCACCATCGCCCTCACTATCACCCTCACCATCACTCTGGCTGCCACAGTGAAAAATTTCACTTCTGGTTTGAGTGATAGGATCAAAACATCTCTGGAGAGTCTCACTGTATCTGCCAAGCTCACCTCTCTCTCTCTCTCTCTCTCTCTCTCTCTCTCTCCTCCCTCTCTCTCTCTCTCTCTCTCTCTCTCTCTTCTCTCCTCTCTCTCTCTCTCTCTCTCCTCTCTCTCTCCTCTCTCTCTCTCTCTCTCTCTCTCTCTCTCTCTCTCTCTCTCTCTCTCTCTCTCTCTCTCTCTCTTTCTCTCTCTCTCTTTGTGAATACAACACGGTCAGTATACACACACGGGCTGGAACGTACACGGGCTGAGATGTACACGGGCTGAGATGTACACGGGCTGGGACGTACACGGGCTGCGACGTAAACGAGCTGGGACGTACACGGGCTGGGACGTACACGGGCTGGGACGTACACGGGCTGGGATGTACACGGGCTGGGACGTACACGGGCTGGGACGTACACGGGCTGGGACGTACACGGGCTGGGACGTACATGGGCTGGGACGTACACGGTCTGGGACGTACACGGGCTGGGACGTACATGAGCTGGGACGTACACAGGCTGGGACATACACGGGCTGGGACGTACACGGGCTGGGATGTACACGGGCTGGGACGTACACGGGCTGGGACGTACACGGGCTGGGACGTACACGGGCTGGGACGTACACGTGCTGGTAAGCCACACTGCTGTTACCAATAGACAATAAATTCACGAATACTGTGTTATTGTCAATGTTCCCTCCGTTCCCTCCATTCCCTCCCTCCCTCCCTCCCTCCCTCCCTCCCTCCCTCCCTCCCTCCCTCCCTCCTCTCTCCCTCCCACCTCCCTCCCTCCCTCCCTCCCTACAAGTGCTACGCTCTCCCTCAGCAGCACAAACGTTGCTGAACTGCAGGAAGAACCTTCAGTGAGAGGTCACAAGTGGAGTTCTCCAGGAGTAAGTTACTGTGACCCACAATGTTCTTGTGAGAGGTCACTAGTGGAGTTCTCCAGGAGCAAGTTACTGTGACCCACAATATTCTTGTGAGAGGTCACTAGTGGAGTTCTCCAGGAGCAAGTTACTGTGACCCACAATGTTCTTGTGAGAGGTCACAAGTGAAGTTCTCCAGGAGCAAGTTACTGTGACCCAAAATGTTCTTGTGAGAGGTCACAAGTGGAGTTCTCCAGGAGCAAGTTACTGTGACCCACAATGTTCTTGTGAGAGGTCACAAGTGGAGTTCTCCAAGAGCAAGTTACTGTGACCCACAATGTTCTTGTGAGAGGTCACAAGTGGAGTTCTCCAGGAGCAAGTTACTGTGACCTACAATGTTCTTGTGAGAGGTCACAAGTGGAGTTCTCCAGGAGCAAGTTACTGTGACCTACAATGTTATTGTGAGAGGTCACAAGTGGAGTTCTCCAGGAGCAAGTTACTGTGACCTACAATGTTCTTGTGAGAGGTCACAAGTGGAGTTCTCCAGGAGCAAGTTACTGTGACCTACAATGTTCTTATGATAGGTCACAAGTGGAGTTCTCCAGGAGCAAGTTACTGTGACCCACAATGTAGACAGGGACGGAAGCAAGAGAGGTCGTAGTGGAGGTAGTGGAGGTAGTGGAGGTAGTCAAATACTAAGGAAGCACTGCAAGGGAGCTAGGGTCCCACAAGGGAGCTAGGGTCCCACAAGGGAGCTAGGGGCCCACAAGGGAGCAAGGGTCCCACAAGGGAGCTAGGGTCCCACAAGAGAGCTAGAGGCCCACAAGGGAGCTAGGGTCCCACAAGGGAGCTAGGGGCCCACAAGGGAGCTAGGGGCCCACAAGGTAGCTAGGGGCCCACAGAGAGTAGGAGCGGGTTATTTGTGCATTATTCCAGTCACTGTATTGTGCCATGCTTTGTTATTAATATGCAAACTACTGCACGCTTTAGTGAAAGAAACTCTGGTCTCTAATATATTTCCTTTATAATAACATTTGGAACTCCAAATCTAAATAGTTTTGACTGATGCAATACTCCCAGGCTGATGTAACATTATGTGTCACTGTGTCAGTGTTAACCTGGTCAACTAGTTACACCACTGACTGCTGCAAAGTACTCAGCACACTTCTACATCCATGATACAACAACAACTTCTACAGTGAATGTCGAGGAAGAATTTAACTGTTCAAGGGACTCCGAGAGAACATCTGTTTTGATAGCAGCATCCAATGGCATCCAATGGCATCCAGGAGCATCCAGCAGCAGCCAGCAGCAGCCAGCAGCATCCAGCAGCATCCAGCAGCAGCCAGCAGCAGCCAGCAGCAGCCAGCAGCAACCAGCAGCAGCCAGCAGCAGCCAGCAGCAGCCAGTCTGAAGAAGAAAGCCAAGATGAATATAATAATGAATAAAGAACTTGATCAATGTTATGAAGAAACTGTAGCCAGCGCTCCCAACAACAACAACAACAACAACAACAACAACAACAACAACAACAACAACAACAACAACAACAACAGCAGCAGCAGCAACAACAACACACACAACACCCGCGTCGGGACCCTCTTTCCCAACTCAATAAGTGCAATATCTGAAAAAACATAGAAAAATAAATAAATAAATAAATAAATAAATAAATATATATATATATATATATATATTATATATATATATATATATATATAATATATATATATATATATAATATATATATATATATATAATATTTATTATATATATATATATATATATATATATATATATATATATAATATATATATTATTATATATATATATATATTTATTATATTATTTATATATATATATATATTATATATATATATATATAATATATATATATATATGCAATAAGATCACAGTAAACAGGTGATTTCAGAATATGCAAAACAACCACTGTGCAAGAATAGAGAAGTTCCAAGCGCTTTTGAAACTACTCACATTATCAAGGAACAATGAAAGTAAAGCATCAAAGGAAGGTATATAAAGAGGTAGCCCACAACTCACTATCAGATCCCACAACAACGAGACACCTGACGCGAGACAGTAGGCCCACCGGCCGAACTAGACAGGTCCTTCATACAGCCCACCAGCAAACTATTCTACCCAAGAAATAAGAAATTTAAAAAATTATTATTTGTCCAATGTATTATTAAATTCTTCCCAAATTCTATTAATTATAAATGGATCTAATTTATATAAACCAAAGGAAATATTCATATTATTGTCAAAACTGCTTTTTATGAAACAAGATTCAATGATATTCCTGTCGACAATGGACTTGCTTGATACAACTTTCTCAACTTTTTGAAAATCAATTGGATGGTTAAAATCGCTTACATGAATAAATAGAGCATTGGAATCTTGTCCAGTTCTAATGCTATATTTATGTTGTTTTAATCTTAGTTCGAGATTTTTACCAGTTTGACCGTAATAAACTTTATCGCAAATTTTACAAGGAATCTTATAGACACATCCATCAGCATTTTGGGGGGAATTCTTCATCAAAAGTTTTTTTACTATATCAAGATTTTTGAATACAACTTTAATATTAAAAGTCTTAAGAAGAGAAGGCATATCAACCAAGTTTTCATGGTAAGGGAGAACCAAGATATTTTTAGTTGAATAAGGCTGGTTGTCCCTTTTTGGATTGTAAAAAGTATTTCTAGCAACTTTAAAAGATTTATCAATTACATTTCTTGGGCATTTCAAATCATTGCCTATTTCATAAATTTTGGATATTTCCTCATCTATGAACTCTGGACTACAAATTCGTAAAGCTCTCAAAAACATTGATGAGAAAACAGACAGTTTAACTCTATCTTGATGGGAAGAATAATAGTGGACATAGGAATAGTTATTTGTAGGTTTTTCTGTAAATTTTAAATTTGAATTCATTATTACCCTTAATAATTAAAACATCTAGAAAAGGCAATGAGTTATTTTCTTCAAATTCAACAGTAAAAATTATAGAATGGGCTAAGCTATTTAATTTTCCAAGGAAATGGTGTACATCTACATTTTTGGGCATAAGACACAAAATATCATCAACATATCTGAACCACTTAGCTCTATTAGGGAGGATTGTGTTAAGCAGTCTTGTTTCAAAAAATTCCATGTATAGGTTACTAAGAACAGGTGAAAGAGGATTTCTCATTGCCATACCAAACTTCTGAGTGTAAAACTTATCATTAAATACAAATTTTGCATCAACAATGCAAAGTTTAAAATAACTCATTGCCTTTTCTAGATGTTTTAATTATTAAGGGTAATAATGAATTCAAATTTAAAATTTACAGAAAAACCTACAAATAACTGTTCCTATGACCACTGTTATTCTTCCCATCAAGATAGAGTTAAACTGTCTGTTTTCTCATCAATGTTTTTGAGAGCTTTACGAATTTGTAGTCCAGAGTTCATAGATGAGGAAATATCCAAAATTTATGAAATAGGTAATGATTTGAAATACCCAAGAAATGTAATTGATAAATCTTTTAAAGTTGCTAGAAATACTTTTTACAATCCAAAAAGGGACAACCAGCTTTATTCAACTAAAAATATGATGGTTCTCCCTTACCATGAAAGCTTGGTTGATATGCCTTCTCTTCTTAAGACATTTAATATTAAAGTTGCATTCAAAAATCTTGATACAGTAAAAAAAACTTTTGATAAAGAATTCCCCCCCAAAATGCTGATGGATGTGTCTGTAAGATTCCTTGTAAAATTTGCAATAAAGTTTATTACGGTCAAACTGGTAAAAATCTCGAACTAAGATTAAAACAACATAAATATAGCATTAGAACTGGACAAGATTCCAATGCTCTATTTATTCATGTAAGAGATTTTAACCATCCAATTGATTTTCAAAAAGTTGAGAAAGTAGTATCAAGCAAGTCCATGGTCGACAGGAATATAATTGAATCTTGTTTCATAAAAAGCAGTTTTGACAATAATATGAATATTTCCTTTGGTTTATATAAATTAGATCCATTTATAATTAATAGTATTTGGGAAGAATTTAATAATACATTGGACAAATAATAATTTTTTAAAATTCTTATTTCTTGGGTAGAATAGTTTGCTGGTGGGCTGTATGAAGGACCTGTCTAGTTCGGCCGGTGGGCCTACTGTCTCGCGTCAGGTGTCTCGTTGTTGTGGGATCTGATAGTGAGTTGTGGGCTACCTCTTTATATACCTTCCTTTGATGCTTTACTTTCATTGTTCCTTGATAATGTGAGTAGTCACAAAAGCGCTTGGAACTTCTCTATTCTTTCACAGTGGTTGTTTTGCACATATATATATATATATATATATATATATATATATATATATATATATATATATATATATATATATATATATATATATATATATATATATATATATATATATATATATATATATATATACATACAGTGTGTGCACAAAAACATTCCCTGATTTCAAACAGGTTTCAAACATGTAACTTTATTGTAATAGTCTTCCACAGTTAGTAGCTTCAGATGCAGGATTTCATTCAGTGTCATGTGGTATAGAATAGCATTAAAGACACTCAATGTGCGCCCCTCTGGTTGCTCGGCAAACATCGATGTGATAGTGCAGTTTGGTCCAGACGCTCTGCAGCATATCTGGTGTTATCAATCGAACTGCTTCAGTGATCGAAACTTTCAGCTCCTCCAGGGTTGCAGGTAGTGGTTGTACGTAAACTGTGCTCTTCACGTACCCCCCAAAGAAAGAAAGAAAATGATCTTGGGGTGAGTATAATACCGAGCACATCTCCTGAGGCGCCCATCAACCAGATAACTGCTGCAGCATATGGGCGCCTGGCAAACCTAAGAATAGCGTTCCGATACCTCAATAAGGAATCGTTCAAGACTCTGTACACCGCGTACGTCAGGCCCATACTGGAGTATGCAGCACCAGTTTGGAACCCGCACCTGGTCAGGCATGTCAAGAAATTAGAGAAAGTGCAAAGGTTTGCAGCAAGGCTAGTTCCAGAGCTAAGGGAAATGTCCTATGAGGAAAGATTAAGGGAAATCGGCCTGACGACACTGGAGGACAGAAGGGTTAGGGAAGACATAATAACGACATATAAAATACTGCGAGGAATTGAAAGGGTGGACAAAGACAGGATGTACCAGAGATGGGACACATAAAAGGGATGTTAGGAAGTATTTCTTCAGTCACAAAGTTGTCAGGAAGTGTAACAGCCTGGATAGTGACGTAGTGGAGACAGAAACCATACAAAGTTTTAAGACGAGGTATGATAAAGCACATGGAGCAGGGAAAGAGAGAGGACCTAGTAGCGATCAGTGAAGAGGCGGGGCCAGGAGCTACGACTCAACCCATGCAACCACAAATTGGTGAGTACACACACAAACACTGTAAATCACACAGGTATGAGCACGAGATTGATGGTCAGCGTCCCGTCAGTTTATCAGCTGCGAATATGACGAATGTGACATGTTGATTCATGTCCAGATTAAACTGATGGCCGGCCGGATGGGGCGGCCGGATGGGCAGGCGGCGGGCGGGCGGTGGGCGGGGTGGGCGGGGTGGTCGGAGGTAAGGAGGGTAGTGAGGCTGTCATCTGCAAAGAATCGCAAATTTAAATCGTAAAAATAAATCATATCAACGTATCAATCATACTTCATTTGTAAATATGTAAAAGATTTACATATCTGTGTATGAAAACAATCTGATATGTAACAGACATCGTCAGAAAACCGGGAAGACTTTGTTGAAAAACCGAGAAGATTTTGTTGAAAATCCGTGAAGACTTTGTTACAAAACCGAGAAAACTTTGTTGCAAAATCGAGAAGACTTTGTTTTAAAACCGGGAAGATTTTGTTGTAAAAACCGGGAAGACTTTGTTACAAAACCGAGAAGACTTTGTTGCAAAATCGAGAAGGCTTTTCTGTATTATGTTGTGATTGTCCTTGTACCGGTAACGCTAGTTCTTGCTTTCACTCTCTGTCACAATGATCATGTTTGGACTAAGTAAGCCGAACTATCTACCAGACTACGTCTACCTGCTGCCACCTTCCTCCTGCTCCCTCTCCCTCTCCCTCGACCTTCCTTCTTAGGACGACAGGTTGGAAAACACTTCTCTGGAAGGCTCAACGCGTAGGACCTCGAAGGAGCGACCAACACCGTAGACCTTGATAACGACTTCAAGAGAGATAGAAACACAGCAGGATACATGAGAAGGCAGGCACAGTAGACAGAGCTGTCAGAGATACATACCCAGTAGAAACAACAGTCAGGGATACATACCCAGTAGATACAACAGACAGAAACAGTTATTCTTTTAGCCAGGAAAATCCTAACCTCTGTCATTGACTGCCAAACAATGATAACACACACACACACACACACACACACACACACACACACACACACACACACACACACACACACACACACACACACACACACCACACACACACACACACACACACACACACACACACACACACACACACACACACACACACACACACACACACACACACACCACACATACACACACACACACACACACACACACACACACACACATCACATACACACACACACACACACACACACACATGCACACACACACACACATGGGTGGGGACTCGCAGGAATCAGGGATCAGATGAGAATGGTTCTGATAGAGAGGAGTGGATGGAAGAGCAGTTGATGAGAAAATTAGGAGAGCTTTCTGAAAAAATGGAGAAAGAGCTTTCTGTGAAATTGGAAAGAGGTTGGAAAAGGAGAGGAAGAATTGGGAGGCACAAGTCGAACTGCAGTAGCCAGGATAAGGGTCCTAGAAGATGAGGTAAGCAGGCTGAAGCAAGTTACAGGGGCAGTGACCAGAGAAGACACAGCATATGAAGCTGAGAGGCCGAACAGGAAGGAAGGAGATATGAATTATCCTAAGGTTATATCAGCCTGCCAAGAAGGGCCAAGGAGCGAAAGGGAAGAGCAGCTGGGTGCAGATAGAGAGGGTGATAGGTCGAATGGAATGCAGAGGCACAACCATGCTACTAAGAGCCACTGGAAAAATCTAGGGAGAAAATGACCACGTACAGACAGGAACCAGAGTCACAGAGGGAGAGGCAATGGGAGGAGGAAAGGGCAAAATCAGTGTTTATCCATGGGCTTCGGGAGAGAGAGGAAAGGACACACACTGAAAGACAGCAGGCAGAAAGAACGGAGATTGAGAACATCATCACAGAAATAGGTGAAGACATGGACGAGATTGTAAATTTTCAGAGAATAGGGGGGTACTTGAAGGGGAGAAAACGACTGATCAAGCTGATTCTCTGGATAGAAACAGTGTGGAACAGGATTCTTCAAGAGAAACCATGGTTGAAATACTCGGAAGAGTACAAAAGGGTGTTCCTAGACAGAGACAGAACACAAACAGAACGACAGCAGCTGAGGGAGAGGACAAAAAAAGCGAAAGGAGCTAGGAAAGGAGACAAGGATGGAGCCAGCCTAGGTCAATCAGAGCAGAACAGAGCAGCAAAGGCAAGCAAACACACAACTATCCTCAGAGCCCCACAACCTATCACACCATCCCAACACAAACTGCAATCCATACCAACAGCCTCCACCCAACACCCAGCTATAGAATCCCACAGTATGCTACCAGGTCTCCCACCCTCACAGGCCCCCCAAACCACAGTGTTGGAAAGGAAACTGAAGGTATGGTACACAAACACTGATGGAATAACAAATAAGTGAGAGGATTGGCACGAAAGAGTCAAAGAGACATCACCGGACATCATAGCTCTCACAGAAACCAAGCTTACAGGTATGACAACAGATGCCATCTTTCCAACGGGATACCAGATACTGAGGAAAGACAGAAGGAACAGGGGAGGGGGGTTTGAGGAGTGGCACTGCTGGTCATTTTGATGAGTTGGAGAGAGGAGACAACGGAGAAGTAAGCGTTTACATAGTGGGAACGCTTCACTCTGGAGGTCACAAGGTGGTAATTGCAGTGATGTATAACACACCACAGAACAGCAGGAGGCCAAGGCAAGAGTATGACGAGAGCAATAGAGCGATGGTTGACACACTGGCTGCAGTGGCCAGAAGAGCTCATGCATGTAGGGCAAAGCTCCTGATCATGGGTGACTTTAACCACAAGGAGATCGATTGGGAGAACTTGGAGCCACATTGGGGCCAAGATACATGGAGGGCTAAGATGATGGAGGTGGTACTGGAAAACTTCATGTACCAACATGTAAGGGACACTACAAGAGAGAGAGGAGAGGATGAACCAGCAAGACTGGACTTAGTATTCACCTTGAGTAGTGCAGATATTGAAGACATCACATATGAAAGACCCCTTGGGGCCAGCAATCATGTGGTTTTAAGCTTCGAATACACAGTAGAGCTACAAGTGGAGGGGGAAGCAGGAAGGCAAGGGCGAATGAAGCCAAACTATAAGAAAGGACTACACGGGAATGAGGAACTTCCTGAACGGGGTTCAATGGGACAGAGAACTGGCAGGGAAGCCAGTTAATGAGATGATGGAATATGTAGCAACAATGTGCAAGGAGGCTGAGGAGAGGTTTGTACCCAACAGGAATAATACAAAAGCCAGGATGAGCCCATGGTTCACCCAAAGGTGCAGGGAGGCAAAAACCAAGTGTGCTAGGGAATGGAAGAAATATAGAAGGCAAAGGACCCAGTAGAATAAGGAGAGCAGTCGTAGAGCCAGAAATGAATATGTACAGATAAAAAGGAGGCCCAACGGCAATATGAAAACGACATAGCAGCGAAAGCCAAATCTGACCAGAAACTGTTATACAGCCACGTCAGGAGGAAAACAACAGTCAAGGACCAGGTAATCAGGCTAAGGAATGAAGGAGGAGAGACAACAAGAAATGACCATGAAGTATGTGAGGAACTCAACAAGAGATTCAAAGAATGTTCACAGAGGAGACAGAAGGGGCTCCAGAAAGACGGAGAGGTGGGGCAAACTACCAAGTGCTGGACACAGTACACACAACCGAGGAAGAAGTGAAGAGGCTTCTGAGTGAGCTAGATACCTGAAAGGCAATGGGGCCGGATAACATCTCAACATGGGTCCTGAGAGAGGGAGCAGAGGCGCTATATGTACCCCTAACAACAATATTCAATACATCTATTGAAACAGGGAGATTGCCTGAAGCATGGAAGACAGCAAATGTAGTCCCAATCTTTAAAAAAGGAGACAGACATGAAGCACTAAACGACAGACCAGTGTCACTGACGTGTATAGTATGTAAAGTCATGGAGAAGATTATCAGGAGAAGACTGGTGGAACACCTAGAAAGGAATGATCTCATCAACAGCAGCCAACATGGTTTCATAGACGGGAAATCCTGGTCACAAACCTACTGGAGTTCTATGACATGGTGACAGCAGTAAGACAAGAGAGAGAGGGGTGGGTGGATTGCATTTTCTTGGACTGGAAGAAGGCTTTTGACACAGTTCCACACAAGAGATTAGTGCAAAAACTGGAGGACCAAGCAGGGATAACAGGGAAGGCACTACAATGGATCAGGGAATACTTGTCAGGAAGACAGCAGCGAGTCATGGTACATGGCGAGGTGTCAGAGTAGGCACCTGTGACCACCGGGGTCCCACAGGGGTCAGTCCTAGGACAAGTGCTGTTTCTGGTATTTGTGAACGACATGACGGAAGGAATAGACTCCGAGGTGTCCCTGTTTGCAGATGACGATAAGTTGATGAGAAGAATTCATTCGATCGAAGACCAGGCAGAACTACAAAGGGATCTGGACAGGCTGCAGACCTGGTCCAGCAACTGGCTCCTGGAGTCCAACCCCACGAAGTGCAAAGTCATGAAGATTTGGGAAGGGCAAAGAAGACCGCAGATGGAGTACAGTCTAGGAGGCCAGAGACTACAAACCTCACTCAAGGAAAAAGATCTTGGGGCGAGTATAACACCAGGCATATCTCCTGAAGCGCACATCAACCAAATAACTGCTGCAGCATATGAGCGCCTAGCAAACCTCAGAACAGCATTCCGATATCTTAATAAGGAATCGTTCAGGACCCTGTACACCGTGTACGTTAGGCCCATATTGGAGTATGCGGCACCAGTTTGGAACCCACACCTATCCAAGCACGTAAAGAAACTAGAGAAAGTGCAAAGGTTTGCAACAAGACTAGTCCCAGAGCTAAGAGGTATGTTCTTCGAGGTTAAGGGAAATCAACCTGACGACACTGGAGGACAGAAGAGGTAGGGGGGACATGATAACGACATACAAAATACTGAGAGGAATTGAAAAGGTGGACAAAGACAGGATGTTCCAGAGATTGGACACAGTAACAAGGGGACACAGTTGGAAACTGAAGACACAGATGAATCACAGGGATGTTAGGAAGTATTTCTTCAGCCACAGAGTAGTCAGTAAGTGGAATAGTTTGGGAAACGATGTAGTGGAGGCAGGAGCCATACATAGCTTTAAGCAGAGGTATGATAAAGCTCACGGTTCAGGGAAAGTGACCTAGTAGCGACCAGTGAAGAGGTGGGGCCAGGAGCTTGAACTCGACCCCTGCAGCCTCAACTAGGTGAGTACAACTAGGTAAGTACACACTCACACACACACGCACACACACACATATACACACAGCTCACATGGGGGGAGCAAAGTTACTAGTTATGGGTGATTTCAGTCACAAGGAGATTGACTGGGAAAACCTGGAGCCCCATGGGGGCCCCGAAACATGGAGAGCCAAGATAATGGATGTGGTACTGGAAAACCTCATGCATCAGCATGGTAAGGACACTACCAGAGAGAGAGGTGAGGATTATCCTGCAAGACTGGACCTTGTATTCACCTTGAGTAGTTCGGACATCGAGGATATCATGTATGAAATGCCCCTAGGAGCCAGAGATCATAGTTGAGCTACAAGTGGAGAGAGTAGCATTAATAGGATTGGAAAACCAAACTACAAAAGGGGGAACTACTCAGGCATGAGGAACTTCCTGCAAGACGTTCAGTGGGAGAGAGAACTGGCAGGAAAACCAGTAAAATAAATGATGGACTATGTGACAACAAAATCCCAGGAGGCAGAGGAGAGGTTTGTTCCCAAGAGAAACAGAAATAATGGGAAGATCAGAACGAGTACTTGGTTCACCCAAAGGTTTAGGGAGGCAAAAACTAGGTGTTCTAGAGAATGGAAAAGATACAGAAGACAAAGGACCCAGGGAAATAAAGAGTTCAGCCTAAGAGCCAGAAATGAATATGCACAGATAGGAAGGGAGGCTCAGCGACAATACGAAAATGACATAGCAACGAAAGTCAAGTCTGACCCAAAGCTGTTGTATAGCCACATAAGGAGGAAAACAACTGTAAAGGATCAGGTAATCAGATTGAGGAAGTCTGATGGGGAGTTCACAAGAAACTACCAAGAGGTATGTGAGGAGCTCGACACGAGATTTAAGGAAGTATTTACAGTGGAAACCAGTAGGTCTCCAGGAAATCAGAACAGAGAGGTATACCAACAAGTGCTGGATGAGGTTCACATAACCGAGGAGGAGGTGAAGAAGCTGCTGTGTGAACTTGATACCTCAAAGGCGGTGGGACCAGAAAACATCTCTCCGTGGGTCCTTAGAGAGGGAGCAGAGATGCTGTGTGTGCCACTAACAAAGATCTTCAACACATCCATTGAAGCTGGACAACTCCCTGAGGTAAGGAAGATGGCAAATGTAGTCCCAATATTTAAAAAAGGAGACAGACTCGAGGCATTAAACTACAGACCTATGTCACTAACGTGTATAGTATCCAAAGTCATGGAGAAGATCATCAGGAGGAGAGTGGTGGAGCACCTGGAAAGAAACAAGTGTATAATCGACAACCAGCACGGTTTCATGGAAGGAAAATCCTGTGTCACAAACCTACAGGAGTTTTATGACAAGGTGACAGAAGTAAGACAAGAGAGAGGGGTGGATAGACTGCATTTTCTTGGACTGTAAGAAGGCCTTCGACACAGTTCCTCACAAGAGGTTACTGCAAAAGCTAGAGGATCAGGCACACATAACAGGAAAGACACTGCAATGCATCAGAGAATACCTGACAGGGAGGCAACAACGAGTCATGGTACGTGACGAGGTGTCAGAGTGGGCGCCTGTGACAGGCGGGGTTCCACATGGGTCAGTAATAGGACATGTGCTGTTTTTGGTATATGTGAATAACATAATGGAAAGGATAGACTTAGACGTGTCCTTGTTTGCAGATGATGTGAAGTTAATGAGGAGAATCAAATCGGTCGAGGATCAGGCAGGACTACAAAGAGACTTGGACAGACTACAAGCCTGTTCCAGCAACTGGCTCCTTGAATTTAACCCTGCCAAATGCAAAGTCATGAAGATCGGGGAAAGGCAAAGAAGACCGCAGACACAGTATAGTCTAGGTGGCCAAAGACTGCAAGCCTCACTCAAGGAAAAAAGATCTTGGGGTGAGTATAATACCGAGTACATCTCCTGAGGCGCACATCAGTCAGATAACTGCTGTAGCGTACGGGCGTCTGGCAAACCTAAGGGTAGCGTTCCGATACCTCAGTAAGGAATCGTTCAAGACTCTGTACACCATTTACGTCAGGCCCATACTGGAGTATGCAGCACCAGTTTGGTACCCACACCTGGTCAAGCACTTCAAGAAATTAGAGAAAGTGCAAAGGTTTGCAACAAGACTAGTCCCAGAGCTAAAAGGATTGTCCTACGAAGAAAGATTATGGGAAATTCGCCTGACGACACTGAAGGACAGCAGGGTCAGGGGAGACATGATAGCGACATATAAAATACTGCGCGGAATAGACAAGGTGGACAAAGACAGGAAGTTCCAGGTGACTACACAAGGGTGACTACACAACTTAAGCAAGGAACATTTAACACTACCCACTTACATATCAAACAAATAAATTAACACAATAAACAGCAAGAGAACTGATATGAATAGACATCACTAGATATATTCAAAACAAATACTTAATTTACATTAACCCACAACGTTATAAAATAGTTACTTGTGATATATTAGTCGGATTGTCCTGGGATACCGCAAAATACACAGGATATAATATACAATGCGAGTTGTATGCCCTTTACTGTGTGTGTATATATATATATATATATATATATATATATATATATATATATATATATATATATATATATATATATATATATATATATATATATATATATATATATATATATATATATATATATATATATATATATATATATAAAAAAAAGGCACAATTCCGTGACTGGAACGATAACCCGCACTTTGTAAATGGTCCAAGTCGGACCGAAACGTCGTCGTAAGCTTCTCTCTTTTATGTGCGGGTTATTTGTGTATATATATATATATATATATATATATATATATATATATATATATATATATATATTATATATATATATATATATATATATATATATATATATATATATATATATATATATGTCGTGCCGAATATGTAAAACTGGTCAATTAGCAAGAACTCATTTAAAATTAAGTCCTTTCTAAAATTTTCTCTTATACGTTTAAAGATATATTTTTTTCATTAATGTTAATGTAAAAGTTTTTAATTTTGCTCCAAAAGAATCTTAGAAAACTTACCTAACCTTATTATAACAAGAACAATTTATTTTAGCCTAACCCAACTAAATATATTTTAGATTTGTTTACAGTAATTTAATACTAAACAAACACAGTGAAATATATTTTTTTCGTTAGGTTCAGAATGATTTTGGCGAAATTATTGCATACACAAATTTTCACTTGTCCTATATGGCAAGATGAGCGTTGCTATTTAAGCCAAGATCGCAAGTTCTGCCTATTCGGCACGACATATATATATATACATATATATATATATATATGTCGTGCCGAATAGGCAGAACTTGTGATCTTGGCTTAAATAGCAACGCTCATCTTGCCATGTAGGACAAGTGAAAATTTGTGTATGCGATAATTTCGCAAAAATCATTCTAAACCTAACGGAAAAAATATATTTTATTGTGTTTGTTTAGTATTAAATTACTGTAAACGTATTTAAAATATATTTAGTTGGGTTAGGCTAAAATAAATTGCGCTTGTTATAATAAGGTTAGGTAAGTTTTCTAAGTTTCTTTTGGTGCAAAATTATTTTTTTTTACATTAACATTAATGAAAAAAAATATCTTTAAATATATAAGAGAAAATTTTTTAAAAGACTTAATTTTAAATGAGTTCTTGCTAATTGACCAGTTTTACATACTCGGCACGACATATATATATATATATATATATATATATATATATATATATATATATATATATATATATATATATATATATATATATATATATATACTGATCTCTGGCTGAAGGAGACTTGAACCTACGAACATTGGAACAAGGTACGCAGTGCTTTACCAATCTACCCACACTGGACCAATACCTTAAAGTCCAGCTTGCTCTAGACTTTGATCCAAGGCAGCCAGGTTTCAGTTTATTTTTAGTTGAATAAGGTTGGTTGTTCCTTTTTGGGTTGTAAAAAGTATTTCTAGCAATTTTAAATGATTTATCAATTACATTTCTCGGGTATTTCAGATCAATGGCTATTTCATAAATTTTGGATATTTCCTCATCTATGAACTCTGGACTACAAATTCGTAAAGCTCTCAAAAACATTGATGAGAAAACAGACAGTTTAACTTTATCTTGATGGGAACAGTTATTTGTTTTTGAGAGCTTTACGAATTTGTACTCCAGAGTTCATAGATGAAGAAATATCCAAAATTTATGAAATAGCCATTGATCTGAAATACCCGAGAAATGTAATTGATAAATCATTTAAAATTGCTAGAAATACTTTTTACAACCCAAAAAGGGACAACCAACCTTATTCAACTAAAAACATGTTGGTTCTCCCTTACCATGAAAACTTGGTTGATATGCCTTCTCTTCTTAAGACTTTTAATGTTAAAGTTGTATTTAAAATCTTGATACAGTAAAAAAAACTTTTGATAAAGAATTCCCCCCAAAATGCTGAAGGATGTGTCTATAAGATTCCTTGTAAAATTTGCGATAAAGTTTATTACGGTCAAACTGGTAAAAGTCTCGAACTTGGATTAAAACAACATGAATATAGCATTAGAACTGGACAAGATTCCAATGCTCTATTTATTCATGTGAGAGATTTTAACCATCCAATTGATTTTCAAAAAGTTGAGAAAGTTGTATCAAGCAAGTCCATGGTCGACAGGAATATCATTGAATCTTGTTTCATAAAATGCAGTTCTGAAAATAATATGAATATTTCCTTAGGTTTATATAAATTAGACTCATTTATAATTAATAAAATTTGGTCAGAGTCTAATAATACACTGGACAAATAATAAACCTTATTTTTTGGGTAGAATATTTTGTTATTGGGATGTCGTGAGGACCTGTCTAGTTGGACCAGCAGACCTACTGCAGTGTTCCTCTTTTCTTATGAGTCCGGTATTCTCGCGCGTCAGGTGTTTCTTAGTTGTGGGAGTTGACTGTGAGGTGTGGTCTAAGCCCTTTAATTGCCTTCCTTTAATGTATTACTTTCATAGTTCCTTGACAATGTGAGTAGTCACGAATGAGCTTGGAATTTCACTACTCTTTCACAGTGGTTGCTTTGCATATTTTAAAATCACCTGTTTACTGTGATCTTATTGTATATATATATATTATATATTATATATATATATATATATATATATATATATATATATATATATATATATATATATATATATTATATATATATATATAAAACAAAAAAGGCACAATTCCGTGACTGGAACGATAACCCGCACTTTGTAAATGGTCCAAGTCGGACCGAAACGTCGTCGTAAGCTTCTCTCTTTTATGTGCGGGTTATTTGTATATATATATATATATATATATATATATATATATATATATATATATATATATATATATATATGTATATATATATATATATATATATATATACATATATATATATATGTCGTGCCGAATAGGCAGAACTTGTGATCTTGGCTTAAATAGCAACGCTCATCTTGCCATGTAGGACAAGTGAAAATTTGTGTATGCGATAATTTCGCAAAAATCATTCTAAACCTAAGGGAAAAAATATATTTTATTGTGTTTGTTTAGTATTAAATTACTGTAAACGTATTTAAAATATATTTAGTTGGGTTAGGCTAAAATAAATTGCGCTTGTTATAATAAGGTTAGGTAAGTTTTCTAAGTTTCTTTTGGTGCAAAATTATTTTTTTTACATTAACATTAATGAAAAAAAAATATCTTTAAATATATAAGAGAAAATTTTTTAAAAGACTTTAAATTTTTAAAAGAGTTCTTGCTAATTGACCAGTTTTACATACTCGGCACGACATATATATATATATATATATATATATATATATATATATATATATATATATATATACTGATCTCTGGCTGAAGGAGACTTGAACCTACGAACATTGGAACAAGGTACGCCAGTGCTTTACCCAATCTACCCCCACTGGACCAATACCTTAAAGTCCAGCTTGCTCTAGACTTTGATCCAAGGCAGCCAGGTTTCAGTTTATTTTTAGTTGAATAAGGTTGGTTGTTCCTTTTTGGGTTGTAAAAAGTATTTCTAGCAATTTTAAATGATTTATCAATTACATTTTCTCGGGTATTTCAGATCAATGGCTATTTCATAAATTTTGGATATTTCCTCATCTATGAACTCTGGACTACAAATTCGTAAAGCTCTCAAAAACATTGATGAGAAAACAGACAGTTTAACTTTATCTTGATGGGAACAGTTATTTGTTTTTGAGAGCTTTACGAATTTGTACTCCAGAGTTCATAGATGAAGAAATATCCAAAATTTATGAAATAGCCATTGATCTGAAATACCCGAGAAATGTAATTGATAAATCATTTAAAATTGCTAGAAATACTTTTTACAACCCAAAAAGGGACAACCAACCTTATTCAACTAAAAACAT
>NC_069406.1:38826750-38906750 GCF_026875155.1 Cherax quadricarinatus
GACTGTGGTGACCCTCACTGTGTTAGGTGATGACTGTGGTGACCCTTCACTGTGTTAGGTGATGACTGTGATGACCCTCACTGTGGTGACGTGTAGCTCTGTGAAGACCTGTTTACGCACTCTCTACGAATTGAAGCAAGATGCCCTCCATCGAGCAACTTTACCAACAGCTAAAGGAAGAATTGAGGATAGCGAAGATGGAGATTCGGCGACTGACCGAGGAAAACAAGAAGATTCGTAGTAGTCCTCCTGTTTTGAGTCCTCAGGTCAAGAGAGGAAACTGGTCAGTGGCTGGACAGCAGGGAACGAAGTTGACGATCAAGAAGACGAATGGAAAGGTAGAAACGATGAAGAAGAAAGAGACTGCCGTGGAAACTGTTGTGGAAACATGTAATACATTATCAGTGCTACCCGACGAATGTGAGTCGACTACTGGGAGCGTCACGACGAACGACACCAAGGAAGGTAAGAATATTGTTGTTGTTGGAGATAGCCAAGTTAGGTATATGGATAGGGCGTTCTGCTTGTAGGACAGGAGTAGGAGACAGAGGGTTTGCTTTCCTGGGGCTGGGATGGAGGATATTGATGTCTGGATGACATCATGAGAGGTAATGGGAGCAATCCTATTATCTGTCTCAGTGCTGGAGGCAACGATGTTGGCAGACAGAGGTGTGAAGACCTGATTAGCAGGTATAGGTCAGCAATATAAATAATTAGGAGGAAGGGTGGGAACCCTGTCATATGTGGTATTTTGCCTAGGAGAGGAGTTGGAAATGAATGGTTGTCCAGGGCAATTGGTGTCAATTGCTGGCTGGACAAATACTGTAAGGAAAATGCGGTAACATTCATTGACAACTGGGACGTCCCACTCTTCTATGGCAGAAATGACATGTATGCCAGGGATGGGGTTCACTTATCTAGGTCTGGGGTGGGAGCACTGGCAACTGCAGTGGAGGGAGCTGTTAGGACTTTAAACTAGGAATTGTTAGTGGTATGGGTTTTGGCAGGAAAACAGTGAAGTCCCAGTGTAGTAATATTATGAGTTCTAGGGGAACTAGTAATAAGCAGAACGAGGTAGATATTGAAAAGCCAGTGACACTGGGTGATAAGGACAGTAATAGGTTTAGTAGAAAAACAGAAATGAGCAGGAAGGGTAAAGAGAAAAGAGAGTCTTTCAATGTTTATTATGCTAATAGCCGTAGTGCTAGGAATAAGATGGACGAGTTGAGATTAGTTGCTAGTGCAGGTAACATTGATGTATTTGCCTTAACTGAGACGTGGTTTAATTCAAAAAGTCGGGACATGCCTGCGGAATGTCACATTCAGGGTTTTAAATTGTTCCAAGTAGATAGAAGTATCGGGAAGGGGGTGGGGGGTGGCATTGTATGTCGAGATCGCTTGAACTGTTGCATAAAAACGGGTATTAAGTATGAAGTAACACATACAGAGTCTGTTTGGATAGAATTTTCAGAGGGTCATGAAAAAACTGATTTTAAGAGTGATATACCGTCCCCGAAACTTAGATGGGGACCAAGGGGGGGACTACTATGGGAGGAAATTGTTAAGGTCACAAGGCACGATAATGTAGTAATTCTAGGAGACTTTAACTTTAGTCATATTGTTTGGGAAATTTTCTTGGACTGGGTATTTAGAATCATACGACTTCTTAGAAGTAGTTCAGGATTGTTTTTTGAAGCAGTTTGTGACAGAACCTACAAGGGGAAATAACCTGCTTGACTTAGTTCTGGAAAACAATGAATCCCTTGTTAATAATTTAGAAATTTCAGGGGGAACTGGGTGCTAGCGACCACAAATCAATTACATTTAGCATTGAATGGAAGTACGATAGTAGCGATAACTCAGTAACAGTCCCAGATTTTCGCTTAGAGATTACGATGGGCTTAGAGAACACTTACATCTGTTGACTGGGGTAACGAAGGAGCTATCAATATGACAGTTTTATGAACACTATACATGCTGCTCAAAAGAACGTTTATCCCGTATAAAGAAATTAGATCAAATAGAAAATGACCCAAAATGGATGAATAATAGGCTCAAATATCTACTAGGGCATAAGAAAGGAATTTAAGGCGTTATCAAAAGAGGTGAGGGGCCATCTTATGAATCGTAAAATTGACATTAAGAGGGACATTAAAAAGGGGGTAAGAAAAACTAAAAGGGACTATGAAATTAAAGTTGCTAGGGATTCTAAAACTAACCCAAAAAGTTTTCTCCAGGTCTATAGAACAAAAGTTAGAGATAAGATAGGTCCCCTTGAAAAAAAACTATGGGCTTCTTACTGACAAAGAGAATGAAATGTGCTCGATTTTAAATAATTATTTTCTCCCCGGTTTTACACAGGAAGGGCACTAACAATATTCCAGTAATTAATTTTTATTAGTGGGCTAGAAGAAGATAAATTATTTTAAAATCTTTGCTGAACACTTTGCTACCAAAATGCAAGTTCCTGATTCCAGCAAGGGACCCTCCTTGGCTAGCTGCAAGAACTGTGTCAAAACTGTCAGTAGTGACAATAAGGCAGGGGGGAGGTCCCATTTCCTACTTAAATCGCTTGACCAAGAAAGGCTGGGGGCCCAGACAAGTTGAGCCCAAGATTGTTGAGAAGATGTGCAGACCAGTTTAGCAGCACCTCAAAACTCGCATCTTCAGCACTGCCTAGTAAGTGTAAATGGCCCTCTCTATGGAAAGAGGCAAATGTAGTCCCTGTTCACAAAAGAAGAGCAGAGCAGAAATCAGCAACTACAGACCAGTGTCATCCTGCAATCACTGGTAAAAATCCTTGAGACAATAATCTCAAGACAAATGACAGATTTTTTGACTACCACTCACTACTTTGTGATCGTCAATATGGCTTCAGGAAAGGTTACTCTGCTGTGATCTGTTTTTTAAACCTCTCCACTAAGTGGCACCAGTCACTGGATGAATCCAAAGTCAGCTGTGTGGTAGCACTGGACATTGCTGGCGCTTTCGACGGGGGTGGCACCAGGCCTCTTAGCAAAACTTCAAGCACTGGGAATTGCAGGCTCTACGCTATGTCTCCTCAGTGATTACCTTCATGGTAGATCTCTAAGTGTAGTTCTCAATGGAATGGAATCAGCAAGACAATCCTATTGGGGCAAGTGTTCCACAAGGAAACGTGCTGGGTCCTTGTTATGGAATGTCTACTTCAACGACCTTCATCTCATCCCAGAATCAATGCATATGCAGAGACTGTACCTGACATTCACTTATCCAGAGAAGAAATGCCCGCTGCTCTAAGCTACATTTAATCACCAGCTGAGAGCTATATCAGCTTGGGGAAATGATGGCAAGTAACATTTGCACCTGAGGAAAACGCAAATGATGATCGTCTCTAGGCACCATGATGGTAATTTCTGGTGCAGTAGTAAGGATGAATGGGAGGATGTTGGCACCTGGAGAAGAAGTTGATATCCTTGGGGTGAAATTTGACTCCAAACTAACCATGAAGAACCACGTTGAAATCTTGCAAAAAAGGCAGCCAGGAAGCTTACAGCACTTCGCCGTATCTCCCATCTGCTTGACAGTAGGGGTTTTCAGATCCTGTACGAGGCACAAATACGCTCACACCTTGAGTATGTCCACTTTCTTGGTTTTCCTGCCCCCCCTCTCATCTGCGACTGCTTGACAGAGTAGAGAACAGAGCAAGACGTCTCATCTCTCGCCTGGACCCCATCCTGGATAGATCTGTCATTTCAGCAGGCCTTCAACTAGGGGGATTGGGTGGGCCTTATGTTATGTACAAGGCCAATATTGTCAAAATACCACACTTGGATCCACTTCGAGGACAGCGGTGAAACAAGCTATTTATGCCACAGACGTGGCAGGTGGAAAGCAGCAACTTCACTTGGGCTGTTACCCATCTCCAGAACATCACTCCATCATGGATCATACATACCAGAGGACTCGAGTATGAGAACACATTCGTTCAGCATAATGATGTAAACGATGGCCCCAACTTCATCCTGTTCCCTACTTGTATGTCTCATAACAATAAAAATGCTTTCAAATGAGCTGATGTAGGTAACAGCTCTTAGCTTGCCAATAAAGTTAGGAATCCTTAACCTGTAAATAGCTGTCAATAAAGCTAGGGATTCTTAACCTTGTCAAACCCTGTGTAAAAAAAAAAAAAATCACAGTCACTAGTGAAATGGTTGTGAAGCAGATAGACAGACTGAAGCAAAATAAGTAGCAGGGGTCCTGATAAGGTTTTTTCAAGGGTTCTTAAGGAATGCAAAATGGAACTCTGCGAACCATTAACTAATATTTTTAATTTATCTCTTCAAACAGTGTAGTGTCTGATATGTGGAAGATGGCTAATGTAATTCCTATTTTTAAAACAGGGGACAAGTCGTTACCGTCAAATTACCGCCCAATAAGCCTGACCTCAATTGTAGGCAAATTACTAGTCAATTATAGCTCAGATCCTAAGAAGCCATCTCGATAAGCATAGCTTGATTAATGATACCCAGCATGGATTCACAATAGGCCGGTTTTGGGTCTAATTTAATTTATTAACTTTCTTCAGTAAAGCTTTTGGGGGTGTTGACCACGATAAAGAATTTGATTATTATTTATTTAAAGATTTATAGTAAGGCCTTTGATAGAGTTCCGCACCAAAAAGACTGTTAAAGAAAGTGGCAGCTCATGGCTTTGGGGGAAAAAAAAAGTGCTGTCATGGATCGAGTCATGGCTCACAGACAGGAAGAGAGAGTGTCCATAAATGGGGTTAAATCCGAGTGGGGATCTGTAACAAGTGGGTTCCACAGGGATAGTCTTGGGGCCCTTTGGGTTGTTTATAATATATATCAATGACCTTGATGAGGGATTACTAGTGATATCGCGACAAATTCACCGATGACAAAAAGGGATAGATAGGTTTATTTGATTCAAAAACGTGACGTTAGGGAACTTCAGGAGGATTTAAACAAACTATATTCTTGGTCAGAAAAGTGGCAGTTTGCAGTTCAATGTAGATAAATGCAAGGTTCTGAAGCTGGGTTTGGGTGCCCACAACCCTAGCACTTATAAGTTAAATGATGTAGAACTTAGCCTACAGATTGCGAAAAAGGACTTGGGGGTTATGGTGAGCAGAAACCCCTTAAACCAAGACAGCAATGCCTAAGCGTAACGTAATAAGGCAAATAGATTACGGGATTTATATCAAGAAAGTGTAAGCAAAAGAAGTCCGAGGACATATGCAGCTTTATACATCATTAGTAAGGCCTCCCCTAGATTATGCAGCTCAATTCTTGTCCCCATATTACAGAATGGACATAAATCTTTTTAGAAAACATTCAGCGTAGGATGACTAAATTAATACATAGCATTAGAAATCTTACTTATGAAGAAAGATTGAAGACTCTTAGTTACATATTCATTGGGTTTAAAACGAAGAATGAGGGGAGACCTGATCAAAGTGTATAAGTGGAAGTTTAGGTATTAATAAAGGGGATATTAAAGGTCTTGAGGATATCTCCCCAAAGAGAGAACCCGCAGTAATGGATTTAAATTAGATAATTTAGATTTTAGAAAGGACATAGAAAGTATTGGTTTGGAAATAGGGTAGTTGATGAGGGGAAAACAGTCTACCTAGTTGGGTTATTGAGGCTAGGACTTTGGGGTAGTTTCAAATTTAGGTTCGATAAGTACATGAATAGGAGGGGTTGGATTGAGTGGGACTTGCACATCAGAGCTTATTTCTTGGGTAGCATTGAAAAACTGGGTTGGTCAAAATGTTTTGTTAGTGGGATTAATTGTAAAGGACCTGCCTAGTATGGGCCAACAGGCCTGCTGCAGTGTTCCTCCTTTCTTATGTTCTTATGTTTTTATGTTCTTATGTGTTAGGTGATGACTGTCGTAACCCTTCCCCTGTGTTAGGTGATGACTGTGGTGACCCTCACTGTGTTAGGTGATGACTCTGGTCTCCTCACTGTGTCAGGTGATGATTGTGGTGACCCCTCACTGTGTTAGGTGATGACGTGGGTGACCCTCACTGTGTCATGTAATGGCTGTGGTGACACTCACTGTGTCAGGTGATGACTCTGGTGACCTTCACTGTGTTAGTTGATGACTCTGGTGACCCCTCACTTTGTCAAGTGGTGACTGTGGTGACCCTCACTGTGTTAGGTGATGATTGTGGTGACCCTCACTGTGTTAGTTGATGACTGTGGTGACCCCTCACTGTGTTAGGTGATGACTCTGGTCCCCTCACTGTGTCAGTTGATGACTGGTGACCCCTCACTGTGTTAGGTGATGACTATGGTGACCCCTCACTGTGTCAGGTGATGACTGTGGTGACCCTCACTGTGTTAGGTGATGACTCTGGTGACCCCTCACTGTGTTAGGTGATGACTCTGGTCCCCTCACTGTGTCAGTTGATGACTGGTGACCCATCACTGTGTTAGGAAAGTATTGGTTTGGAAATAGGGTAGTAGATGAGTGGAACAGTCTACCTAGTTGGGTTATTGAGGCTAGGACTTTGGGTAGTTTCAAATTTAGGTTGGATAAGTACATGAGTGGGAAGGGTTGGATTTGAGTGGGACTTGCACATCAGAGCTTATTTCTTGGGTAGCATTGAAAATTGGATTGGTCAAATTTTTGTTAGTGGGATGAATTGTAAAGGACCTGCCTAGTATGGGCCAACAGGCCTGCTGCAGTGTTCCTCCTTTCTTATGTTCTTATGTTCTTATGTGATGACTGTGGTGACCCCTCACTGTGTCAGGTGATGACTGTGGTGACCCTCACTGTGTTAGGTGATGACTGTGGTGACCCTCACTGTGTTAGTTGATGACTCTGGTGACCCCCCACTGTGTTAGGTGTGATCTGGTCCCCTCACTGTGTCAGTTGATGACTGGTGACCCATCACTGTGTTAGGGGATGACTGTGGTGACCCTCACTGTGTCAGGTGATAACTGTGGTGACCCTCACTGTGTTCTGTGATGACTGTGGTGACCCCTCACTGTGGAGGTGATGACTGTGGTGACCCTCACTGTGTTCTGTGATGGGCTGTCGTGACCCCTCCACTGTGTCAGGTGTGACTGGGTGGCCCTTTTCTGATCAGGTGGATGACTGTGGTGACCCCTTCTGTGTCAGGTTTATGATTCTGGTTCCCGTCACAGTGTCAAGTCTGGCTGTTTTCTTGAGGCTGAGATGAGTGTGATCAGTCTGGCTGGTACTTGAGGCTGAGATGAGTGTGATCAATCTGGCTGTTACTTGAGGCTAGATGAGTGTTTATCGTCTGGCTGTTACTTGAGGCTGAGATGAGGTGAGTTACTTGAGGTGGGGATGAGTGTGATCAGTCTGGCTGTTACTTGAGGGGTGAGATGAGTGTGATCAGTTGGCTGTTACTTGAGGCTGAGATGAGTGTTATCAGTCTGGCTGTTCTTGAGGCTGAGACGAGTGTGATCAGTCTGGCTGTTACTTGAGGCTGAGATGGTGTTATCAGTCTGGCTGTTACTTGAGTGAAAATGAGTGAGATCTATCTGGCTGTTACTTGAGGCTGAGATGAGTGGAGATCCTATCTGGCTGTTACTTGAGGCTGAGATGAGTGTGGATTGTCTGGCTGTTACTTGAGGCTAAGGGTGATGTGATCTGTCTGGCTGTTTACTTGAGGCTGAGATGAGTGTGATCAGTCTGGCTGTTACTTGAGGTGAGATGAGTGTGATCTGTCTGGCTGTTTTCTTGAGGCTAAGATAGTGTGATCTGTCTGGCTGTTACTTGAGGTGGATGAGTGTAATCGTCTGGCTGTTACTTGAGGCTGAGATTTAGTGTAATCAGTCTGGCTGTTACTTGAGGCTGAGATGAGTGTAATCAGTCTGGCTGTTACTTGAGGCTGAGATGAGTGAGATCTGTCTGGCTGTTACTTGAGGCTGAGATGAGTGTGATCTATGTGGCTGTTTTGAGGCTGGGGATGAGTGTGATCTGTCTGGCTGTTACTTGAGGTGAGATGAGTGAGATAACGTCAATAGAGCTCTCCTCAGAGCGAGAAAGCGTCAATAGAGCTCTCCTCAGAGCGAGAAAAGCGTCAATAGAGCTCTCCTCAGAGCGAGGGTAGCGTCATAGAGCTCTCCTAGAGGGGAGATTAGCGTCAATAGAGCCCCTCCTCAGAGCGAGGGGAGCGTCAATAGAGCTCTCCTCAGAGCGAGATAGCGTCAATAGGCTCTCCTCAGAGGCGAGATAGCGTCAATAGAGCTCTCCCCAGAGCCCAGATAGCGTCAATAAGAGCTTTTCCTCAGAGCGAGATAGCGTCAATAGAGCTCTCCTCAGAGCGAGATAGCGTCAATAGAGCTCTCCTCAGAGCGAGAGGTTGTAAAAACATAGCTTCAGTGGTTCCACTGGTACCAGTGGTTAGTGGTTCTATTGGTACCAGTGGTTCCACTGGTACCAGTGGCTCCAATGGCAACACTCAGCCTGAAATGTTACACAACCAATACATTATACAACAGTTATACAACAATTGTATTAAACGAGAATTGTATTGTGGAAAAAGACACTTATGTACAGTATATAATACAGAATTGTATTATACAACAGTTGTATTAAATAACAGTTGTATTAAACAGCAGTTGTATTATGCAACAGTTGTATTATACAGCAGTTGTATTATGCAACATGTACACTTGCCAATACAGTTCTCGTCGTCACTATCAATTAGCAGGATTTTCAGGTTGAAGTGGCGGGGATTAATCCCTCGCTCCCAGTCAACAATTGGATGGAAAATCCAGCGTGAAGAGGGATTTCTGTGAGGTATACTCTGTGTGTGAGGGATTTATATGTGTTACACTCCCTATGTTGGGATTTATGTGTGTTACACTCCCTATGTTGGGATTTATGTGTTACTCTCCTATGTTGGGATTTATATGTGTTACACTCCCTATGTTGGGATTTATGTGTGTTACACTCCCTATGTTGGGATTTATGTGTGTTACACTCCCTATGTTGGGATTTATGTGTTACTCTCCCTATGTTGGGATTTATATGTGTTACACTCCCTATGTTGGGATTTATGTGTGTTACACTCCCTATGTTGGGATTTATGTGTGTTACACTCCTTATGTTGGGATTTATGTGTGTTACACTCCCTATGTTGGGATTTATGTGTGATTCACACCTTATGTGGGGTTTTATGTAAGAAAATTAGAGAAAGTGTAAAGGTTTGCAACAAGACTAGTCCCGGAGCTAAGGGGCATGTCCCAGGAGGAGAGGTTAAGGGAAATAGACCTGACGACACCGGAGGACAGGAGAGATGGAGGGATATAATTACGACATATAAAATACTGAGAGGAATTGACACGGTGGACAGAGACAAGATGTTTCAGAGATGTGACACAGCAACAAGGGGTCACAGTTGGAAGTTCAAGATTCAGATGAATCACAGGGATGTTAGGAAATATTTCTTTAGTCACAGAGTAGTTAGTAAGTGGAATAGTCTGGGAAGCGATGTAGTGGAGGCAGGATCCATACACAGCTTTAAGAAAAGGTATGATAAAGCTCATGGAACAGGAAGAGTGACCTTGTAGCGACCAGTGAAGAGGCGGGGCCAGGAGCTGTGACACGACCCCTGTAACCACAACTTGGTGAGTATGCACATACACAAACGCACAAGACACACACACACAGACAAACACACACACACACACACACACACACACACACACACACACACACACACACACACACACATACACACACACACACACACACACACACACACACACACACACACACCACACACACACACACACACACACACACACACACAACACACACACACAACACACACATACACAACCACCTACACAAGGTGGACAAAGACAGGATGTTCCAGAGATGGGACACAGCAACAAGGGGTCACAGTTGGAAGTTGAAGACACAGATGAATCACAGGGATGTTAGGAAGTATTTCTTCAGCCACAGAGTAGTCAGGAAGTGGAATAGTTTGGGAAGCGATGTAGTGGAGGCAGGATCCATACATAGCTTTAAGCAGAGGTATGATAAAGCTCAAGGTTCAGGGAGAGTGACCTAGTAGCTACCAGTGAAGTGGCGGGGCCAGGAGCTTGGACTCGACCCCTGCAACCTCAACTAGGTGAGTATAACTAGGTGAGTACACACACACACACACACACACTCACACACACACACACACACACACACACACACACACACACACACACATACACGCACACACGCACACACACACACACACACACACACACATACACTCACACACATACTCACATACACATTGGGTGGTTTGCCAGTGGAAGGAAAAGGCCTGTCAAAGTAATTTTCAAGGAAGAATCAGTTCGAACCAGGATTCTGCATGAGAAAGCACGACTGAGGGACAAACAGGGGTACCAGAGAGTATACCTAGATAGCGACAGAACACAAGAGGAAAGGACTACACTGAAAGAGAGGGTTCAGGGATGCAAGGAGGAAAGAGAGGCAATGGTGAAGATGAGCAGAACCCAGACACAGGAGGAAGGGCAAACACACCCAGCAAAAACTCCTGCAGAAGGACTCCAACCGCGACAATCCCAACACAACTGAGCAATCTAAACCAGAACCCATACACTGTTCTCTCTGCCACCAACCCCCACATCACAAACCTCACACACAGCCCAACAGCTGCCCCCTATGGGCATTCTGACCCCACCCCCTCATCACCAACCCCACCCACACCACAGCCCCCATAGGCCCCCACCAAGGCTATCACTGCAGGACCACAGTGATAGAAAAGAAGCTGAAGGTTTGGTACACAAATGCGGACGGAATAACGAATAAATATGAGGAGTGGCACGAAAGAATCAGCGAGAAATCCCCAGACATCACAGCAGTCACAGAAACGAAACTCGCTGAGACAATAACGGATGCAATCTTCCCACTGGGATATCAGATCCTGAGGAAAGATAAGAGTAGAGGGGGAGGAGGGGCTGCACTGCTTATAAAAAAACCGATGGGGATTTGAGGAAATAGAAGGCATGGACATGATTGGAGAAAGGGACTACATAGTAGGTACAATTTAGTCTGGAGAACATAAAGTAGTCATTGGAGTGATGTATAACCCACAACAGAACTGCAGGAGGACAAGAGAGGCGTATGAAGAAAACAACAAAGCAATGGTGGACACACTGGCTGAGGAGGCAAGAAGAGCTCACTAGAGCAGAGCAAAGTTACTGGTAATGGGCGATTTCAACCACAGGGAGATCGACTGGGAAAACCTGGAGCTACATGGGGGTCCCGAAACATGGAGAGCCAAGATGATGGATGTGGTACTTGAAAACCTCAGGCATCAACATGTCAGGGACACTACCAGAGAGAGAGGGGAGGATGAACCAGCAAGACTGGATCTTGTGTTCACCCTGAGCAGTTCAGACATTGAGGACTTCAATTACGAAAGGCCCCTTGGAGCTAGTGATCACGTGGTTCTGAGTTTTGATTATATAGTAAAGCTACAAGTGGAGAAGGTAACAGGAATTGAATGGGAAAAGCCAAACTATAAAAGGGGGGATTACACAGGTATGAGGAACTTCCTGCAGGAGGTTCAGTGGGACAGAGAACTGGTAGGAAAATCAGTAAACGAGATGGTGGAATATGTAACAACAAAGTGCAAGGAGGCAGAGGAAAGGCTTGTTCCCAAGGGAAATAGAAATAATAAGAAGACCAAAGCGAGTCCTTGGTTTACCCGAAGGTGTAGGGAGGCAAAAACTAAGTGCACCAGAGAATGGAAAAGGTACAGGAGGCAAAGGACCCAGGAAAATAAGGAGATTATTAGAAGAGCCAGGAACGAGTATGCACAGATAAGGAGGGAGGCCCAGCGACAGTACGAGAACGACATAGCATCGAAAGTCATGTCTGACCCGAAACTGCTGTATAGCCACATTAGGAGGAAGACAATAGTCAAAGACCAGGTGATAAGGCCGAGGAAAGAAGGTGGGGAACTCACAAGAAACGATCAAGAAGTATGTGAGAAGCTCAATATGAGATTTAAGGAAGTATTTACAGTGGAGACAGGAAGGCCTCTGGGGGGACAGAACAGAGGGGAACACCAGCAAGGAATATACTAACAAGTGTTGGATGATATACATACAAATGAGGAGGAGGTGAAGAAGCTGCTAAGGGACATCGATACCTCAAAGGCAATGGAACCGGACAACATCTCCCCGTGGGTCCTTAGAGAGGGAGCAGATATGCTCTGTGTGCCACTTACCACAATCTTCAACACATCCCTAGAAACTGGGCAACTACCTGAGGTATGGAAGACTGCAAATGTAGTTCCCATTTTTAAAAAGGAGACAGAAAAGAGGCACCTAAATATAGACTTGAGTCTCTGACGTTGCTAATAGTATGCAAAGTCATGGAGAGATTATCAGGAGGAGAGTGTGGAGCTCCCGGAACGGAACAAGAGTATAAATGCCAACCAGCATGGATTCATTGGAGGCAAATCCCGTGTCATAAAACCTTCTGGAGTTTTATGATTAAAGTAACATAGTCAAGAACACAAAAAGAGAGGGATGGGTTGATTGCATCTATCTTGGACTGCACGAAGTCCTTTGACACAGTTTCCTACAAAGAGATTAGTGCATAAGCTAGAAGAATAGGTGCCAACATATAATAGGAAAAGGGAAACTGCAATGGATCAGAGAAATACCTAAAAGGGAGGCAACAACGAGTCATGGTACGTGATGAGGTATCACAGTGGGCCCTGTGACGACGGGGTCCCACAGGGGTCGGTCCTGGACCAGTGCTATTTTTGTTATATGTGAAGACATGACAGAAGGGTTGGATTCAGAAGTTTCCCTTTTCGCAGATGATGTGAAGTTAATGAGAAGAATTTAAATCAGATGAGGATCAAGAGGACGTTCAAAGAGACCTGGACCTAGGATGGACACCGGGTCCAGCCAATGGCTTCTCGAGTTTACCCCGCCAAATGCAAAAGTCATGAAGATCAGGAGGGGCACACAAGACTTGCAGACGGAGTATAGGTAGGTGGCCAAAGACTGCAAACCTCGCTCAAGGAGATTAAATCTTGGGGTGAGTATAACACCGAGCATGTCTCCGGAAGCAACATCAACTAGGTAACTGCTGCAGGCATATGGGCGCCACCTGGGCAAACCTGAGAACAGCGTTTCCACGATACTTAGTAAGAAATCAATCAAGACACTGTACACCTGTACGTCAGGCCATACTTGAGTATGCAGCAACCTGTTTGGAACCCGCACTTGATCAAGCACGTCAAGAAATTAAGAAAGCGTAAGGTTTGCGACAAGGTTAGTTCCAGAAGACTAAGGGAAATGTCCTATGAAGAAAGGTTAAGGGAAAATCGGCCTGACGACACTGGAGGACAGGAGGGTGGGTGAAGACATGATATCGACATATAGAATACTCGTGGAATAGACAAGGTGGGACAAAGACAGGATGTTCAGGAAGGGAACACAGAAACAAGGGGTCACAATTGGAAGTGGAAGAACTGATGAGTCAAAGCGATGTTGGGAAGTATTTATTCGTCGTAAGTAGTTAGGCTAGTGGAATAGTCTGGCAAGCGATGTAGTGGAGGCAGGAAACTATGCACTAGTTTTAAGACGAGGTACGATTAAAGCTCATGAGCAGTGGGAGAGAGCCTAGTAGCGGTCGGTGAAGAGGCGGGGCCAGGAGCTGAGTCTCGACCCCTGCAACCACAATTAGGTGAATCAGGTGAGTACACCACACACACACCCCACACACACACACACACACCCCCACACACCACACCACACACATACAACACACACACAAAACTCACAACACACACACACACACACACACACACACACACACCACACACCACACACACACACACACACACACACCACACACCCCACACACACACACTTACAACACACACCAAAACTTTACACACAACAACACACTCACACACACACACACACACACACTCACAACACACACGCACACACCACACAAAAAACACACACACACACACACCCCAACACAACCACACTTACAACACACACACATACACACACCACACACACACACACCACACACACACACACACCACTCACAAACATACACACACACACCACACACACACACACACACCCCAAAACACACACACAACACACACACACACACACACACACACACACACACACATGGGGGTCCCAAAAACATTGAGAGCCAAGATGATGGATGTGGTACTTGAAAACCTCATGCATCAACATGTCAGGGGACACAACCAGAGAGAGAGGGGAGGATGACCAGCAAGACTGGATCTTGTGTTCACCCTGGGCAGTTCAGACATTGAGGACATCACTTACGAGAGGCCCCTTGGAGCTAGCGTTCACGTGTTTCTGAGTTTTGACTATATAGTAGAGTTACAAGTGGAGGAAGGTTACAGGAACTGAAGGGGACAGGCCAAAACTATAAAAGGGGGGGACTACAAGGTATGGAAACTTCCTGCAGGAGGTTCAGTGGGACAGAGAAATGGTAGGAAAATCAGGGAAACGAGATGATGGAATAGTGGCAACAAAGTGCAAGGAGGCAGAGGAAATTGTTCCCAGGGAAAACAGAAATAATAGGAAGACCAAAACGAGTCCTTGTTACCGAAGGTGTAGGAGGCAAAAAATAAGTTTCAACAGAGAATGGAAAAGGTACAGGAGGGATAGGACCAGGAAAACAAGGAGATTAGTAGAAGAGCAGAAAGAGTATGCACAGATAAGGAGGGAGGCCCAGCGACAGTATGAAAACGACAATAGCATCGAAAGTCAAATCTGACCTGAAATGCTGTATAGCCCCCAAAATTTGGGGGAAAGGCAACAGTCAAGGACCGGTGATAAGGCTGAGGAAAGAAGGTGGAATCCAAGAAACGATCAAGAGGTATGGGGAGGAGTCAACACAAGATTTAAGGGAAGTATTTACAGTTAGGAAAAGGAAGGACTCTGGGGGGACAAACCCGATTGGGGACACCAGCAAAGGAATACCAACAAGTGTTGGCGACATACTTTCAGATGGGAGAGGTGAGAAATGCTAAGGGTCATCGATACTCAAAGGCAATGGGACGGAACAACATCTCCCGTGGGTCTTAGAGAGGGAGAGATTGTTGGCGTGCCCCTTACCACAATCTTTAACACGTCCTGGAAATGGGCAACTACCTGGGTTGGAAAACGGAAATGTAGTTCCCTTTTTAAAAAAGGAGACAGAAAAGAGGCATAAAAATATAGACCTGTGTCATTGAGTGATGTATGCAAAAATTTTGGAGAGATTATAGGAGGAGGTGGTGGCACCCGGAACGGAACAAGGTTAAATGCCCAACCCGCCGGATTCACGGAAGGCAATTCTTGTGTCACAAACCTTCTGGAGTTTTATGATAAAATAACAGAAGTAAAAAACACGAGAGAGAGGGGTGGGTTGATTGCATCTTCTTGGACTGCAAGAAGGCCTTTGACACAGTTCCTCAAAGGTTTTAGTGCAGAGCTAGAGCATCAGGCACATATAAAGGAAGGGCACTGCAATGGATCAGAGAATCCCTGACGGGGAGGCAACAACGATCATGGTACGTAATGATGTATCACAGTGGGCACCTGTGACGAGCGGGGCCCCACAGGGGTCGGTCCTAGGACCAGTGCTTTTTTTTGGAATATGTGACGACATGATGAAAGGGTTGACTCAGAAGTGTCCCTGTTTGCAGATGATGTGAAGTTAATGAGGAGAATTAAATTGATGAGGACCGGGCAGGACTTCAAAGAGCCCTGGACAGACTGGACACCTGGTCCAGCAAATGGCTTCTCGAATTTAACCTGCCAAATGCAAAGCCCTGAAGATAGGGGAAAAGGGCACAGAAGACCACAGACAGAGTATAGGCTAGGTGGCCAATGACTGCAAACCTCACTCAAGGAGAAAGATTTTGGGGGTGAGTATAACACCGAGCATGTCTCGGAAGCACACATCAATCAGATAACTGCTGCAGCATATGGGCGCCTGGCAAACCTGAGAACAGCATTCCGATACCTTAAAGTAAGGAATCTTTTCAAGACACTGTACACCGTGTATGTCAGGCCCATATGGGAGTATGCAGCACCTGTTTGGGACACGCACTTGATAAAGCACGTCAAGAAACTGGGAGAAAGTACTAAGGTTTGCGACAAGGTTAGTTCCAGAGCTAAGGGGAATGTCCTATTGAAGAAAGATTAAGGGAAATCGGCCCCTGACGACACTGGAGGACAGGAGGGTCAGGGAGACCATGATAACGACATATAAAATACTGCGTGGAATAGACAAGGTGGACAAAAGGGATGTTCCAGGGTGGGGACACAGAAACAAGAGGCCACAATTGGAAGTTGAAGACAAAAATGAGTCAAGAGGATAGTAGGAAGTATTTCTTCAGTCATAGAGTTGTAAGGCAGTGGAATAGCCTAGAAAATGACGTAGTGGAGGCAGGAAACCCTACACAGTTTTAAGATGAGGTTTTTATAAAGCTCATGGAGTGGGGAGAGAGAGGGCCCAGTAGCAACCGGTGAAGAGGCGGGGCCAGGGGGCTAAGACTCGACCCCTGCAACCACAAATAGGTGAGTACAAATAGGTGAGTACACACACACCACACACACACACCCACACACACACTCACAACACACACACACACACAAAACACACACAAAACACTCACACCCCACACAACAAAACACACACACACACCACTCACAACACACACACACACACACTCACAACACACACACACACCACACACACACCACACAACACACACACACCACACAAAACACACACCAACACACACACACACACACATCACAACCACACACCACACAAAAACACACACACACACACACACACACACACACACAAAACACACAAACCCCACACACACACCACACACACACACACACACACACACACACACACAAACACACACAACAACCACACACACCCCAAAACACACACACACACACTCACAAACACACCACACACCACAAACACAACACACACCCACACACACACACACACACACACACACACAACACACACACACACACACACACACACCCAAAACACACACAAAACACACAAAACACACACACACAAATCACAAACACACACACACACACACACACACACACACACACACACACACACACCACAACCCCACACACCACACTCACAAAACACACACAACCCACCACACAAACACCAAAACACACCCCACACACACACACACTCACAAACACCAACACACCACACACCACACACACACACACCACAACCACACACACACACACACACACCACAACACACCACACACAAAACACACACACACACACACACACACACACACACACACACAACTCACAACACACAACACACACACAACCCACCACACACCACACACACACCAACACACACACACACACACCCAAAAACACACACACCACACACACACACACCCAAACACACACACACACACACAAAACACACACACCACACACACACAACACACACACACACACACACACACACCACACACAACACACACACACACACACACACACACACACACACACCCACACACACACACACAACAAATAAGAAACCAACCAACCCTAAAAAAAATTTAAGGAGACAATTGTTTATAAAGAAAATCCGTTTTCAGTCATCGAACTGAAACCTGTCTTATAATATGCCACGCTTTCCACATCTACCCTCCAGCCCAGCCTCACCCCCCAGCTGGCACCTCAGCCGCACATCCTGGGTAGGCTTCACTTCTTCATGTTTGTCTACACCTAAAAAAGATGATGAATTATGGGGTAGGGTAGGAGAGGAGAGAGGCAAGCTCCCCGTAGCGCCGGGGGTGCTTGTGGCAACACAGGTTAGAATCAATATCGGCGCAGACTGGTTTTTGTATTCAGGTAGGAGCACGTGTCCAACCCTGCATCTGGCCCTGACTTCCACCAATACCCTGCTATACTTCGCTATAACCTGGCTTTTTCGGCTGCAGTGGGTGGACGTCGTCGGGGGGTTTGATCTCTCGGGGTTCTGGGGATGATTTCCGAGGTCGGAGGCTGGGGGAGGGGTCGAAGCTAGGGTCGATAGTTGTGTTGATGAGGAGTATCGGTGGCGGTAATAAGGCGCATGCGCGGACGAGGGGAAGCTGGGGTCAAGCGAGTATGGTTCCCCTCAGACTGCTGTGTGGCTATCCTACTGCTTGTCCACTCTCCCCTCCTGCTGCTTCTGCTGCTGTTGTTGCTGCTGCTGCTGCTGTCCTTACTGCTCTACAGCACCGCCTGTGTCACTATCACGCCCGCCCTCCTACGGCAATGACCACGGTCGCCCCCCACATCCACCCCCACGCCCACGCCCGCCCTCCTACACAAGGGTGTTCACCTTACTCCTGCAGCAGTGCGCCGGCACCTTGACCAACATTGTAGGGGCACTAGGAGTCCCTCCTGCAGGAAGACGTCTCCTGCGGTTTCTCCTGGCCTCCTGCAGGACTTCCCAACCCACCTCCGGCAGCAGCAGTAACAGCAGGAGGAGGAGGAGGAGGAGGAGGAGGAGGAGGTGCTCCTGGGGTGAGTGGCTCCAGGAGGATGGGGAGAGTCCTTTAAGGCTAGTGAAGGATATAGGTCACAACCTCCCCTCTAGACGTGTGTTATAGTCCCGTCTACTGAGAGAGGGGGAGCTTCCAGCCCCTACCACACCACGGGGACCCCCCAACCACCCACTCCCCGGACCCACACTACCAGACGCCATCCCCCCCCCCTCCCCCTCCTGCCTCCCCCACCACCGCTTTCACAGCACACAAGGTAAGTAACGCTAAATAACTATTTGTAACATAGCTGTAAATCACGTACTATCAACCTCTATCCCCAACCCCCACCCCCAACACCACCCCTACCACCCCCACCAACGACCAACCAACACCACCAATACCACCCCCCCCAACGACCCCAACCAACACCACCACTACCACCCCACCAACGACCCAACCAACACCACCCAATACCACCCCACCAACGACCGAACCAACACACCCACCAACGACCCAACCCAAAACCACCACCACCAACGACCCAACCAACACCCCCACCACCACCCCAACGTCCCAACCAAAACCACCCCCCAACACCACACCAACCCACCACCAACACCACCACCAACCCACCACCAACACCACCACCAACGCCCCCTCACCCCCCCCCTAAAAACAACCCCTGTTTCAACGCTACAAATTCTGAAAGAGCAAAAATATGACTCTTAATGTTGACTGATTGTTTGTGTTCATCTTACAGTCAGTGTACAGTCAGTGTACAGTCAGTGTACAGTCAGTGTACAGTCAGTGTGTAGGTGTCTGCGTACGCTCAGTGTACAGCCAGTGTACAGTCAGTGTACAGTCAGTGTACAGTCAGTGTACAGTCAGTGTACAGTCAGTGTACAGTCAGTGTACAGTCAGTGTGTAGGTGTCTGCGTACGATCAGTGTACAGCCAGTGTGTAGGTGTCTGTGTACAGTCAGTGTACAGTCAGTGTGTAGGTGTCTGTGTACAGTCAGTGTACAGTCAGTGTGTAGGTGTCTGCGTACGATCAGTGTACAGCCAGTGTGTAGGTGTCTGTGTACAGTCAGTGTACAGTCAGTGTGTAGGGGTCTGTGCACAGACAGTGTGTAGGTGTCCGTGTACAGTCAGTGTTTAGGTGTCTGTGTACAGTCAGTGTATAGGTGTCTGTGTACAGTCAGTGTACAGTCAGTGTGTGGGTGTCTGTGTACAGTCAGTGTACAGTCAGTGTGTAGGGGTCTGTGCACAGACAGTGTGTAGGTGTCCGTGTACAGTCAGTGTGTAGGTGTCTGTGTACAGTCAGTGTATAGGTGTCTGTGTACACTCAGTGTACAGTCAGTGTGTGGGTGTCTGTGTACAGTCAATGTACAATCAGTGTACAGTCAGAGTGTACGTGTCAGTGCACAGTCAGTGCACAGTCAGTATGTAGGTGTCTGTGTACAGTCAGTGTGTAGGTGTCTGTGTATAGTCAGTGTGTAGGTGTCTGTGTACAGTCAGTGTGTCAGTGTGTAGGTGTCTGTGTACAGTCAGTGTGCAGGTGTCTGTGTACAGTAAGTGTGTAGGTGTCTGTGTACAATCAGTGTGTAGGTGTCTGTGTACAGTCAGTGTGCAGGTGTCTGTGTACAGTAAGTGTGTAGGTGTCTGTGTACAGTAAGTGTGTAGGTGTTTGTGCACAGTCAGTGTGTAGGTGTCTGTGTACATTCAGTGTACAGTCAGTGTGTCAGTGTGTAGGTGTCTGTGTACAGTCAGTGTATACTTGCCTGTGCACAGTCAGTGTATAGGTGTATGTGTACAGTCAGTGTACAGTCAGTGTGTACTTGTCTGTGCACAGTCATTGTTCAGTCAGTGTGTAGGTGTCTGTGTACAGTCACTGTACAGTCAGTGTACATTCAGTGTGTAGGTGTCTGTGTACAGTCAGTGTGTCAGTGTGTAGGTGTCTGTGTATAGTCAGTGTGTAGGTGTCTTGGTACAATCAGTGTACAGTCAGTGTGTCAGTGTGTAGGTGTCTGTACAGTGTGTAAGTGTCTGTGTACAGTCAGTGTGTAGGTGTCTGTGTACATTCAGTGTGTAGGTGTCTGTGTTCAGTCAGTGTGTAGGTGTCTGTATACAGTCAGTGTACAGTCAGTGTGTTACTGTGTAGATGTCTGTGTACAGTCAGTGTATACTTGTCTGTGTACAGTCAGTGTGTAGGTGTCTGTGTACAGTCTGTGTACAGTCAGTGTGTAGGTGTCTGTGTACAGTCTGTGTACAGTCTGTGTGTAGGTGTCTGTGTACAGTCAGTGTACAGTCAGTGTGCACTTATCTGTGTACAGTCAGTGTACAGACAGTGTGTACTTGTCTGTGTACGGTTATTGCGCATTTGTTTGTACTTGTCTGTGTACAGTCTGTGCAGATCATGTGTACCTATATGTGTACAGTCAGTGTGTACTCTGTGTACAGTCGGTGTGTACTTATTTGTGTACAGTCATTTTAGGTAAGTGTGTACTTGTCTGTGTACAGTCAGTATGTACTTGTCTGTGTACAGTCAGTATGTACCTGTCTGTGTACAGTCACTGTGTAGGTATTTGTGTACAGTCAGTGTGTAGACTGACTGCTGGTCTGATCATCAACATCAATGACAGTGTCATCTACATCAATGACAGTGTCATCTACATCAATGACAGTGTCATCAACACAATGGCAGTACCATCAACATCAATTACAGTGTCATCTACATTAATGACAGTGCCATCTACATCAATGACAGTGCCATCTACATCAATGACAATGTCATATACATCAGTGACAGTACCATGTACATCAATGACAGTGCCATCTGCATCAGTGACAGTGCTATCTACATCAATGACACTGCCATCTGCATTAATGACAGTGCCATCTACATTAATGGCAGTGCCATCTCCATCAGTGACAGTGCCATCTCCATCAGTGACAGTGTCGTCAACATCATTGACAGTGCCATCAACATCATTGACAGTGCCATCAACATCATTGACAGTGCCATCAACATCAATGACAGTGCATCTACATCAATGACAGTGGTATCTACATCAATGACAGTGGTATCTACATCAATGACAGTGGTATCTACATCAATGACAGTGGTATCTACATCAATGACATATGTGTCTCATTCGTCACATTGACGCTGCTGTGTTCCATTATCGTAATAAGCTCAGTGGAACTTTAGGTCCCTTGGAGGGATTGAGGTAGGATAAGTTCTTAGACTCGGGGCGAGTCTTAAGACTAATTTAGATGACCATTGGGGCTAAGGAAGAGTGACCCATGACTGATACATCTGTGACTGATACATCTGTGACTGATACATCTGTGACTGATACATCTGTGACTGATACATCTGTGACTGATACATCTGTGACTGATACATCTGTGACTGATACATCTGTGACTGATACATCTGTGACTGATACATCTGTGACTGATACATCTGTGACTGATACAGCTGTGACTGATACATGTGTGACTGATACATCTGTGACTGACACATCTGTGACTGATACATCTGTGACTGATACAGCTGTGACTGATACATGTGTGACTGATACATCTGTGACTGACACATCTGTGACTGATACATCTGGGACTGGTACATCCGTGACTGATACATCTGTGACTGATACATCTGTGATGTACATCTGTGGGCTGTACATCTGTGATGATACATCTGTGATGATACAGCTGTGACTGATACCATGTGTGACTGATACATCTGTGACTGAACATCTGTGACTGATACAGTGTGACTGATACATCTGTGACGACACTCTGTGACTGATAATACTGGGACTGGTAAAATCCGTGACTGATACATCTGTGACTGATACATCTGTGACTGATACAGCTGTGACTGATACATGTGTGACTGATACATCTGTGACTGACACATCTGTGACTGATACATCTGGGACTGGTACATCCGTGACTGATACATCTGTGACTGATACATCTGTGACTGATACATCTGTGACTGATACATCTGTGACTGATACATCTGTGACTGATACATCTGTGACTGATACAGCTGTGACTGATACATCTGTGACTGATACATCTGTGACTGATACATCTGTGACTGATACATCTGTGACTGACACATCTGTGACTGATACATCTGGGACTGGTACATCCGTGACTGATACATCTGTGACTGATACATCTGTGACTGATACATCTGTGATGTACATCTGTGACTGATACAGCTGTGACTGATACATTCGGGGAACTGATACATCTGTGACTGATAACCCTCTGTGACTGATTTCATCTGTGACTGATACATCTGTGACTGATCATCTTTTGACTGACACTCTGTGACTGATACATCTGTGACTGACACATCTGTGACTGATACAGCTGTGACTGATACATCTGTGACTGATACATCTGTGACTGATACATCTGTGACTGATACATCTGTGACTGATACATCTGTGACTGCACATTTTGGACTGATACATCTGGGACTGGTACATCCGTGACTGATACATCTGTGACTGATACATCTGTGACTGATACATCTGTGATTGATACATCTGTGACTGATACATGTGTGACTTATACATCTATGACTGACACATCTGTGACTGATACATCTGGGACTGGTACATCTGTGACTGATACATCTGTGACTGATACATCTGTGACTGATACATCTGTGATTGATACATCTGTGACTGATACATCTGTGATTGATACATCTCTGACTGATACATCTGTGACTGATACATCTGGGACTCATACATCTGTGACTGATACATCTGTGACTGATACATCTGTGACTGATACATCTGTGACTGATACATCTGGGACTCGTACATCTGTGACTGATACATCTGTGGCTGATACATCTGTGACTGATACATCTGGGACTCGTACATCCCTGACTGATACATCTGTGACTGATACATCTGTGATTGATACATCTGTGACTGATACATCTGTAACTGATACATCTATGACTGATACATCAGTGACTGATACATCTGTGACTGACACGTCTGTGACTGACACATCTGTGATTGATACATCTGTGACTGATACATCTGTGACTGATACATCTGTGACTGATACATCTGTGACTGTTACATCTGTAACTGATACATCTGTGACTGACACATCTGTGACTGACACGTCTGTGACTGACACATCTGTAACTGATACATCTGTGACTGACACATCTGTGACTGATACATCTGGGACTGATACATCTGTGACTGATACATCTGTGACTGATGCATCTGTGACTAACACATCTGTGACTGAATGCATCTGTGACTGACACATCTGTGACTGATACATCTGTGACTGATACATCTGTGACTGATACATCTGTGACTGACACATCTGTGACTGATACATCTGTGACTGATACATCTGTGACTGATACATCTGTGACTGACACATCTATGACTGATACATCCATGACTGTTACATCTGTGACTGATACATCTGTGACTGATACATCTGTGACTGACACATCTGTGACTGATACATCTGTGACTGATACATCTGTGACTGATACATCTGTGACTGACACATCTATGACTGATACATCCATGACTGTTACATCTGTGACTGATACATCTGTGACTGATACATCTGTGACTGACACATCTGTGACTGATACATCTGTGACTGACACATCTGTGACTGATACATCTGTGACTGATACATCTGTGACTGACACATCTGTGACTGATACATCTGTGACTGACACATCTGTGACTGATACATCTGTGACTGATACATCTGCGACTCATGAGTCTTCAATGGTGACACAGCAGGTCAAAGAGATCTTTACATCTCGTCTACGGTCAAAGACCCTCTTCTGGGCCCCAGTGGTATCTCTCCACGGCACTTTTAATCTAACTTTTCTGAAGATTACCTGTGGACGGCAGCGGGGGTCACCGCCCCCGCCGCCCGGTCTCAGACCAACGAAAGCCCCATGGTTAAAATTAACTATATTAGCACCTATTATTTAGACCCATGGCTAACAATGTTAATTTTTGTTATCCCCGGCGGCATGGAGACATCTCATCCTGTCTTACTTATACAAGTAAGTTACTTTACTTACTTGCATAAGTAAGACACTATGTTTACATTAGACAAAGTGTTATTTCAGGACCATTGTTATATTTATGTCTTAGATAATTTAGACACATGTACAACACTTGGATGCATTTACTGTGGAGATGTTTCGCCACACAGTTACTTCATCAGTCCTAAACTAAGAAGAATAGAGAAGATCAGAAGGAGATTGAGGTAATCAGTCCCTCAGCCTGAAGTCGGTATAATTAGTCCATCAGTCTTTTCAAGACCGATGGACTCGTTATCTCAATCTAGTTTTGACCTTTACTATTCTTGTGTGTATAGGACTGATGAAGCCACTGTATGGGTAAACGTTTTCACAAATAAGATACCCAAGTGCTGCTCATGTGTCTGATTTAGCAACTTGTCGGTTGTCTGGACCATTTAACTACAGGTATAATATAACTTTAGATAAATGGGTCATCATCTGTTTAGCACCAGCGGCACGAGATAATTTTCCTGTTTTCTGTCGAGTCTGACCTGACCTGACCTGACCTGACCTGACCTGACCTGACCTGACCTAGGAACTAATCAAGTTGCATTGTTAAAGGAACTTTGTTAAATAATAACATTAATTTTTAAAAGGGTGGAGGGGTAAGCCAGTGGAAGGCCTCGGTCAGATGACCAAAATGTCCAGTGACGGGTCATCATATAACCCAAACCAGAGTCAAGAAACACTTTTATTCTGATGAATCTTATGTAATATATATATATATATATATATATATATATATATATATATATATATATATATATATATATATATATATATATATATATATATAATATATATATATATATATATATATATATATATATATATATATATATATATATATAATATATAATATATATATATATATATATATATATATATAATATATATATATATATATATATATATATATAATATATATATATATATATATATATATATATATATATACATACATATGTGTATATATGCTGAGAGTTTTCAATTTTAGGAATTCAAGTATGTTGGTCAGGTGTTGTGCAGGTTAGAACATGAGAACATAAGAAAGGAGGATCACTGCAGCAGGCCTGTTGGCCCATACTAGGCAGGTCCTTTACAATCCATCCCATTAACAAAACATTTGCCCAACCCAATTTTCAATGCCACCCAAGAAATAAGGTCAGATAACTGTATCCACTCATTTGCAAGTCCCACTCAAATCCAACCCCTCTCACTATATTTATCCAACCTAAATTTGAAACTACCCAAAGTCCCAGCCTCAATAACCCAACTAGGTAGACTGTTCCACTCATCAACTACCCTATTTCCTAACCAATACTTTCCTATGTCCTTTCTAAATCTAAACTTGTCTAATTTAAATCCACTACTGCGGGTTCTCTCTTGGAGAGATATCCTCAAGACCTTATTAATATCCCTTTTATTAATACCTATCTTCCACTTATACACTTCGATCAGGTCTCCCCTCATTCTTCGTCTAACAAGTGAATGTAATTTAAGAGCTTCAATCTTTCTTCATAAGGAAGATTTCTAATGATGTGTATTAATTTAGTCATTCTACGCTGAATGTTTTCTAACGAATTTATGTCCATTCTGTAATATGGAGACCAGAATTGAGCTGCATAATCTAGGTGAGGCCTTACTAATGATGTATAAAGCTGCAGTATGACCTCTGGACTTCTGTTGCTTACACTTCTTGATATAAATCCCAGTAATCTATTTGCCTTATTACGTACGCTTAGGCACTGATGTCTTGGTTTAAGGTTGCTGCTTACCATAACCCCCAAATCCTTTTCGCAATCTGTATGGCTAAGTTCTACATTATTTAACTTATAAGTGCTAGGGTTATGGACACTCCCGAGCTTCAGAACCTTGCATTTATCTACATTGAACGGCATCTGCCACTTTTCTGACCAAGAATAGAGTTTGTCTAAATCCTCCTGAAGTTTCCTAAATCCTCCTGAAGGTCCCCTAAATCCTCCTGAAGTTCCCAAAATCCTCCTGAAGTTCCCTAAATCCTCCTGAACTTGATGACCCATTAATCAATCAACCTGTACACTGAGAGGTGCATGTCTCTTGGTGTGTATGTAGGGTGTGATATGTATATTTAATCCCTATTTTGGGTATTAAGTCTTCTTGTTTGGCGTGGAAAAGTTCACTTACAGCTTTAATGATCTCAGGGTAGTAGACGGAGTTTAAAATCCTAAATTTACCCAACTCTTCCTAACTGCTGGTACACAGGTAACCTAACCTAACCTATCCTAGACTAATCTAGCACATCTTAACCTAACCTAACCTAACCTAACTAAATAACAAAAAAGGCACAATGCAGTGACTGAAACGATACAAATAACGCGCACATGGAAGAGAGGAGCTCACGACAACGTTCCGGTCCAACTTGACCATTTACAAAGTCACACTAACAATGCTGTTTTCTGTCACGTCAGAGATCACAGTCATCCTATTGACTGGTCTTCTGCTAAAACTGTCTTCCCTACTTCCAACTTTAACAGTCGCCGTCTGGTTGAATCCTCCTTAATACACAACTTTCCTTGTATGAATCTTAGTCGTGGCTTCGTCTCTGTAGATGCCTTCCTCTCCCACTACATTGTAAAATGCTCCAAACTTCAGAACACCCGTGACTTAACCTGACTCCTCCTTTTCTTCTTCTCTCTCTTCCTCTTTCCTCTTTCCTTTTTCTCCTTTGGATTGTCTTTCTTCTGCCTTGTGTATTTGTTCCTTCTTTATTTATTTATTATTTTTCCCCTCTGTGTTCTTGCTCTTACCCTCTGTGGGCATCTAGCTCCCTTGTGGGCACCTAGCTCCCTTGTGGGCACCTAGCTCCCTTGTGGGCACCTAGCTCCCTTGTGGCACCTAGCTCCCTTGTGGGCACCTAGCTCCCTTGTGGGCACCTAGCTCCCTTGTGGGCACCTAGCTCCCTTGTTGGCACCTAGCTCCCTTGTGGGCATCTAGCTCCCTTACATTGCTCCTCTTTCTTAGTATATGACTCACTCCTCCTACTTCTTACTACCTCCCCCACTACTACTACTACTACTACTACTACTACTACTACTACTACTACTACTACTACTACTACTACTACTACTACTACTACTACTACTACTACTACCTTCTATCGCCACTACTACTGCCACTTCCTGCCTATATATACTCCCTCTCTCTCTCATGCCTGTTATCAGCAGTGACCCACTGCTCTCTCCTGCCTGTTATCCAGCAGTGACCCACTACTCTCTCCTGCCTGTTATCCAGCAGTGACCCACTGCTCTCTCCTGCCTGTATCCAGCAGTGACCCACTGCTCTCTCCTGCCTGTTATCCAGCAGTGACCCACTGCTCTCTCCTGCCTGTTATCCAGCAGTGATCCACTGCTCTCTCCTGCCTGTTATCCAGCAGTGATCCACTGCTCTCTCCTGCCTGTTATCCAGCTGCGATCCACTGCTCTCTCCTGTCTGTTATCCAGCAGTGATCCACTGCTCTCTCCTGCCTGGTATCCAGCAGTGGTTCCACTGCTCTAACCTGCCTGTTATCCAGCAGTAATTCCACTGCTCTATCCTGCCTGTTATCCAGCAGTGATTCCACTGCTCTATCCTGCCTGCTATCCAGCGGTGATTCCACTGCTCTATCCTGCCTGTTATCCAGCAGCGATTCCACTGCTCTCTCCTGCCTGTTATCCAGTAGTGATTCCACTGCTCTATCCTGCCTGTTATCCAGCAGCGATTCCACTGCCCTCTCTTGCCTGTTATCCAGCAGTGATTCCACTGCTCTCTCCTGCCTGTTATCCAGCAGTGATTCCACTGCTCTCTCCTGCCTGTTATCCAACAGTGATTCCACTACTCTCTCCTGCCTGTTATCCAGCAGTGATTCCACTGCTCTAGTCTGCCTGTTATCTAACAGTGATTCCACTACTCTCTCCTGCCTGTTATCCAACAGTGATTCCACTACTCTATCCTGCCTGTTATCCAGCAGTGATTCCACTCCTCTATCCTGCCTGTTATCCAGCAGTGATTCCACTCCTCTATCCTGCCTGTTATCCAGCTGTGATTCCACTTCTTTATCCAGCTTGATATCCAGCAGTAACTTCCTCACCTTCCTTTCATCCAGCTGGCTCCTGGATCTCATTCGCTCTAGCTGGCTCCTGGATCTCAATCACTCCAGCTGGCTCCTGAATCTCACTCGCTCTAGCTGGCTCCTGGATCTCTCTCGCTCTAGCTGGCTCCTGGATCTCAATCACTCCAGCTGGCTCCTGAATCTCACTCGCTCCATCTGGCTACTGTATTTATTTTCTTGTTTTCTCTTAGTGGACCACAAAATCCTATTTTTCTTGGTAACATCTCAGTATCTTTGACGTCGTTGTCAAGTCTCCGTCGTCCTCCTGTCCACCAGCTTAGGTCTTTTTTTGTTAATGCTGTCAGTCTACACAGCACATCTCTCCCGAGCAAAACATTCTAACGTTTCGCCCTTCGTGAGAAAATGATCGTTGGAAGTGGAGTGAAACGGACGCCGAATTATGCTAATCTGTAGGTTACAGGGGAGGGAGGGAGGGAGGGAGGGAGGGAGGGAGGGAGGGAGAGCAGCTGGTCTGGAAAGGGAGAAAAGGGGAAAGATAATAGGTACAAATAATAGGCGAATAGAGGAAAGGGGAGAGAGAGAGAGAGCGAGAGAGAGAGAGAGGGTGGTAGTGGATGGGGTGGAGAGAGAGAGAGAGAGAGAGAGAGAGAGAGGGTGGTAGTGGATGGGGTGGGAGAGAGAGAGAGAGAGAGAGAGAGAGAGAGGGTGGTAGTGGATGGGGTGGGAGAGAGAGAGAGAGAGAGAGAGAGAGAGGGTGGTAGTGGATGGGGTGGGAGAGAGAGAGAGAGAGAGGAGAGAGAGAGGGTGGTAGTGGATGGGGTGGGAGAGAGAGAGAGAGAGAGAGAGGAGAGAGGGTGGTAGTGGATGGGGTGGGAGAGACAATGGAAAATATAACACCGGCTGATCAATACTGCCATCGCTAGATCGGCCATGGTGGATAATAACCACCTGGTTGGTGCTACGTGGTGCCTGGTGCTACGTGGTGCCTGGTGCTACGTGGTGCCTGGTGCTACGTGGTGCCTGGTGCTACGTGGTGCCTGGTGCTACGTGGTGCCTGGTGCTACGTGGTGCCTGGTGCTACCGCAGTGGCTGGTGCTACGTGGTGCTGGTGCTACCGTAGTGGCTGGTGCTACGTGGTGCTGGTGCTACGTGGTGCCTGGTGCTACGTGGTGCCTGGTGCTACGTGGTGCTGGTGCTACGTAGTGCTGGTGCTACGTGGTGCTGGTGCTACCGCAGTGGCTGGTGCTACGTGGTGCCTGGTGCTACCGTAGTGGCTGGTGCTACGTGGTGCTGGTGCTACGTGGTGCCTGGTGCTACGTGGTGCCTGGTGCTACCGCAGTGGCTGGTGCTACGTGGTGCTATTGCTACGTGGTGCCTGGTGCTACGTGGTGCTGGTGCTACCGCAGTGGCTGGTGCTACGTGGTGCTGGTGCTACCGCAGTGGCTGGTGCTACATGGTGCCTGGTGCTACCGCAGTGGCTGGTGCTACGTGGTGCTGGTGCTACGTGGTGCCTGGTGCTACGTGGTGCCTGGTGCTACCGCAGTGGCTGGTGCTACGTGGTGCTGGTGCTACGTGGTGCCTGGTGCTACGTGGTGCTGGTGCTACCGCAGTGGCTGGTGCTACGTGGTGCTGGTGCTACGTGGTGCCTGGTGCTACGTGGTGCTGGTGCTACGTGGTGCCTGGTGCTACCGCAGTGGCTGGTGCTACGTGGTGCTGGTGCTACTGTAGTGGCTGTGCTACGTGGTGCTGGTGCTACCGTAGTGGCTGGTGCTACGTGGGCTGGTGCTACCGCAGTGGCTGGTGCTACGTGGTGCTGGGGGCTACCGTAGTGGCTGGTGCTCCGTGGTGCTGGTGCTACCGTAGTGGCTGGTGCTACGTGGTGCTGGTGCTACCGTAGTGGCTGGTGCTACGTGGTGCTGGTGCTACCGTAGTGCCTGGTGCTACGTGGTGCTGGTGCTACCGCAGTGGCTGGTGCTACGTGGTGCTGGTGCTACCGTAGTGGCTGGTGCTACGTGGTGCGGGTACACAGTGTGGGTACACAGTGTGGGTACACAGTGTGGGTACACAGTGTGGGTACACAATGTGGGTACACAGTGTGGGTACACAGTGCGGGTACACAGTGTGGGTACACAGTGCGGGTACACAGTGTGGGTACACAGTGTGGGTACACAGTGTGGGTAAACAGTGCGGGTACACAGTGTGGGTACACAGTGTGGGTACACAGTGCGGGTACAGTGTGGGTACATAATGTGGGTACACAGTGTGCGTACACAGTGTGGGTACACAGTGCGGGTACACAGTGTGGCTAAACAGTGCAGGTACACTGTGTGGGTACACAGTGTGGGTACACAGTGTAGGTACACAGTGTGGGTACAGTGTGGGTACACAGTGTGGGTACAGTTTGGGTACACAGTGCGGGTACACAGTGCGGGTAAACAGTGTGGGTACACAGTGTGCGTACACAGTGTGGGTACACAGTGCGGGTACACAGTGTGGCTAAACAGTGCTGGTACACAGTGTGGGTACACAGTGTGGGTACACAGTGCGGGTGCACAGTGTGGGTACAGTGTGGGTACACAGTGCGGGTACACAGTGCGGGTACACAGTGTGGGTACACAGTGCGGGTACACAGTGTGTGTACACAGCATGGGTACACAGTGCAGGTACACAGTATGGGTACACAGTGTGGGTACACAGTGTGGGTACACAGTGTGGGTACACAGTGTGGGTACACAGTGCGGGTACACAGTGTGGGTACACAGTGTGGTACACAGTGTGGTACACAGTGCGGGTACACAGTGTGGGTACACAGTGTGGGTACACATTGTGGGTACACAGTGTGGGTACACAGTGTGGGTACACAACATGGGTACACAATGTGGGTACACAGTGTGGGTACACATTGTGGGTACACAATGTGGGTACACAGTGTGGGTACACAGTGTGGGTACACAATGTGGGTACACAATGTGGGTACACAGTGTGGGTACACATTGTGGGTACACAATGTGGGTACACAGTGTGGGTACACAATGTGGGTACACAGTGTGGGAACACAGTGTGGGTACACAATGTGGGTACACAGTGTGGGTACACAGTGTGGGTACACAGTGTGGGTACACAGTGCGGGTACAGTGTGGGTACATAATGTGGGTACACAGTGTGCGTACACAGTGTGGGTACACATTGTGGGTACACAATGTGGGTACACAGTGTGGGTACACAATGTGGGTACACAATGTGGATACACAGTGTGGGTACACAGTGTGGGTACACAGTGCGGGTACAGTGTGGGTACATAATGTGGGTACACAATGTGGGTACACAGTTTGGGTACACATTGTGGGTACACAATGTGGGTACACAGTATGGGTACACAATGTGGGTACACAATGTGGGTACACAGTGTGGGTACACAATGTGGGTACACAGTGTGGGTACACAGTGTGGGTACACAGTGTGGGTACACAGTGCGGGTACAGTGTGGGTACATAATGTGGGTACACAGTGTGCGTACACAGTGTGGGTACACAGTGCGGGTACACAGTGTGGCTAAACAGTGCTGATAAACTGTGTGGGTACACAGTGTGGGTACACAGTGCGGGTACACAGTGTGGGTACAGTGTGGGTACACAGTGCGGGTACACAGTGCGGGTACACAGTGTGGGTACACAGTGTGCGTACACAGTGTGGGTACACAGTGCGGGTACACAGTGTGGCTAAACAGTGCTGGTACACAGTGTGGGTACACAGTATGGGTACACAGTGCGGGTGCACAGTGTGGGTACAGGGTGGGTACACAGTGCGGGCACACAGTGCGGGTACACAGTGTGGGTACACAGTGCGGGTACACAGTGTGGGTACACAGTGTGTGTACACAGCATGGGTACACAGTGCAGGTACACAGTATGGGTACACAGTGTGGGTACACAGTGTGGGTACACAGTGTGGGTACACAGTGCGGGTACACAGTGTGGGTACACAGTGTGGTACACAGTGTGGTACACAGTGCGGGTACACAGTGTGGGTACACAGTGTGGGTACACAGTGTGGGTACACAATATGGGTACACAATGTGGGCACACAGTGTGGGTACACATTGTGGGTACACAATGTGGGTACACAATGTGGGTACACAGTGTGGGTACACAATGTGGGTACACAATGTGGGTACACAGTGTGGGTACACATTGTGGGTACACAATGTGGGTACACAGTGTGGGTACACAGTGTGGGTACACAATATGGGTACACAATGTGGGTACACAGTGTGGGTACACATTGTGGGTACACAATGTGGGTACACAGTGTGGGTACACAGTGTGGGTACACAATGTGGGTACACAATGTGGGTACGCAGTGTGGGTACAGTGTGGGTACACAGTGTGGGTACACAGTGTGGGTACACAATATGGGTACACAATGTGGGTACACAGTGTGGGTACACATTGTGGGTACACAGTGTGGGTACACAATGTGGGTACACAGTGTGGGTACACAGTGTGGGTACACAATGTGGGTACACAGTGTGGGTACACAGTGTGGGTACACATTGTGGGTACACAATGTGGGTACACAGTGTGGGTACAGTGTGGGTACACAGTGTGGGTACACAGTGTGGGTACACAGTGTGGGTACACAGTGTGGGTACACAATGTGGGTACACAATGTGGGTACACAATGTGGGTACACAATGTGGGTACACAATGTGGGTACACAATGTGGGTACACAATGTGGGTACACAGAATGGGAGTGACGGTGTGTGTGTAGGTCGCGTGTGTTGTAAAACCAAGTGTGACACCTAGGTGCATTGATCCCCACTACCACCACTACCACCACTACCACCACTACCACCACTACCACTAACATCACCACTACTACCACCACTACCACTATCATCACCACTACCACCACAATTACCACTGCCATCACCACTACTACCACCACTACCACTATCATCACCACTACTACCACACTACCACTATCATCACCACTACTACCACCACTACGACCTATCATCACCACTACTACCACCACTACCACTATCATCACCACTACTACCACCACTACCACTATCATCACCACTACTACCACCACTACCACTATCATCACCACTACTACCCACCACTACCACTATCATCACCACTACTACCACCACTACCATTATCATCACCACTACTACCACCACTACCACTATCATCACCACTACTACCACCACTACCACTATCATCACCACTACTACCACCACTACCACTATCATCACCACTACTACACCACTACCACTATCATCACCACTACTACCACCACTACCACTATCATCACCACTACTATCACCACTACCACTACCATCACCACTACCACCACAATTACCACTGCCATCACCACTACCACCACCACTACCACTACCATTACTACCACCACTGCCACCACCACTATTACTACCACCTCTTCCACCACTACCACCACCAGTACTACTAGCACCACAACCACCCTTACTGCTACCACCACAACTACCACCACCAGTACAGACACATGTGCAACACCTGAGAGTAATAAGACACATGTGCAGCACATAAGAGAGACACAGGTGTTGCACATATGTGTATCCTTCATCAACAGCACCTAGGGAGCAGTGACACAGGGTGCCGCTCACTGGTCTAGGGTTCGAACCCCCCCTTTGGTTCAGTGGCACTAACACTGACGACACATTGAACCGCTGTACCGGCAGATAGATGGACCGGCGGATAGATAGACTGATGGATAGACTGAATGGAATAGAGATGGACGGCTGTGAAGGTGGATAGATGGATTTGGTAGATATAATCTACCCTCGTCCAGAGTTTTTAATTAGTGAGGATAGACTGAGGGGTAGATTGAGGGGTAGATGGGGGTAGATGGGGGTAGATCGGGGTAGATGGGGGAGGGGGGAGACGCGAACAGCTGCCCTGACTGAGGCCGTTATGACCCCGCAGCCGCTACCATAGCCACTACCATAGCCGCTGCTAATAGCCACTACCATAGCCGCTACTAATAGCCACTACCATAGCCACTACCATAGTCGCTATCATAGCCACTACCATAGCCACTACTATAGCCGCTACCATAGCCGCTACCATAGTCTCTACCATAGCCACTGCTATAGCAGCTACCATAGCCGCTACTAATAGCCACTACCATAGCCACTACTATAGCCGCTACCATAGCCGCTACCATAGTCTCTACCATCCACTACTATAGCCGCTACCATAGCCGCTACCATAGCCACTACCCCAACCACTACCATAGTCGCTACCATAGCCACTACCAACGTACCATTCCAGGGGTCCTGGAATGGTACCAGGGGTCCTGGAATGGTACCAGGGGTCCTGGAATGGTGCCAGGGGTCATGGAATGGTACCGGGGTCCTGGAATGGTACCAGGGGTCATATAATGGCACCAGGGTTCCAGCAATGGTATCAGGGCTCCAACAACGGTACCAGGGCTCCAGCACTGGTACCAGTGGTTCAGCAATGGTACCAGGGGTCATGGAATGGTGCCAGAGGCCATGGAATGGTTCCAGGGGTCATGGAATGGTGCCAGAGGTCATGAAATGGTGTCAGGGGTCATGGAATGGTGCCAGTGGCCATGGAATGGTACCAGGGGTCATGGAATGGTTCCAGGGGTCATGGAATGGTGCTAGGGGTCATGGAATGGTACCAGAGGTCATAGAATGGTACCAGGGGTCATGGAATGGTGCCAGGTGTCATGGAATGGTGCCAGGGGTTATGGAATGGTACCAGAGGTCATGGAATGGTGTCAGGGGTCATGGAATGGTGCCAGTGGCCATGGAATGGTACCAGGGGTCATGGAATGGTTCCAGGGGTCATGGAATGGTGCTAGGGGTCATGGAATGGTACCAGAGGTCATAGAATGGTACCAGGGGTCATGGAATGGTGCCAGGGGTTATGGAACGGTGCCACGGGTCATGGAATGGTACCAGGGGTCATGGAATGGTGCCAGGGGTCATGGAATGGTACCAGAGGTCATAGAATGGTACCAGGGGTCATGGAATGGTGCCAGGTGTCATGGAATGGTGCCAGGGGTCATGGAATGGTACCAGGGGTCATGGAATGGTGCCAGGGGTCATGGAATGGTGCCAGGGGTCATGGAATGGTACCAGGGGTCAAGGAATAGTGCCAGGGGTCAAGGAATAGTGCCAGGGGTCATGGAATGGTATCAGGGGTCATGGAATGGTATCAGGGGTCATGGAATGGTATCAGGGGTCATGGAATGGTACCAGGGGTCATGGAATGGTACCAGGGATCCAGATATAACACAGGGAAGACCCTTCGAGGCATAACGACCCTTAAAGCATCAGAGCATAAAGGTGAGAGTAGGTTGCCAGGAAACGCAGCCGCGGCAGCTGGCCGGCAAAGTTGCCAGTTAGTCTTTATTCGCCAGAAAACATTGAACAATTATTTTTTTCATCCAATAAAACACTCGTTATGACCGTTATTTCACTTCCGAAAAAACTGTCATTAAATGTGGCTGAAGTGTACATTATGGAGGGTGTTGGTGTGTGTGTGTCTGTCACCTTAATTATCAGATAACTCGTTAAAAATAATGAAAGTGATAGCTAGTCTGATAGTCTTATCTGGGCGCATCTGCTGAATATTACTTATTGACGCACTTATATAATATTATCTGGGAGCGTTTGTTTGATATTCTAATTGATGTACTCACGTAATACCTGGGCGCATCTGCTGAATATTACTTACTGACGCACTTGCATAATATTATCTGGGCGCATTTGCTTGATATCACTTACTGACGCATTTGCATAATATTATCTGGCACATTTACTGAATATTACTTATTGACGCATTTGCATAATATTATCTGGACGCATTCGCTGAATATTACTTATTGACGAATTTGCATAATAATATCTAAACGCATTTGCTTGATATTACCTATTGACGCATTTGCATAATATTTTCACTGCATTCTGCACACACACACACACACACACACACACACACACACACACACACACACACACACACACACACACACACACACACACACACACACACACACACACGCACACACACACATGGGGGGTCAAGATACATGGAGGGCTAAGATGATGGAGGTGGTACTGGAAAACTTCATGTACCAACACGTAAGGGACACTACAAGAGAGAGAGGAGAGGATGAACCAGCAAGGCTGGACTTAGTATTCACCTTGAGTAGTGCAGATATTGAGGACATCACATATGAAAGACCCCTTGGGGCCAGCGATCATGTGGTTTAAGCTTCGAATACACAGTAGAGCTACAAGTGGAGGGAGAAGCAGGAAGGCCTGGACGAATGAAGCCAAACTACAAGAAAGGGGACTACACGGGAATGAGGAACTTCCTGAACGGGGTTCGGTGGGACACAGAACTGGCAGGGAAGCCAGTTAATGAGATGAGGGAATATGAAGCAACAGTATGCAAGGGGGCTGAGGAGAGGTTTGTACCCAAGGGTAACAGGAATAATGAAAAAGCCAGGATGAGCCCATGGTTTACCCAAAGGTGCAGGGAGGCAAAAACCAAGTGTGCTAGGGAATGGAAGAAATATAGAAGGCAAAGGACCCAGGAGAATAAGGAGAACAGTCGTAGAGCCAGAAACGAATATGCACAGATAAGAATGGAGGCCCAACGGCAATATGAAAATGACATAGCAGCGAAAGCCAAATCTGACCAGAAACTGTTATACAGCCACATCAGGAGGAAAACAACAGTCAAGGACCAGCTAATCAGGCTAAGGAAGGAAGGAGGAGAGACAACAAGAAATAACCGTGAAGTATATGAGGAACTCAACAAGAGATTCAAAGAAGTGTTCACAGAGGAGACAGAAGGGGCTCCAGAAAGGCGAAGAGGTGGGGCACATCACCAAGCGCTGGACACAATGCACACAACCGAGGAAGAAGTGAAGAGGCTTCTGAGTGAGCTAGATACCTCAAAGGCAATGGGGCCAGATAACATCTCCCATGGGTCCTGAGAGAGGGAGCAGAGGCACTATGTGTACCCCTAACAACAATATTCAATACATCTATCGAAACAGGGAGATTGCCTGAGGCATGGAAGACATCAAATGCAGTCCCAATCTTTAAAAAACGAGACAGACATGAAGCACTAAACTACAGACCAGTGTCACTGACATGTATAGTATGCAAAATCATGGAGAAGATTATCAGGAGAAGAATGGTGGAACACCTAGAAAGGAATGATCTCATCAACAACAGCCAGCATGGTTTCAGGGACGGGAAATCCTGTGTCACAAACCTACTGGAGTTCTATGACATGGTGACAGCAGTAAGACAAGAGAGAGAGGGGTGGGTGGATTGCATATACTTGGACTGAAAGAAGGCGTTTGACACAGTTCCACACAAGAGATTAGTGCAAAAACTGGCGGACCAAGCAGGGATAACAGGGAAGGAACTACAAAGGATCAGGGAATATTGTCAGGAAGACAGCAGCGAGTCATGGTATGTGGCGAGGTGTCATAGTGGGCACCGGTGACCAGCGGGGTCCCACAGGGGTCAGTCCTAGGACCAGTGCTGTTTCAGGTATTTGTGAACGACATGAAGGAAGAAATAGACTCTGAGGTGTCCCTGTTTGCAGATGACGTGAAGTTGATGAGAAGAATTCATTCGATCGAAGACCAGGCAGAACTACAAAGGGATCTGGACAGGCTGCAGACCTGGTCCAGCAATTGGCTCCTGGAGTTCAATCCCACCAAGCGCAAAGTCATGAAGATTGGGGAAGAGCAAAGAAGACCGCAGACGGAGTGCAGTCTAGGGGGCCAAAGACTACAAACCTCACTCAATGAAAAAGATCTTGGGGTGAGTATAACACCAGGCACATCTCCTGAAGAGCACATGGACCAAATAACTGCTGCAGCATATGGGCGCCTGGCAAACCTCAGAACAGCATTCCGACATCTTAATAAGGAATCATTCAGGACCCTGTACACCGTGTACGTTAGGCCCATATTGGAGTATGCGGCACCAGTTTGGAACCCACACCTAGCCAAGCACGTAAAGAAACTAGAGAAAGTGCAAAGGTTTGCAACAAGACTAGTCCCAGAGCTAAGAGGTATGTCCTACGAGGAGAGGTTAAGGGAAATCAACCTGACGACACTGGAGGACAGGAGAGATAGGGGGGACATGATAACGATATACAAAATACTGAGAGGAATTGACAAGGTGGACAAAGACAGGATGTTCCAGAGATTGGACACAGTAACAAGGGGACACAGTTGGAAGTTGAAGACACAGATGAATCACAGGGCTGTTAGGAAGTATTTCTTCAGCCACAGAGTAGTCAGTAAGTGGAATAGTTTGGGAAGCGATGTAGTGGAGGCAGGATCCATACATAGCTTTAAGCAGAGGTATGATAAAGCTCACGGTTCAGGGAGAGTGACCTAGTAGCGATCAGTGAAGAGGCGGGGCCAGGAGCTAGAACTCGACCCCTGCAACCTCAACTAGGTGAGTACACACACACACACACACACACAGGTGAGTACATATATGTATATATTTATATATATGCATACATATATATGTATATATATATATATATATATATATATATATATATATATATATATATATATATACATATATATATATATAATATATATATATATATATATATATATATATATATATATATATATATATATATATATATATATATATATATATATATATATATGTAGAGAGAATGGAGCGAAACAGAGTGACTTCAAGAGTGTATCAGTCTGCAGTGGAAGGAAGGCGGGGTAGGGGTCGGCCAGGAAAGGTTGGAGGGAGGGGGTAAAGGAGGTTTTGTGTTCGAGGGGCTTGGACTTCCAGCAGGCATGCGTGGGCGTGTTTGAAAGGAGTGAATGGAGACAAATGGTTTTTAATACTTGACGTGCTGTTGGAGTGTGAGCAAAGTAACATTTATGAAGGGGTTCAGGGAAACCGGCAGGCCGGACTTGAGTCCTGGAGATGGGAAGTACAGTGCCTGCACTCTGAAGGAGGGGTGTTAATGTTGCAGTTTAAAAACTGTAGTGTAAAGCACCCTTCTGGCAAGACAGTGATGGAGTGAATGATGGTGAAAGTTTTTCTTTTTCGGGCCACCCTGCCTTGGTGGGAATCGACCAGTGTGATAATAATTATAATATATATATATATATATATATATATATATATATTATATATATATATATATATATATATATATATATATATATATATATATAGTGTTGTGTGTGTGTGTGTGTGTGTGTGTGTGTGTGTGTGTGTGTGTGTGTGTGTGTGTGTGTGCAAAACAACCACTAGGAAAGAGTAGTGAAATTCCAAGCGCTTTCGTGACTACTCACATTGTCAAGGAACTATGAAAGTAATACATCAAAGGAAGGCAATTAAAGGGCTTTGACCACACCTCACAGTCAACTCCCACAACAAAGAAACACCTGACAATACCGGACTCATAAGAAAAGAGGAACACTGCAGTAGGTCCGCTGGTCCAACTAGACAGGTCCTCACGACATCCCACTAACAAATTATTCTACCCAAGAAATAAGGTTTATTATTTGTCCAATATATTATTAAACTCTAACCAAATTTTATTAATTATAAATTGCTCTAAATTATATAAACCTAAAGAAATATTCATATTATTTTCAGAATTGCTTTTTATGAAACAAGATTCAATTATATTCCTGTCAACCATGGACTTGCTTGATACAACTTTCTCAGCTTTTTGAAAATCAATTTGATGGTTAAAATCTCTTACATGAATAAATAGAGCATTGGAATCTTGTCCAGTTCTAAACTTAGAAAGAATCCCTTAGAAACCGTTAACAGTAATTTCAATAGAACAATAAAACTTCTACTAAAAGGCAAAGATGAATTAATTAATCAAATTACTTCCACTAATCCATCTTTACCTTACATGTATGGACTAATAAAAACACACAAACCAGGTAATCCAGTCAGACCAATTATTAGCTCCATAGGATCAGTTTCGTATAAATTATCCAAATGGCTTGTTGACATTTTGAGCCCTATTGTTGGCAAAATTTCTAACTTTAATGTTAAAAACAACTTAGATTTAGTTGATAAATTAAGCCCCTTGACTGACTTGAACGATTTTAACATGGTTAGCTTTCATGTTACTTCCTTCTTTAGGAAAGTTGCTGTTGATGATTTATTAAGTTTCTTATCTGAAGAACTTGTTAATTATGATTTACCATTACCAGTTCCTACCATCATTAAACTTATTAAACTTTGCATTGTTGATGCAAAATTTGTATTTAATGATAAGTTTTACACTCAGAAATTTGGTATGGCAATGGGAAATCCTCTTTCACCTGTTCTTAGTAATCTATACATGGAATTTTTTGAAACAAGATTGCTTAAGACAATCCTCCCTAATAGAGCTAAATGGTTCAGATATGTTGATGATATTTTATGTCTTATGCCCAAGAATGTAGATATACACCATTTCCTTGGCAAATTAAATAGCTTAGCCCATTCTATAAACTTTACTGTTGAGTTTGAGGAAAATAACTCAATGCCTTTTCTAGATGTTTTAATTATTAAGAGTAATAATGAATTCAAATTTAAAATTCACAGAAAACCTACAAATAACTGTTCCTATGTACACTATTATTCTTCCCATCAAGATAAAGTTAAACTGTCTGTTTTCTCATCAATGTTTTTGAGAGCTTTACGAATTTGTACTCCAGAGTTCATAGATGAAGAAATATCCAAAATTTATGAAATAGCCATTGATCTGAAATACCCGAGAAATGTAATTGATAAGTCATTTAAAATTGCTAGAAATACTTTTTACAACCCTAAAAGGGACAACCAACCTTATTCAACTAAAAACATGTTGGTTCTCCCTTACCATGAAAACTTGGTTGATATGCCTTCTCTTCTTAAGACTTTTAATATTAAAGTTGTATTTAAAATCTTGATACAGTAAAAAAAACTTTTGATAAAGAATTCCCCCCAAAATGCTGACGGATGTGTCTATAAGATTCCTTGTAAAATTTGCGATAAAGTTTATTACGGTCAAACTGGTAAAAATCTCGAACTTAGATTAAAACAACATAAATATAGCATTAGAACTGGACAAGATTCCAATGCTCTATTTATTCATGTGAGAGATTTTAACCATCCAATTGATTTTCAAAAAGTTGAGAAAGTTGTATCAAGCAAGTCCATGGTTGACAGAAATATAATTGAATCTTGTTTCATAAAAAGCCAATTTTGAAAATAATATAAATATTTCCTTAGGTTTATATAAATTAGATTCATTTATAATTAATAATACATTGGACAAATAATAAACCTTGTTTCTTGGGTAGAATAATTTGTTAGTGGGGTGTAGTGAGGACCTGTCTAGTTGGACCAGTGGACCTACTGCAGTCTTCCTCTTTTCTTATGAGTCCGGTATTGTCGCTGGTCAGGTGTTTCTTTGTTGTGGAAGTTGACTGTGAGGTGTGGTCTAAGCCCTTTAATTGCTGGACAAAGGAATTAATGTACCATTGTTATGGTTTCCATCACACGCTGGATTACTCCTTCATGATCAAGTTGATAAGTTAGATAAAGTCTTGATAAGTTAAATAAAGTAACTTGAAGGCAAATGTAGAATATGACTTTGATATGTCTGTGTCTGAACATTAGGAATAATATTAAGAGAGAAGTAAATAATGAAAGTGAATGTTATAGGAAACGCAGATGGATGTCTGAGTAGATCTATCACCCACTATGATAACATGAACGTAGATAAGTATGTTTATGGTGGAACTTGCAATGTGAACACTGACTGATCATAAGAACATAAGAACATAAGAAAGAAGGAATATTCAGCAGGCCTACTGACCCATGCGAAGCAGGTCCATGCCACCCCCCGGCCTAGAACAATGACCGCCTAGTCAGGTCACTTCCACTTAAGGAAGGAGCACGGTACCAGACCTGGTAGCCCAAGCTAGTCAGGTCCAACTCACACCCACCCACACCCACTCATGTATTTATCCAACCTATTTTTAAAACTACACAAGGTCTTAGCTTCTATGACGGTACTCGGGAGTTTGTTCCACTCATCCACAACTCTATTACCAAACCAGTGCTTTCCTGTGTCCTTCCTGAATCTGAACTTTTCCAACTTGAAACCATTGCTGCGAGTCCTGCTTGGCTAGATATTTTCAGCACGCTATTTACATCCCCTTTATTTATTCCTGTTTTCCATTTATACACCTCAATCATATCCCCCTTAATTCTACGCCTTTCTAGAGAGTGCAGATTCAGAGCCCTCAGTCTATCCTCATAGGGCAAGATTTCTGATACATGGGATCAATTTTTTTTTCCCCCCTTTCTTTTTAGAACTTTTTAAATTCTGTTGGTGACCAAAATAGCAGGCTTGTTAAATAGGCAAACCCAAAGGATCTAATTGAAGAAAAACCTCAATTTTAAATTTTTTATTTCTGATTGAGCCAAATTCGACTTTATTGCAATTATGCACTGTTGCGGCCCATTATGCTAAAACCCCTAATTCCTTTTCCAATAGTAGGGTATTTTGTTAAGTTTTTTAAGGGGGCATTTTTTCCTTTCCCAATGTTTAAATTTGTCAAAAACTCATCTGCCCCTTTCCGCCATTCATCAGTTATTCAAATCTCCTGGGTGCACTTGTTTCAATAAATAATTGGAGGCCTTTTTGGTTTTTTCGCAAAATTTTTCTTAGTCCATTTTATTCCCCCCTCTATTCGTTTTGTTTTTGTGAAAAAAGGGATCAACAATGCCAAAACCCGTTGGCCGCCTTTTTGTTTCCCCTATTTATCAAAAACTTTTGCCCCCTTTTTTTTTCCATTTATTTGGTTAAAAAAAGACTTTCTACAGTGATTATGTAAAGGCTTATTTGGTTACAATAAAAATTAAATTTACGTTAAATGTGTGGCCGGGGTTATTTGGGTTAAAGTTTTGGCTTTTTGGGGAGAAAGTATGTCAACCAAATGAATAGGGCCCCCTATATCACATTTTCCAATGAAATTGTCACAATTTGGAAATAAAGAGAGACGTATAATCCCCTATGTGTATGAAAGTACACAAAAAAAATAAGTAAACATATTAGAATTTTAAATTTTTACCAAAAAAAATTTAAAGTTGTTTAAAAATAGAAAACCCCTTTAAACCTGTTGGACTTTTCCCCGGGGCCCAGGAATGATGCCTATTGCTTCCCACCCACAGGTGGATTGAGGTACTTAAAAACTACCCATCCCTCCACAGATGGTTTGAGGTAACAAAAAAACTACCCATTACCATCCCCCGGAGGGGATGGGGTACACAGAAAAATCCCACTACCATCCACGGAGGGTATGGGTACACAGTAAACTGCCACTCCCTTCCCAGGAGGGTATGGGTACACGTAACTACCCATACCATCCCAGGATGGATATGAGGTCACGTAAATAGCCTACCTCCACGGATGGATATGGGTGACAAAAACTCCCCCTACCCCCACAGGGGGTATGGGTCACAAAAACTAGCCACTCCATCCAAGATGGTATGGGTCACAGTAAATAGCCCTACACCCACAGGATGGTATGAGGTACACAGTAAACTACCCACTACCCCCCCAGGGGGTGGATATGAGGTCACTAAACTAGCCAAACTACCATTCAGGGGGGTATGGGGTACCAGTAAACTGCCATCCCTTTCCAGGATGGATATGGGTCACGTAAACTAGCCCTCCTCCACAGATGGTAGGGGTCCAGTAATAGCCCCTACCATCCCAGATGGATAGAGGTACCAGTAAATAGCCATACTCCACAGGAGGGGTTGGGTAACAGTAAACTAGCCCCCATCCACAGGATGGATATGAGGTACACAAAACTACCCACTACCCCCACGGGATGGATATGAGGTAACAAAAACTAGCCACTCCACCCACGGAGGAATGGGGTACACAGTAAACTACCCACTCCCTCCAAGGTGGATATGAGGTCAAAATAAACTAGCCACTCCCATCCCGGATGGTAGAGGTACACAGAAAAACTAGCCACTCCCCCCGGTGGATTTTGGGGGTTTACACTAAATAGCCACTCCCTCCACGGGAGGATTGAGGTACCAAAACTACACTACCATCCACGGATGGATTGAGGTAAAAAAAATAGCATACCACCCACAGGAGGGAAATTGAGGTACACGAAAAAAGCCACTACCTCCAGGAGAAACAAGAAAAGAGCTTTCGAAAAGTGTGATACAAACAGCAGCTTTTGCGTCACCTCTGTCCCCCCCAAACCCCCCTCCTTTTTGACGGACGAAACCCCACTCCCCCCCACCCTCCCAAATCCCCCCCCCTCTTACACCAGGGTTCTGGTGTGTGGGGGAATTTTTGTTAAGGTGGGGGATCATTGGGGGATGAAGGGAGGGGGGGAAAGGGGGGGGAAGGACCCTAGCAACTTATTTTCGTGATATGGAATTATTTTCCGTGACAAAGTGAAAAAGGGGACAAGGGAAGGGGGAAAGGGAGGGTGGTAGTGCTAGGGAAGGTCTCAGACACTGACTGAAAATTAAGAGATGGTTTTGAAATTTAAAAATAATATTAAAAATTTAAAAATAATTAAAAATAAATAAAATAATAAAAAATAATAATAGTTTATCAATGCGGGTTAACATATAAAAATAGCTGGAACATGTTGTCAGTAATACACGTTGATACATATTGTAGTGTTACAGCATGATACATGGTGTACAGTGTTACAACATGATACATGGTGTACAGTGTTACAACATGATACATGGTGTACAGTGTTACAACATGATACATGGTGTACAGTGTTACAACATGATACATGGTGTACAGGTTACAACATGATACATGGTGAACCGTGTTACACATGTACATGGTGTTTCAGTGTTACAAAAAGTATGGGGTTTTACGTGTTACAGCATGTACATGGTGTACATGTTACAAAAATGATACATGGTGTACGTGTTACAACATGATTAATGGGTACAGTTTACAAATGATAAAAAGGTGTACGTGTTACACTGTACTGGTGTAAATGTTCAACTGAACATGGGGTACGGACAGATGATCTGGTTTTAAAAGTTTACAAATGTACGGGTACAGTGTTTCAGATGTCATGGTTTTTCAGTTTCAACATATACATGGTGAAGTGTTCGCAGTCATGGTGTAAGTGTTCAAATGATAAATGGGTGTACAGTGTTTCCAGATACTGGTGTACAGTGTTACAAATGATACATGGTGTCGTGTTCCATATACAGGGTACGTGTTTTAACATGATAATGTGACAGTTTGGGTTACAAACATGATAATGGTGTACGTGTTACCCCAGATAAAGGTGTCAGTGTTACAATGAACATGGGTTCAGTGTTACCATGTACAGGTGTACAGGTTACAGCAGAAAAGGGGTACGTGTTTCAAAATGATCATGGTGTCAGTGTTACAACATGATACATGGTGTACGTGTTACAAATGATACATGGTGTCAGTGTTACAACTGATACAGGGGGGAAAGTGTTTTAACATGTCATGGTGTACAGTGTTTACAACATGATACATGGTGTCAGTGTTACCATGATACATGGTGACAGTTTTTTCACTGAACTGGTGTACAGTGTTACAGTGATAAATGGTTTTACAGTGTTACAGATGATACTGGTTACGTGTTACGCAGATACATGGGTACAGTGTTAACATGATACTGGGTAAGGTTTCAGTGTAATGGTGTACACTTACAGCTTTTTCTGGGGACACAGTGTTCGATGATACATTGTGTCAGTGTTACGCATGATACTGGGGTACAGTGTTACAAACGAACATGGTGTACGTGTTAAGCATGATAAATGGGTTTTTGTGTTACAGTGATCATGGTGTCAGTGTTACGATGATCATGGTGTACAGGTTTCACTGATACATGGTGTACAGTGTTACGCATGATACTGGTGACGTTTTCAGCTGTACATGGTGTACAGGGTTTCAGCATTTTAATGGGTGTTCGTTTACAGCATGATACTGGTTACAGTTTCGCTGTACAGGTGTACGTTCAGCATGTACATGGTGTACAGGACAGCATGTAAATGGTGTCAGTGTTACAATGTACTGGTTTTCAGTTACAGCTGTCAGGGTTCAAGTTACAGATGTACGGTTACAGTTAAGCTATACTTTGGGGTACAGTGTTAAGATGATAATGGTTACAGTTTTCAGCATGATACATGGTGTAAATGTTACACTTTATACATGGTTACAGTTACAGCATGATCCCTGGTGACAGTTAAAAAAAGAATTTTCTGGTTTTACAGTGTTACCATGATTTGGTGTACGTGTTAAACATGATACAGGTGTACAGTGTTACAGCAGATCATGGTGTACAGTGTTAAACATGATACATGGGGTACGTGTTACAATGAAAAATGGTTTTTCAGGTTTTACAAAATGATCATGGTAACAGTGTTACACATGTTTCAGGTTTTAAGTGTTACAATGATACATGGTGTACGTGTTTACAACTGTACTGGTGTACGTGTTACACATGTACAGGTGTACAGTGTTACAACATGATCATGGGTTTAAATGTTACACATGAACATGGTTACAGGTTTTAAAAAAGAACATGGTGTACAGTGTTACCGATACTGGTTACTGTTTTCAGCATATAATGGTGTACGTGTTCAAAAAGATACATGGTTACATTACCTGATACTGGTTTCAGTTTCGATGATACATGGTTTCAGTTACGCTGTAATGGTGTACAGGGTTTCCCCATGTACTGGTTACAGTTACACTTTAATTTGGTTATAAGTTCAATGTAAAGGGATCGTTGTGATCTTGTACAGTTAAAAATGTCATTTACATTACACATAAATTTTAACATTCACATTACATGGGGGATCTTTTCAAAAAACATTATCCTTTCACTATACTTATACATTACACAATACATTGGGGGGTTTCATTAAACATTAATTATACTTTCACATATTTCATTATACATTCACATTACATTATACATTTTCACTTTAAAAATACATTACAAATATACAAAATACACAATTAATTATTCATTACACATATAAATGGGTTACATTACACAGTACATTTTCTTACCATATACTGTTACTACACTTACATTTTAAATTTTTAATGATACATGGATTTCATTACACATATAAAATTATCATTAAAAACCTAATACATTTACATACCAAGTACATTTACCCTACACACATACATTTTACAGTTTCCTATACATGGTATACATTTCACAATTTTCATTTTAATTTCACCCTGAAACATTTCATTACACATATACATTTATCAGTTTCAACAGACAAATACATTCCATGGAACTTATACAAACAACAGATACATTTTACATTCACAAAACATTTTAAATTTCAGCATAACATTTACATTAAAAAAGATAATTATAATTTCACTTTCATGGATACATTACACTTTACCTTATACATTAAAGTATACATTTACATTTCAGCAATACTTTTACATTCACTAATACAATAATTTACACTGATACATTTTAAATTTTCCCCAAAATTACCTGGATACATTACACATAACATTATACATCAGCATATACATTATACATTTCCCTAAAAACATTTACATTTACACTGTCATTTACATTTACCATATACTTTACATTTCCTATCATTATACAAAATTTCACAATACATTTTCATAACTTGATACATTTCATTACACTATACTTTACATTTTCAACTGTTTCATTGACATGTTAAAACCCTATACATAATTTCAATCAACATGATACAATACTTTCACAGATCATTTTTCATTACAATATACTGGGTTTTCATTTCCACTGTACATGGGTTTACTTACCAATGAACTTTACTTTTCACATATACAATTTCATAACCCTATAATGGATACATTTTCACATTACTTGTTTACATACACAAATTTTAATGGGTACATACACATTCATTTACTTCCTTTTAAAATTTATAATTACCATATAATGGGTTTTCATTTTAACCCCCCAACTTTACATTTAAAGCATATCATGGGTACATAAAACTACATTTTACTGTTACACATATACATTTACATTACCCAAATACAGGGTACATTTTCACTTATACTTTCATGACAATGTACATACTGTTTCAACATATACATTTCATTTAAACATGATACATTTACTTTTACCATATACATTTTCTGTTTTTACTTAAATTTTCATTTTCAAACATATACATTTTCGGTTTTCACATATACATTATACATTACTCATTACATGGGTACCTTTACAAAAATATTACATGGATACGTTTCCTATAATTGTACATTTTTCAAATAAACATTATCATTACACAGGTACATGGGATAATGAATTTCTTTTAAATTTGATCATCTTTATTTCACTTTTACCCTTAAAAAAGGACTACACTACACTACCTCACTACATCATACACTACACTAACTGCACCCTACACTACATACAAACACTTTCCTACACCCCACACTACACTCATACACACACTACCTACACTCACTCCAATACACTACACTACATTAATACACTACACTACCTACATACCTCACTACATACACAACACTAACTACACTACATACCTCAACACATCCTACATACACTCATCATAACGCACCACCTACATCACTACACAAAACTACATACACTACCCACTACATACCACTACACAAAATACACTTCACTACTACGTCACTTTTCCTCACAACTTTCACTAACTACACTCACTCACACCTACCCCTACACCATACATACACTACCTCACTACACTACCTCACGCACTACAAATATCTAACTACACTTTAATAATACACTCATCACTGCACCAAAAACACTACATAACTACACTACACCATACACTACCTACATACAAAACACTACACACCTACACTCCTACCCCTACACTACACTACACTACACTTACTTGCACTACATACCTACCAACTACATACACTACACTACCTGCACTACACTACACTACATCACTCACTTTACTACACTAAGCCACACTCACTACACTACACTACATACACTCATACCTGCATACATACATACACTACCTACATCACTCACTACATACCCCATACAACACTAACTAACTACATACACACATGCACTACATCACTAACTACACTACACTCAATTTCATACACTACACTACATACACTGCCACTACCTACCCCTCATACACTACATACATACACACATAAAACCCACAATACACTGCACTCCTACATACACTCCCTACATAAATACATACACCATACACTAATACACTACACTCACTACACTTTCATACATAACTACACTAACACATACACCTTAACTCACTACACCCTAACTACATAACTACATACACTCACTACATCATACTACACTACACTACATACATAATCATAACTACATACAAACCCCAAAACTACCTCACTACGTACATCACACACTACACTACACTGCACTCACTACACTACATACGTACTCACTACACTACACCACTAATCATACACTACACTACACTTACATAACTACAACCCCTCAACACTACAACACTAACTACACTCATACACTACACACACACACTGCACTACATCCCTACATACACTCACTCACTACACTAACTACACTACCTCATCACACACTACACTACACTTCATCACTCACTACACTGCCTACATACACTAACTCCACTACACACTCTCATACACACTCATACCTTGCACCCCCACTACACTACATTTTACTCACTTCAACTACACTACATACATACACTACACTTTCATACACTACACGCCTACATACACTACATCTACACTACATGCATACCTAAATGCCTACACTACATACATTACACTACACTAATTCAAATACACTACCTTTTCCCTTTTCATCACTACATTTCCTACACTAACCCACACTCATACAACACTCCTACACTAATACACACATACACTACTACCTGCTAACTACTACACTACCTACACTACCTACCCCCTAACTACACTTTCACTACACTACATACACTACACTACACTACACTACCTAACTACTTCCGTACATACCTACAAAACAAACCACTCTCCTACTAACACTTCACTACTTAAAAACCACCCCTACACTAACTACACGCACTCACTACACTTCACTACATACCACACTCATACACTACATTAAAAACTACATCACTACCTACAACCTACATACACTCACTCCATACCTTCACTACATTACCCTAAATACCACTACATACAAAACACACACTAAAATACACTACCCTACCCCTCATTACCTACAAACCCACACTACAATACACTAAATACACTACACTACCAAATTGTTTTACCTCACCCTTCACTACACTCAACACACTACACTCATTACCTACACTAAATCCTCCTAAAATCCTACACTACACAACTTCTCTACCTACATTGCTACACTTACAATACACTACACTACACTACACTACACTACACACCTACACTACAATTACATTTCACTCATACACTACACTCATACACTACATACACTACAAAAATAGCTACACTACACTACAAATTTTACATAACCACCCCACACTACACTACATACCTACAATACACTACACTACACTCCTTACCCTAACTACACTACAACCCACACTTACATACACTACCTTTCCCCCTATGCTACACTTCAATAACTTAAATACACTACACTACATTACTTCCGTCCTCACTACATACACTACACTACATACACTACACTACCCTACACAAACCTTACATCCCTACATATCACACTACCCCTACACTACCAATACATACATACCACCTAACTACACTACATTACCTACCCCTAACCACTAACCCACATAAACATTGCTACACTACACTAAAACCACTACCTACACTACACTCATTCACTACATTTTACCTCAAATTTTCCCAACTACACTAACTACACTCATACATACACTCACTCACTAAATACAATCCCCACACTACACTACATTGCAACCCCCACCACACTCATTTCCTCACTACATACATTAACTACATAATTAACACTACATACATACCTACACTACACTACACTACTACACTACACTACACTATTCACTACATCTACACTACACACACTTTCACTAAACTTCCTCACTACATACCAACTAACTACACTACATACCCACTCATAACTACTACACTACATCACTCACTCACTCATTTCCACTACACTCATACCTCACTACCCCTCTACATAATAATCACTACCCTACATCACACATTTCCTCACTCTACCTACATACATACACTAAAAAAAAAACTACACTACACTAAAACCACTACCACCCACATACCACCTACACTCATCACTCACTACCACTCATACACTACACTACCCTACAAACTACACTACAAATCACCTACTACTTTACTTACACTACACAATACACTACATTTAATACACTAACTACACTTTACACTTTTCACTACACTACACTCACACACTCACTACATTACCTAAAACTTTAAAAAACACACTCACTAACTACACTCACTACCTAAACCACTACACTACATACACTCCCCTACACTACCCCCTTAATTTCGCTACACTAACCCTTCACTACACTAAAACCCACATACACTCACTATTTCACTACACACACAGCTACAACACACACACTACCCTAACTACCCTAAACCTACATCACTACTTTCCTACACTACACTTACACTACATACACCCCACCCATGCTACATACACTACAAAAAACTCATTTAAAAATTTCCTACATCACACATACCTACTACACTACACTACATCCCCCTACACTACACTTCTACACTACACTAACTACATTACACTACACCTTAACTACTACCTCATCACTACATCACTCACCAAAATTTTCTACCTCACTCAACTTTCCCACACTTCCACAAAAACTACACTCACTACAACCCCTACCCCTACACTACATAACTACACACAATACAACACTACCCACTCATACACTAACTACCTACATACACTCCTACCCACACACACTAACTAACACTCACTACACTACACTACACTACATCCTACACCAATACATTACGCTACATCACTACCCACATACACTCTACACTAACTACCCTTTCACTAAACCTCAATACCCCCTTTTTCACTACACTACACTACACTCACTTAAAACTACACTTTCCCCTACAACCCCCTACACTAACTACACTTCACTCACATACACTACACTATCTACACTTCACTCCCCCTACACTACACTACATAAGCACTACACCTCACTATCTCACTACACTAAACCCACATACACTACACTCATACACTACACTATACTACACTCACATCACTCCTTTCACACACTAAACCTTTCCTCACACACTATACACCCACACTCACCACCACTACACTACACTGCACACCTACACTACCTACCCATACACTCAACATACATTTCCCCAACCCCACTACCCTTTTATCCACACTCACTACCTACCTTCATACACACACTACATCATTCACTCACTACCCATTTCATACAAAACCAATTCACCACACTCACTACATTTCCTAAACCCTACACTCATCCCCTACACTAAACACACTACATACTTACACTAACTGCACTAAACCTCACTACATACACACACTGCACTACACTACACCTCCTAACTACATCAATTTCCCCAACTACACTACCTAATTTCAACTCAATTTTAAAAAACTAATACACTAACTTACATTCACTCACTCACTACCTAGCCATTCATAAACATACTTCATGCACTAACTGACAAAATATACTGCATGACTCACTACACACGCTATACTACAAAAATTATAATACAAAAATTTATACCTACACTATCAAAAACTCACTAAACTCCAATTTGACTCTTTCCTATACGTTTACTCATTACACTATATACTCTATACTCACTATATGCACTACACTAAAAACCCTATACTACCCCTCACTATGTACTTGATCAGTTCTAGCAAGTGCTTGTAAAGGACTTCTGTAATACTGTTACGTATATATTATATAAAATATATATATATATATTATAATTTATATATATATATTATATATATATATTATTTTTAAAATATATGTTTGGGAAAGTTACCAGGGAGGTCTACCGTCCCCCCAAAAGTGGGTTGAAACGAAACCCTGTAATTTTTTTACTTGTGGTAGGATTGCGGTGTCTTGCTGTCTCAAAAAATATGAAAAAATTTCGGGTATGTCTTGTCTTTACTTGCATTAGGTCACACTACAATAATGTAAAAGGGGGCAATATAAACCTCTGGGTTTTTTCTGCTATTTTTTACTAGTTTTGTTTTTGTTTATTTCCTTTATCCCCATGGGGAAAGTGGAACGAATTTTCCCTGAAAGTCATGGTGTTGAAAAGAGGCGACTGAAATGCGGAAGCAGGGGCTAGTAACCCTTTTCTCTTGAAAAATTACAAAAATTTAAAAAGAAAAAACTTTCGTTTTTCTTTTTGGGCCACCCTGCCTTGGTGGGATACGGCCAGTTTGTTGATATATATATATATATATATATAATATATATAATATATATATAAATATATAATATATATATATATATATATATATATATATATATATATATATACGTAAAGAAAGGTAAACTCATTGGCCTCCCACATATGTACTTGGTCGTAGATCTCCTTGACATGAAAAATGTGTCTGGGAAATAAGTAATTCAGTAAGATTCACGACTGTTTGGTAATGTATCAGAACTGTCAGCCTCTTGCAGAGAATTTAAGTTTTAATAAGTGACTCTGAGCGTTAAGATGGACTCACATGCACACAAACTATCCACTTCAAACCCAACCATTATTCCTTTTTTTCAAGGTTAATGTTTTTTATAAGTCTACAAATAAATTACCTGGTGGATGGCGTGTCCTTGATAAAGGACGTAAAGAAGGGGAAAGTATGGAAGATACCGAAGAAGAAAGATCTTAAAAGTGATTATGTAATTTCTGTCTCTCCCTTGGACAACTTAAATTTTCAGAAGACTTTGTCTCTTACTGGAGGTACAAAGGAAACTGTCAGGCATGACTAGCTACCTTTCTACTTCCGTCACCATTAACGGGATCAAAACAGGTGTCTGAGCAGGTGTTTTCCCTGAGATCTTCGTAGGATATCCAACCAACAGTTCCTTTAACAGATGAGTACCTTGCACAGTCTCTCAACCTTATTCACTTCCATCGTCCACTCCATCAGCGACGGCAGAAAGGAAGCGTCGATGTTATTCCTGACAGTGTCAGGCAGCGCAGGTTAAAATACCTACTGGTTCTTCAACTTCTGTTAAAAACCCGATAACACAGTTACCAGTGTAGGAGTTGATCTAGCAGCTTGCGCTGGTGTGGTAACAAGTGTGTGGACATGTTCCTATACACTGTTCGTAGAACAGTGTATACCAACATAAATACACATGTAACCATGACGACCAAAACAACGCCCATCTCCAACACAAAAGGGCACGGGACTACAGAAGTGCACCTCACCACAGAAGTGCACAGGACCACGGAAGTGCACGGGACTACCCTATGAAGAGGGGAGAAACTAAGCTACCAATTCTAGGAAAAGCCCTGCACTGATTTAAATAACAAACAGCTGCTGTGACAGCAGTTATAGTACTTCGCGAGTCTTGGTAACCAGAGTGTTACCCAACCTTGACGTAACAATTACATAACACCAGCCACCGAGGTCACCATTACTCCTTGAAATTATACATATTACATCTACGCTTTTTACTTCTCTTTCCTACTCTTCACCTGAGTCCCCCTAATACACACACACACACACACACACACACACACACACCACACACACACACACACACACACTAAACTACAGACCGGACACTGACAATAGTAAGCACAAATCAGGAAAGAATACAGAGAAGAGTGTGGAACACCTAAAAGCATGATCTCATCAACAACAGCCCAACATGGTTCAGGGACGGAATATGTCAAAACCTACTGGAGTTCTATGGAACAGTGGTGACAGCAGTAAGACAAGAGAGAAAGGGGTGGTGGATGGATATCTTGGACAACACGAGGCTTATGACACAGTACCACACAAGAGATTAGTGCAAAACTGAGACCAAGCAGGGAATAACGGGAAGGCACTACAATGGATCAGGGAGAATACTTGTCAGGAAGACAGCAGCGAGTCATCGTACGTGGCGAGGTGTCAGAGTGGGCACCTGTGACCAGCGGGGTCCCACAGGCGTCAGTCCTAGGACCAGTGCTGTTTCTGGTATTTGTGAACGACATGACGGAGGAATAGACTCTGAGGTGTCCCTGTTTGCAGATGACTTGAAGTTGATGAGAAGAATTCACTCGATCGAAGACCAGGCAGAACTCCAAAGGGATCTGGACAGGCTGCAGACCTGATCCAGCAATTGGCTCCTGGAGTTCAATCCCACCAAGTGCAAAGTCATGAAGATTGGGGAAGGGCAAAGAAGACCGCAGACGGAGTACAGTCTAGGGGGGCCAGATTCTACAAACCTCACTATAGGAAAAAGATCTTGGGGTGAGTATAACACCAGGCACATCTCCTGAAGCGCACATCGACCAAATAACTGCTGCAGCATATGGGCGCCTAGCAAACCTCAGAACAGCTTTCCGACATTTTAAAATAAGGAATCGTTCAAAAACCCTGTACACCGTGTACGTTGGGGCCCATATTGGAGTATGCGGCACCAGTTTGGAAACCCCACACCTAGCCAAGCACGTAAAGAAACTAGAGAAGTGCAAAGGTTGCACAAGACTAGTCCCAGAGCTAAGAGGTATGTCCTACGAGGAGAGGTTAAGGGAAAATCAACCTGACGACACTGAGGACAGGAGGGGTTTAGGGGGGACATGATAACGACATACAAAATACTGAGAGGAATTGACAAGGTGGACAAAGACAGGATGTTCCAGAGATTGGACACAGTAAAAGGGGGACACAGTTGGAAGTTGAGACACAGATGAATCACAGGGATGTTAGGAAGTATTTCTTCAGCCACAGAGTAGTCAGTAAGGGGAATAGTTTGGGAAGCGATGTAGGGGAAAGGCAGGATCCATACATAGCTTTAAGCAGAGGTATGATAAAGCTCACGGCTCAGGGAGAGCGACCTAGTACCGATCAGGGGAAGAGGCGGGGCCGAAGCTCGGACTCGACCCCGCAACCTCAACTAGGTGAGAACTAGGTGAGTACACACACACCCACAACACACACACAAATAAACACACATGCACACACACAAAACACACACACCCCAAACACACACACAGCACAAAACCACACAAAAACCCACACACACACATAAAAAACACACACACACACAAAACACAAAACACCACACCCCCACACACCACAACACACACCCCACAACTGAAGAAAGGAAAGCTGCAGTTGAGGAAACCAAATTAAATGAGGGGATTCACAGGGATATGCAGTGGGAGAATGAAAGGGTGAGGTCAGTCTTGGTGTATGGGCTCCAGGAAGTTGAAGGGGAAACATATGAAGCAAGAAAACAAGGGGAAAAAAGTAATTGAAAGCATCATGAAAGCAATAGGAGAAGACGACATGACCCAGCTGGAAAATTTTCGGAGAATAGGGAGTTTGTAAAAAAAAGAACCCGGCCAGTGAAAGTGACCTTCTAGGCAGAAGCGACTCGGAACAGGATCCTGCAGGAGAAAGCACGATTAAGGGACATACCAGCATATAGGAAGGTGTATCTTGAATGCGACAGAACACAAGAAGAAATGCAGAAACTGAGAGAGATGGTACAAAGGCGAAAGGAGGAAAGAGATGGGATGGAGAAAACAGACAGGAGATCCCAGACCCAGGAAGAAGATCAAATACAGCCTCCCTCACAACTTCTTATAGAAGCCTCCCAACCAGGTCAACCCCAGTGCAACCAAACACTCTAAATCAAAACACCCATGCCACATCCAATGCCCCCACCCACTACATTACAAACTCCACCCCCACAGCAACAACCCATAGTTCCTTACCAGGTCTCCCACTTCCCCAACCCCAATATACTTCCCAGACCACAGTTTTTAGAAAAGAAGTTGAAGGTGTGGTATACAAATGCCGATGGAATAACAAACAAGTATGAGGAGTGGCACGAAAGAATCAAGGAGACATCCCCAGACATAATAGCACTCACAGAAACAAAACTCACCAGAATAATAACAGATTCAATCTTTCCATCCGGATATCAAATCCTCAGGAAAGACAAAGGGAGGAGAAGGGGAGGAGGAGTTGCACTGCTCATTAAAAACCAGTGGGGTTTTGAGAAAATGGAAGGAATGGATGGCACGGGCGAAAGGGACTACTTAGTACGAACAATCCAGTCTGAGGGACATAAGGTGATAATTGCAGTAATGTACAACCCACCACAGAACTGCAGGAGGCCAAGAGAAGAATACGAAGAGAGCAACAGAGCAATGATCGACACACTAGCCGAGGTGGCCAGGAGAGCACACATGGGGGGAGCAAAATTACTAGTTATGGTTGATTTCAATCACAAGGAGATTGACTGGGAAAACCTGGAGCCCCATGGGGGTCCCGAAACATGGAGAGCCAAGATGATGGATGTGGTACTGGAAAACCTCATGCATCAACATGTTAGAGACACTACCAGAGAGAGATGAGAGGATGAACCAGCAAGACTGGACCTTGTATTCACCCTGAGTAGTTCGGACATCGAGGGTATCATGTATGAAAGGTCCCTGGGAGCTACTGATCATGTGGTTCTGTGCTTCGACTACATAGTTGAGCTCCAAGTGGAGAGAGTAGAAGGAATAGGCTGGGAAAAACCAAACTACAAAAGGGGGAACTACTCAGGCATGAGGAACTTCCTTCAAGACATTCAGTGGGAGAGGAAACTGACAGGAAAACCAGTACAAGAAATGATGGACTATGTGGCAACAAAATGCAAGGAGGCAGAGGAGAGGTTTGTTCCCAAGGGAAACAGAAATAATGGGAAGAACAGAACGAGTCCTTGGTTCACCCAAAGGTGTAGGGAGGCAAAAACTAGGTGTACTAGAGAATGGAAAAGGTACAAAAGACAGAGAACTCAGGAAAATAAAGAAATTAGCCTAAGAGCCAGAAACGAATATGCACAGATAAGAAGGGAGGCTCAGAGACAATATGAAAATGACATAGCATCAAAAGTAAAGACTGACCCGAAGCTGTTGTACAGCCACATCAGGAGGAAAACAACAATCAAGGACCAGGTAATCAGACTGAGGAAGTGTGATGGGGAATTCACAAGAAACGACCGAGAGGTATGTCAGGAGCTCAACACAAGATTTAAAGAGGTATTTACAGTAGAAACCAGTAGGACTCCATGAAATCAGAACAGGGGGCACACCAGCAAGTGCTGGATGAGGTACATATAACCAAGGAGGAGGTGAAGAAGCTGCTATGCGAACTTGACACCTCAAAGGCGGTGGGACCAGACAACATCTCTCCATGGGTCCTTAAAGAGGGAGCAGAGATATTGTGTGAGCCATTAACAAAGATCTTCAACACATCATTTGAAACTGGGCAACTCCCTGAGGTATGGACAATGGCAAATGTAGTCCCAATTTTTAAAAAGGGAGACAGACATGAGGCACTAAACTACAGACCTGTATCACTAACGTGTATAGTATGCAAGGTCATGGAGAAGATCATCAGGAGGAGAGTGGTGGAGCACCTGGAAAGAAACAAGTGTATAATTGACAACCAGCACGGTTTCAGGGAAGGAAAATTCTGTGTCACAAACCCACTAGAGTTTTATGACAAGGTGACAGAAGTAAGACAAGAGAGAGAGGGGTGGATCGACTGCATATTTTTGGACTGCAAGAAGGCCTTCGACACAGTTCCTCACAAGAGGTTACTGCAAAAGCTAGAGGATCAGGCACACATAACAGGAAAGGCACTGCAATTGATCAGAGAATACCTGACAGGGAGGCAACAACGAGTCATGGTACGCGACGAGGTGTCAGAGTGGGCGCCTTTGACAAGCGGGGTTCCATAGGGGTCAGTCCTAGGACCTGTGCTGTTCTTGGTATATGTGAACGACATAACGGAAGGGATAGACTCAGAAGTGTTCGTGTTTGCAGATGATGCTAAATTAATGAGAATAATCAAATGGGATGAGGATCAGGCAGGACTACAAAGAGACTTGGACAGGCTACAAACCTGGTCCAGCAACTGGCTCCTTGAATTTAACCCTGCCAAATGCAAAGTCATAAAGATTGGGGAAGGGCAAAGAAGACCGCAGACATAATATAGTTTAGATGGCCAAAGACTGCAGACCTCACTCAAGGAAAAAGATCTGGGGGTGAGTATAACACCGAGCATATCTCCTGAGGCGCACATCAATCAGATAACTGCTGCAGCATACGGGCGCCTGGCAAACCTACGGATAGCTTTCCGATACCTCAGTAAGGATTCGTTTAAGACTCTGTATACCATTTACGTCAGGCCCATACTGGAGTATGCAGCACCAGTTTGGAATCCACACCTAGTCAAGCACGTCAAGAAATTAGAGAAAGTGCAAAGGTTTGCAACAAGACTAGTCCCAGAGCTACGGGGATTGTCCTACGAAGAAAGGTTGAGGGAAATCGGCCTGACGACACTGGAGGACAGGAGGGTCAGGGGAGACATGATAACGACATATAAAATACTGCACGGAATAGACAAGGTGGACAAAGACGGGATGTTCCAGAGATGGGACACAGACACAAGAGGTCACAATTGGAAGTTGAAGACTCAGATGAATCAAAGGGATGTTAGGAAGTATTTCTTCAGTCATAGAGTAGTCAAGCCGTGGAATAGCCTAGAAAGTGACGTAGTGGAGGCGGGAACCATACATAGCCCGTAATGCTATGCATAGTATAAGTGGCTTTGGCATACTGCTCTTATCTGTATTTTTTTGTACCTCTGTATGTGTGCACAAATTGGAAATAAATAAATAAATAAATAAATAGTTTTAAGGCGAGGTATGATAGAGCTCATGGAGCAGGGAGAGAGAGGACCTTGTAGCAATCAGCGAAGAGGCGGGGCCAGGAGCTGTGACTCGACCCCTGCAACCACAAATAGGTGAGTACAAATAGGTGAGTACACACACACACACACACACACACACACACACACACACACATATATATACTCTACCATTCTTATATAACCTCTGATTTCTAGAAACTTCCGATATGATTGCTTTTTCTCCTTTACCTGATTATTCCACTAATCGCTCCTCTTCCATCCCTCACCCACCCTCACCCACCCTCACCCACCCTCACCCACCCTCACCCACCCTCACCCACCCTCACCCACCCTCACCCACTCACCTGTATCCACAAACTTCTGCTGCACACTAACACTACATTCTTAAACTTTTCCCGAGCCTCTCTAACCTACTCACTACCTATCCTCTCACTAGCCCAGTTTCAACCAGTAGTTGCTTATATCTTACCCTAACTACCCCGTCCTTTTGTTGTAAACCTTCACCTCTCTCTCTCTCTCTCTCTCTCTCTCTCTCTCTCTCTCTCTCTCTCTCTCTCTCCTCTCTCTCTCTCTCTCTCGTCTTCTCTCTCTCTCTCTCTCTCTTCTCCTCTCTCTCTCTATCTCATCTCTCTCTCTCTCTCTCTCTCTCTCTCTCTCTCCTCTCTCTCTCTCTCTCTCTCTCTCTCTCTCTTCTCTCTCTCTCTCTCTCTCTGTCTCTCTCTCTCTCTTACTCGTTGATGTCATTCTCCTTGTAACTAATCTACCTTTTACTCTGAGTGTAGTTACAACTAAGTAATAATGTGATACGTGTTGTCACTACATAAATACGGACCTACACAAGTTAACCATCAACCTTCTATCCAACAATACATAGTCAAACAACTCTCAGTACGTTATATCATATCTCTGGTACTTATTTATTCTTCTTTACTTAAGATATGTTTTACCAATTACCAAATTGTTTTCTGTGTGTGTTGTGTGTGTGTGTGTGTGTGTGTGTGTGTGTGTGTGTGTGTGTGTGTGTGTGTGTGTGTGTGTGTGTGTGTACTCACCTAGTTGTCCTTGCAAGGGTCGATTTACAGCTCCTGGCTCCGTCTCTTCACTGGTCGCCTCTGCGTCACTCTTCCTGCTCTACGAGCTCTATCATACCTCTTCTTAATGCTATGTATGGATCCTGTCTCCACTACATAACTTCCCAAACTATTCCACTTCCTGATAACTCTATGACTGAAGAAATACTTTCCTAACATCCCTGTGATTAATCTGAGTCTTTAACTTCCAAGTAACCCTTTGTTGCTGTGTCCTATCTCTGGAACATCCTGTCTTGGTCCACCTTGTCAATTCCTCTCAGTATTTTTATGTGTCGTTATCATATCCCCCCTATCTCTCCTGCCCTCCAGTGTCATCAGTTCGATTTCCCTTAACCTCTCCTCGTAGGACATACCCCTTAGCTCTGGGACTAGTTTTGTTGCAAACCTTTGCACTTTCCCTAATTTCCGTAAAAACCTGGCCGGGTGTGAGTTCCAAACTGGTGCTGCATACTCCAACATTGACTTGACATACACGGTTTAAAGGGTTCTGAACGATGTGTGTGTGTGTGTGTGTGTGTGTGTGTGTGTGTGTGTGTGTGTGTGTGTGTGTGTATGTGTGTGTGTGTGTGTGTGTGTGTATGTGTGTGTGTATGTGTGTGTGTGTGTGTGTAATGCCTCAACACAGACATTTATATAGAGTCTGGTAGAAAAATTAAAACAATGGTGGCAGTTGTTATTGTTGCTGTTGTTCTCTCTAGGCCGGAATGTTGCTGTACATTAACATTCCCATTCAAGGTACGTGAAACTGCAGATCTAGAGAATGTACAGAGAACCTTTACTGTACGTATAAGTTCCATCAAACACCTTAACTACTGGGAACGCCTGGAAGCACTTGACTTGTACTCATTGGAGCGCAGGCGAGAGAGATATATCATAATCTACACCTGGAAGATTTTGGAGGGACTGATCCCTAATCTGCGCACAGAAATCACTCCCTACGAAAGCAAAAGACTTGGCAGGCGATGCAAAATACCCCCCTTTGTTACACTAAGAGAAAACAATAAGTGTCCGGGGCCCAAGACTGTTCAAAAGCCTCCCACCAGCCATAAGGGGCGTTATCAACTGACCCCTGGTTGTCTTCATGAGGGAGTTGGACAGATACCTAAAGTCAGTGCCAGACCAGCCGGGCTGTGGTTCGTACGTTGGAGTACATGCGGCCAGCAGTAACAGCCTCGTTGATAAGGCCCTGATCCACCGGGAGGCCTGGTTATGGACCGGGCCGCGGGGGCGTTGATCCCCGGAATGCCATCCAGGTGGTTGTGTTACAGGAGGGAGAGAGGCAGCAGAGATAGAGAGGGGTGTGGTGGGGTGTGGTGGGGTGTGGTGGGTTGTGTGGGGGTGGTGGTGGTGTGGTGGGTGTGGTGGGGATGGTGAGTTGGGTGGGGTGTGGGAGGGGGGGCGGGGGGTGTGGTGGGGTGTGGTGGGGGTGTTATGGGGTGTGGTGGGGTGTGGTGGGGTGTGGTGAGGTGTGGGGGGGGGTGGGTGGGGGGGGGGGGGTGGTGTGGGTGTGGTGGGTGTTATGGGGTGTGGTGGGTGTGGTGGGGTGTGGTGAGGTTTGGGTGGGGTGGGGTGTGGTGGGGTAGGGGGGTGGTGTTGATGTGGTGTGGTGGGGTGGTGGGGTGTGGGTGGGGTGGTAGGGGTGTTGGATGTGTTGGTGGGGTGTGGTGGGGGGTGGCGGGGTGTGGTGGGTGGTGTGGGGTGTTGTGGGGTGTGGTGGGGGTGTTGTGGGGAGTGGTGGGGTGGTGGTGGGGGTGTGGGGTGTGATGGGTGTGTGTGGGCGTGGTGGGTGTTATGGGGTGTGTGGGGTGTTGTGGGGTGGGGTGGGGTGTTATGGGTGTACTGGGGTGTGGTGGGGTGTGGTGGGGGTGGTGGGGTGGCACCTCTCGTTCCGCCTACACCTTTATTTCGTGTTACCTCCCCTGCCCCTCCTTTCCCTCGCCTGCCCCTCCTTCCCTCGCCTGCCCCTCCTTCCCTCCCCTACCCCTCCATCCCTCCCCTGCCCCTCCTTCCCTCCCCTGCCCCTCCTTCCCTCCCCTACCTCTCCATCCCTCCCCTGCCCATCCCTCCCTTTCTAACTCTCTCTTGCTATGCTCTCACTCTGCTGGGCTGAGCTCGGTTTCTGGACCCGTCTCCTATCTTTTATTTCTAAAGGTTCTCTGTTCTTATGTGGACGTCGTACCTGAGTGTGAGGCTGTGTACTGTCTCACACTGCACCACCTCCTTACTCACGGTGGTGGAGAAGATGAAGAAGATGAAGATGAACAAAAAAACGAGAAAAAGGAAGAAGAACGGACGAAAACAGCAAGATTAAATAATATAATAACAACAACCAAAAATCAAGGACGAGAATAACAACAGCAACAATAACAACAGCAACAATAACAACAGCAACAATAACAACAGCAACAATAACAACAGCAACAATAACAACAGCAACAATAACAACAGCAACAATAACAACAGCAACAATAACAACAGCAACAATAACAACAGCAACAATAACAACAGCAACAATAACAACAGCAACAATAACAACAGCAACAATAAGAACAGCAACAATAACAACAGCAACAATAACAACAGCAACAATAACAACAGCAACAATAACAACAGCAACAATAACAACAGCAACAATAACAACAGCAACAATAACAACAGCAACAATAACAACACAACAATAACAACAGCAACAATAAACAACAGCAACAATAACAACAGCAACAATAACAACAGCAACAATAAGAACAGCAACAATAACAACAGCAACAATAACAACAGCAACAATAACAACAGCAACAATAAGAACAGCAACAATAACAACAGCAGCAATAACACCAGCAGCAATAACAACAGCAACAATAACAACAGCAACAATAACAACAGCAACAATAACAACAGCAACAATAACAACAGCAACAATAACAACAGCAACAATAACAACAGCAAACAATAACAACAGCAACAATAACAACAGCAACAATAACAACAGCAACAATAACAACAGCAACAATAACAACAGCAACAATAACAACAGCAACAATAACAACAGCAACAAAAAACAACAGCAACAATAACAACAGCAACAATAACAACAGCAACAATAACAACAGCAACAATAACAACAGCAACAATAACAACAGCAACAATAACAACAGCAACAATAACAACAGCAACAATAACAACAGCAACAATAACAACACAACAATAACAACAGCAACAATAACAACAGCAACAATAACAACAGCAACAATAACAACAGCAACAATAACAACAGCAACAATAACAACAGCAACAAAAACAAACAGCAACAATAACAACAGCAACAATAACAACACAACAATAACAACAGCAACAATAACAACAGCAACAATAACAACAGCAACAATAACAACAGCAACAATAACAACAGCACAACAATAACAACAACAACAACAATAACAATAACAACAACAATAACAACAGCAACAATAACAACAGCAACAATAAGAACAGCAACAATAAGAAAAACAACAATAAGAACAGCAACAATAGCAACAGCAACAATAACAACAACAACAACAATAACAACAGCAACAATAACAACAGCATGGAAATAAATGGTATAAAATACCGACACAATAGAAATATTAACACATATGCAGTATAATGTGATCCTTTATTGTCAACGTTTCGCCCACACAGTGGGCTTTTTCAAGTCACAAACAGATCTACCTGGGGTGGAAGGTACGCAAGTATTTATAGTCAGGTTCAGAATGTTGAGGTCAGGTGGAGAATGCTGCATCTGATGATGTACCGAGTGGGGTTATAGAGTCTAAAATATTGGGTAGCTTGGAAGGGAGATTGGATAAGACACTGCCGAGAAGAGATACATAGTCCTCCCCACCAACTCCATTGCCAAACATGTTTCCAACATCTTTTCCAATACCTCATTCCAAGTATCTACCTCCACAACCACGACCATCAAGAATATTACCAGTAATAGACAGGACAAGCTTCCATCCTCTGCAGGGGTATACATAATCCCTTGTAATGACTGCAACAAATTATACGTGGACGAAACATCAAGGGACCTCCAAACACGTATTTCAGAACACTAATACGCAAGCAGGGGGAACATAAACACATGCAGTTTAATGTCATCCTTTGTTGACAACGTTTCGCCCACACAGTGGGCTTTTTCAAGCAGGTCTGACGATGAACATCAAAATGGTATACAGTACCGACAGGTTGGTAGATAAGACACATAGGCAACAGTTAGGCAACTTTATTCCGAAACGTTTCGCCTACACAGTAGGCTTCTTCAGTCGAATACAGAAAGTAGGCAGGAACAGTAGAGATGTGAAGACGATGTAATCAGTCCATCACCCTTGAAGTCGTAGAATTTGAGGTTGTCAGTCCCTCAGCCTGGAGAAGTTCCTGACTATGGAACTGAACTTCTCCAGGCTGAGGGACTGACAACCTCAAATTCTACGACTTCAAGGGTGATGGACTGATTACATCGTCTTCACATCTCTACTGTTCCTGCCTACTTTCTGTATTCGACTGAAGAAGCCTACTGTGTAGGCGAAACGTTTCGAAATAAAGTTGCCTAACTGTTGCATATGTGTCTTACCTACCAGATCTGACGATACAACGAATGCCTGTGTACAACACCGTTATTCATTCAACCATTTAATAAACTACAGAAAGGGTAAGACACTTGTGAAACATCTGGGTATCTTTATTGTAGACGTTTCGCCATCCAGTGGCTTTATCAATACAAATTCTAGGACATAACTTGAAGACAGTAGAACTATGTACAGAAGATGAGGTAATCAGTCCCTCAACCTAGGAGTTGGTGCGAACAGCACCATAGTCGTGGTATTATATACCATTCGTACACAAACTACAGAAACTCAAGACTTATCGCCACAGAAGACAACACTCAATACCGAAGAATCCTGGAATCATCGCTTATGTCTATATCCAACAACTTCAACCAGAATAATGGCTTCTATAACATAGCTGAACCACTCGCCAAGAAACTTCTTCAACGTTATCCCACATAAGAACATAGGAATGGAAGAACACTACCCAATATTTTAGCTACCCAATATTTTAGACTCTATAACCCCACTCGGTACATCATCAGATGCAGCATTCTCCACCTGACCTCAACATTCTGAACCTGACTATAAATATTCGCGTACCTTCCACCCCAGGTAGATCTGTTTGTGACTTGAAAAAGCCCACTGTGTGGGCGAAACGTTGACAATAAAGGATCACATTATACTGCATATGTGTTAATATTTCCAATAACAACAGCAACAATAACAACAGCAACAATAACAACAACAACAATAACAACAGCAACAATAACAACAGCAACAATAACAACAGCAACAATAACAACAGCAACAATAACAACAGCAACAATAACAACAACAACAATAACAACAGCAACAATAACAACAGCAACAATAACAACAGCAACAATAACAACAGCAACAATAACAACAGCAACAATAACAACAGCAACAATAACAACAGCAACAATAACAACAGCAACAATAACAACAGCAACAATAACAACAGCAACAATAACAACAGCAACAATAACAACAACAACAATAATAACAGCAACAATAACAACAACAACAATAACAACAACGAGAATAACAACAGCAACGAAGAACCAGAAGAAGAACAACAAGAATAACAAAGAATAATAACAAATGACAAAACACCACCACACCACCACCACCACCAACACAACAACAACAACAACAACAACAACAACAACAACAACAACAACAACAACAGCAACAAACAAACATACAAACAAATAAAAACAATTACCGATTCAAACACGAGCAGTCCCTCCATCTATCACTCCATCTATCACCCCATCTATCACTACATCTATCACCCCATCTATCACTACATCTATCACTCCATCTATTACCCACAAAGTTCCATCTATCGCTCCATCTACCACTCCATCTATCACTCCATCTATCACCCTGACTACCACTCCATCTATTACTACATCTATTACCCACAACAACTCCGTCTATTACCCCATCTATCGCTCCATCTATCACTCCATCTATCACTCCAACTATCACTCCTGCTATCACCCATATATCACTCCATCTATTACCCCATCTATCACTCCATGTATCACCTCATCTATCACCCTATCTATCACCCATCGATCACTCCATCTATTGCCCCATCTATCACTCCATCTATTACCCCATCTATCACTCCATCTATTACCCCATCTATCACCCCATCTATTACCCCATCTATTACCCCATCTATCACCCCATCTATTATTCCATCTGTCATTCCACCCATCACTCCATCTATTACCCAAAATAACTCCATCTATCACTCCATCTATTACTCATGTATCACTCCATCTCTCACTCCATCTATCACCCCATCTATCATTCCATCTGTCATTCCACCCATCACTCCATCTATTACCCAAAATAACTCCATCTATCACTCCATCTATCACTCCATCTATGGACATTTCGTCTTTTAATTCAGAAAACAGAGAACACCGTCTATTTAGACCCAATTGTCAGCTTATTATTAAAGTAATTAATATGATAATTTGTGATCTCTCTCTCTCTCTCTCTCTCTCTCTCTCTCTCTCCTCTTCTCTCTCTCTCTCTCTCTCTCTCTCCTCTCCCTTCCCCTCTCCTCTCTCTCTCTCCCCTCTCTCTCTCTCTCTCTCTCCTTCTCCTCTCTCTCTTCTCTCTTCTCTCTCTCTCCTTCTCTCTCCTCTCTCTCTCTCCTCTCTCTCTCATCTCTCTCTCTCCCTCCTCTCTCTCCCCTCTCTCCTCTCTCCTCTCTCTCTCTCTATCTATCTAACTCTATCTATCTACCTATCTATCTATCTACCTATCTCTGAAAGTAATATGAATGGTGGAAGTATTGTGGATGGTGGTAGTAACATGGATGGTGGTAGTATTGTGGATGTTGGTAGTAACATTGGATGGTGGTAGTATTGTGGGTGTATGGATGGTGTGGTAGTAATATTTGGATGGTGGTAGTATTCTGGATGGTGGTAGTAATAATGGAATGGTGGGGGTAAAAGGGTTGGTTTTGGGTGGTGGTAGTAACATGGATGGTTGTATATTGTGGGTGGTGGTAGTAAATGGATGGTGGTAGTATTATGGATGGTGGTAAGTAATATGGATTGTGGTAGTAAATGGATGGTGGTAGTAATATGGATGGTGGTAGTATTGTGGATGGTGGTAGTAATATGGATGGTGGTAGTATTGTGGATGGTGGTAGTATTGTGGATGGTGGTAGTAATGTGGATGGTGGTAGTAATGTGGATGGTGGTAGTTTTGTGGATGGTGGTAGTAATATGGATGGTGGTAGTATTGTGGATGGTGGAGTATTGTGGATGGTGGTAGTAATGTGGTTGGTGGTAGTATTGTGGATGGTGGTAGTAATATGGATGGTGGTAGTATTGTGGATGGTGGTAGTAATATGGATGGTGGTAGTATTGTGGATGGTGGTAGTATTGTGGATGGTGGTAGTATTGTGGATGGTGGTAGTAATGTGGATGGTGGTAGTAATGTGATGGTGATAGTATTGGTGGATGGTTGGTAGTATTGTGGATGGTGGTAGTAATTGGATGGTGGTAGTATTGTGGATGGTGTAGTAATATGGAGGTGGTAGTTTTTGTGGATGGTGGTAGTATTGTGGATGGTGGTAGTATTGTGGTGTGTAGTATTATGGGAAGGTGGTTTGTATTGGTGGATGTGGTAGTAATAGGATGGTGGTAGTATTGTGGATGGTGGTAGTAATATGGATGGTGGTAGATTGTGGGTGGTGGTATATTAGGATGGTGGTAGTATTTTGTGATGGTGGTATAATATGGATGGTGGTAAATGTGGATGGTAGTAGTAAATTTTGGATTGTGGTAATATTGTGGATGGGGGTAGTAATATGGAGGTGGTAGTATTGTGGATGGTGGTAGTAATATGGATGGGAATAGTATTGTGGATGGTGGTAGTATTGTGGATGGTGGTAGTTTGTGATGGTAGTACCTAACAGGATGTGAGTACTTTGCAGGGTGGTAGTAATATGGATGGTGGTAGTATTAATGGAGGTGGTTCGTATATGAAGTGGTATTTGTGGATGGTGTAGTAATATGGATGGTGGTAGTATTGTGGATGTGTAGTAATGTGGAAGATGTTCCTGTTCCGTTTTCCTGTTAACACTATTCTCAACAGTATACTACGCCTTTGCAGTGTGAACTACTTGCCGTTTGCTGTTCTTGTATATTAACACCACTGGCATTTCTCTGTATCCTTGGGATTCTCTGTATTTGTGTTTAATAAAGCTATTATATAGGAAAAAAGGGAGAAACAGAGATAAATAGAAAAAGAAAGTAGAAATGGAGAAGGAGAGACAGCTGACAGCCGGTCAATTCACCCCCCCCCCAATTTTCTCCTTCCCTCCAACCACTCTCAATGCCCTTGTTCCCCTCTTCCTTCCCTTGTCCCTTCATATCTACCCTATTCCCCCTCCTTTCCTCTCTCCCCTTACCACAATCCCCTCACCCCATTTGGACCACTGTGTACCCAGTCTGCTCCTGAGTACATATGGTACTCTACGTTCTCCTCCCTCAGTCCTACTATAGGATATAATATATATATATATAATATAATATATATATATATATATTATATTACTATAGAAATATATATTATATATCTATATAAAATGTATATATATGAAGAGAGAGACAGAAAGAGAGAAGAGAGAGAGAGAGAGGAGAGAAAGGGATAATGAAACAATGTACTTTTGTCAGATGTTTCGTGCAAGACATTGTAAGTGTTGTTATATATATTGTGGCTGCTTTTCCTTGGAATAAAGTTCAATATTTTCCTTGGAAGAAAGTTCAACATTTTCCTTAGAAGAAAGTTCAGTATTTTCCTTGGAAGAAAGTTCAGTATTTTCCTTGGAAGAAAGTTCAATATTTTCCTTGGAAGAAAGTTCAATATTTTCCTTGGAAGAAAGTTCAACATTTTCCTTAGAAGAAAAATTCAGTATTTTCCTTGGAAGAAAGTTCATATTTTCCTTGGAAGAAAGTTCAGTAATTTTCCTTGGAAGAAAATTCAACATTTTCCTTGGAAGAAAGTTCAGTATTTTCCTTGGAAGAAAGTTCAATATTTTCCTTGGAAGAAAGTTCAACATTTTCCTTAGAAGAAAGTTCAGTATTTTCCTTGGAAGAAAGTTCAGTATTTTCCTTGGAAGAAAATTCAACATTTTCCTTGGAAGAAAGTTCAGTATTTTCCTTGGAAGAAAGTTCAGTATTTTCCTTGAAAGAAAGTTCAGTATTTTCCTTGGAAGAAAGTTCAACATTTTCCTTGGAAGAAAGTTCAGTATTTTCCTTGGAAGAAAGTTCAACATTTTCCTTGGAAGAAAGTTCAACATTTTCCTTGGAAGAAAGTTCAACATTTTCCTTGGAAGAAAGTTCAGTATTTTCCTTGGAAGAAAGTTCAACATTTTCCTTGGAAGAAAGTTCAACATTTTCCTTGGAAGAAAGTTCAACATTTTCCTTGGAAGAAAGTTCAACATTTTCCTTGGAAGAAAGTTCAATATTTTCCTTGGAAGAAAGTTCAGTATTTTCCTTGGAAGAAAGTTCAACATTTTCCTTGGAAGAAAGTTCAGTATTTTCCTTGGAAGAAAGTTCAATATTTTCCTTGGAAGAAAGTTCAACATTTTTCCTTGGAAGAAAGTTCAACATTTTCCTTGGAAGAAAGTTCAACATTTTCCTTGGAAGAAAGTTCAATATTTTCCTTGGAAGAAAGTTCAGTATTTTCCTTGGAAGAAAGTTCAGTATTTTCCTTGGAAGAAAGTTCAATATTTTCCTTGGAAGAAAATTCAACATTTTCCTTGGAAGAAAGTTCAATATTTTCCTTGTCGAAAGTTCAATGTCTGGACGACTTAAGGTCACCTAGAAGTTCCGATCATTTTCTATATTTGAGCCAATTTCTATATTTCCTGTGTTCCTTGTATATAGAAGGAAGGAAGGAAAGAAGAAAGGAAGGAAGGAAGGAAAGAAGAAAGGAAGGAAGGAAGGAAAGAAGAAAGGAAGGAAGGAAGGAAAGAAGAAAGGAAGGAAGGAAGGAAAGATGAAAGGAAGGAAAGAAAAAGGAAGGAAAGGAAGGAAGGAAGGAAGGAAGGAAAGAAGAAAGGAAGGAAGGAAGGAAAGATAAAGGAAGGAAGGAAAGAAGAAAGGAAGGAGGAAGGAAGGAAGGAAGATGGAGGAAAGGAAGGAAAGAAGAAAGGAAGGAAGGAAGAAAGGAAGGAAGGAAGGAAGGAAGGAAGGAAGGAAAGAAGAAAGGAAAGAAGGAAGGAAGGAAGGAAGGAAGGAAGGAAGGAAGGAAAGAAGAAAGGAAGGAAGGAAGGATGGAAGGAAGGAAGGAAAGAAGAAAGGAAAGAAGGAAGGAAGGAAGGAAGGAAGAGGAAGAAGGAAGAGAAGAAAGGAAGGAAGGAAGGAAGGAAGGAAAAAAGAAAGGAAGGAAGGAAGAAAGGAAGGAAGAAAGGAAGGAAGGAAGAAAGGAAGGAAAGAAAGGAAGGAAGGAAGAAAGGAAGGAAGGAAGAAAGGAAGGAAGAAAGGAAGGAAGGAAGGAAGGAAGAAAAAAAGGAAAGGAAGGAAGGAAGAAAGGAAGGAAGAAAGGAAGGAAGGAAGAAAGGAAGAGAAAGAAGGAAGGAAGGAAGGAAGGAAGGAAGGAAGGAAGGAAGGAAAGAAGAAAGGAAGGAAGGAAGGAAGGAAGAAAGGAAGGAAGGAAGGAAGGAAGGAAGGAAGGAAGGAAGGAAGGAAGGATGGAAGGTGTGTGGCAGAAAACATGGGTGTTACAAAGCCAGCAACACATTGCAACACTTGTGTTGCACCTTCTAAATCCTGACGCTGATGACTTCAGCAAAAAATATTTATCTATTTGGATCTAGAGGTCTGGTCGTGGACCTGGCTGCGGGGGCGTTGACCCCCTGGAACTCCCTTCCAGGTAGACTCCCCTCCAGGTATATCCCAGGTAGTCTCTGGGCATACTCCAAGTAGACTCCACGTAGACTCCTCTCCAAGTACACTCAGGTAGACTCCAGGCATACTCTAGGTAGACTCCAAGCATACTCCAGGTAGACTCCAGGTATACTCCAGGTAGACTCCAGGTATCCCGTCTTCAGCATTCTGTTTATCTACCTCTTATAAAATGTTCAATTTAATCGGAGTTAGAGATACGAGGATGTCATAAGTGCGAACACTGTTCAATCTCACATAATTTTGACATCGTTTCTAAAGGTAAAGACTTGTTTTATTAACGTAGAATTGCCAAGATGATAAATGAGACACTTGAGCAGCATCTGGGTATCCTTATTCTGGAAATGTTTCGCCAGGCCAGTGACTTCTTCAGTACAGTGCGGAGGAAGGAGGAGTTTGAGGCAAACAGTCCCTTTCAGCCTGAGCCCTTGTTCTCCATCAGTCTTGGCAGGCCGTCTGTGTTCCCCTCACCAAAACCAGGGGTGTGGGGACGTCGTGTTCCCCTCACAACCATGTGTCGGAGGGTCTGTGATTCCCTCAAAACCAGTGGGGGGGCTTTTGATTCCCCTCAAAACCAGTTTTGGGGGACGTCTTGATTCCCCTCACAACCAGTGGTGGGGACACTGTGATTCCCCCACAAAGTGGGGGGGACGTCCTTTGATTCCCCCACAACCATTGTGGGGGCCTGTGTTTCCCCCCACAACCAGTTGGGGGGACTCTAGATTCCCCTCAAAACCCCGTGTGTGGGGACATCTGTGATTCCCCCAAACATGTGGGGGGACTCTTGTTTCCCCCACACCCAGTGTGTGGGGACGTCGGTTTCCCCCCAAAACCCCATTTTGGGGGAGTCTATGTTTCCCCCCCCAAACCAGTGTGGGGGGACGTCTGTATTCCCCTCACAACCAGTGGTGGGGCATCTGTGTTTCCCCCCCAAAACCAGTGTGAGGACGTCTGTGACCCCCCTCACAACCGTGTGGGGGAGTCTGTGATTCCCCTCACAACCAGTGGTGGGGACATCTGTATTTCCCCTAAAAACCAGGTGTGGGACGTCTGTGATTCCCCCAAACCAGGTGTGGGAACGTCTGATTCCCCCAAAAAACCAGTGGGGGGGACGTCGTGATTCCCCCACACCAGGTTGGGGACGTCAGTGATTCCCCCCACAACCTGGGGGGGACGTCAGTGTTCCCCCCCATAACCGTGTGGGGGGACGCAGTGATCCCCCACAAAAATCACATGGGGAGAATCAATCCAACTTTAGGTAAACCCCCCACCCCCCCTTCCCTAAAAAACCTCTCCCCTCCCATAGAAAATCCCCCTTTTCCCCCTAAATCCGCATCGCCCAAATTCAGACGAGAGGGATTGGCTCGATAGGGGTGTTATTGGTCCAAAAGTAGTTGTACAACGTCCCCCGGGAGGTGCTAGCTTCTTCACCCCCCCCCTATCCCCCCCCCCTCTTCCCCCCTTCCCCTCTCTCTCTCCCCCTCTCTTTTCCCCTCTTTCCCTATACGAAACACACACACACACACACACACACACACACATTTTTTTTTTAAAAATATATATTAAATCTAAAAATTATATATTTTTATAATAATATATATATATAAATAATAAAATTTTTAAATATATTATTATAAAATTTTAAAATTTTATTATATAATAAATATTTATTAATATATATATATATTATATATAAAAATAATATAATATATAAAGAGAGAAGAAAAGAGAGTGAGAAATCCTTTTTCCCTGGGGGAAAAAGAAAGTATATATTTCTTACTCCCTAAAATTTTTACTAATTTCCCCCGAGATAATGAGATTTTCCCGGTTAGGTTTTTACGAATTCCCTGCCCCCCCTGGTTGGGAAATAGGGGCACTCATACCCTCCCCCCACTCCTGCCCCCCTACCTCTGCTTCCCCTACTCCTGCTCCCCCACCCAGGTTCCCCAACCCCTGCCCCCCGGGGGGGATTACCCCTGGCGTACCAAAAACCCCCGCGGGTTTATTTTGGGGATTTATGGTCATATATTTTTTTTTGGGGTATTAGTTGTCCTGGGGTAAATCCCCATGGGGGGGGGAAGGGAGAGGGGGAGGGGAGGGGAACATAAAGGAGTTTAGTGCTAGGGGGGGGAAGGAAAAAAGGGGGGGGAGGGGGGGATGAAGGATGGTTGAGGGAATGGGGATGAAGGGGGGGGGAGAGGAGAAGGGGGGGGGGAGAGAAAAGGGGCGAGAGAGGAGAAGAGGGAGAAAAAGAGGGAGAAGGGGAAAAAAAGAGAGGGAGAAGGGGGAGAAAAAAGAGGGAGAAGGGGAAAAAAGAGAGGGGAAAAAATGAAGGGAGAAGAGGGGGAAAAAAGAGGGAGAAAAAGGGGGAGGGCGAAGGGGGAGAAAAAAAGGGGAAAAGGGGAGAAAAGAGAGGCCCCGGGGAAAAAATCGAGAACATAAGAACATAAAAAAGGGGGAAACATGCGGGGGAATTTTTTCCCCATACAGCAGGTCCTTTAAATCTCCCCTAACAAAACATTTCCCCAAACCCTTTTTCAATGCCCCCCCCAAAGAAAAAAGCTCTGTGTGAAAGTCCCATCAAATCCCCCCCTCCCATCAGACTTACCCAAACCCAAATTTTTGAAACTCCCCAAAAGTCCCAGCCTAAATAACCCAACTAGGAGACTTTTTCCACTCATAAATCCCCCCTATTTCCAAAAAAATACTTTCCTATCCTTTTTCAAAATCTAAACTTATCTAATTTAAATCATTCTGGGTCTCTCTTGGAGAGATATCTCAAGCCCTTTTTAATACCCTTTATTAAACCTTTTTCCCCAATATACACTTCGATCGGGTCTCCCCTCATTCTCGCTAGCAAGTAAAAGTCTTTAAGAGCTTCAATCTTTTTCATAAGGAAGTTTCTAATGCTTTTTAATTAATTTAGTCATCCTACGCTGAATGTTTTCTAACAAATTTATGCCATTCGTAATATGGAGCCCAAAAACAGCTGCATAATCTAGGGAGGCCTTATTGATGATAAAGGGCGTAGGGACCTCTGGTTCTGTTCTTAACTTCTTGATAAAAATCCAGTAATTTTTTGCCTTATACTACCTTAGGCATCTTCTTGGTTTAAAGGTTGCTGCTCAAAACCCCAAAAATCCTTTTCGCAATCCGATGGCTAATTTTTACATCTTTTAATTACAAGACTAGGGTTAGGGGGCACCCCAAGCTTCAAAACCTTCATTTATCTACTTGAACTGCATCAAACCATTTTTCGACCAAAAAATAAGTTTTTTTAAAAATCCCCTGAATTTTCCAAAAAATTACGTTTGAATAAATTTTCCCTCCCTTTTGTGTCATGGGCGAATTTGCTCATATCGCATAATTCCCCCTCATCAAGATCTTGATATATATTATAAAAAACAAGGGGCCCCAAAGACTGATCCCTGTGAACGCCATTTGTTACAGACCCCCCCACTGGGAAATTCCCCCCATTTAGGGACACCCCTCGCTTCCGTCTGACCAGACTCGACCCACGAGGCACTTTTTTCCCCCAAATCCAGAGCCCACTTTCTTTAACATTTTATGGGCGGAACTCATCAAAAGCCTTATAAAACTATAAATAATTTCAAATTCTTTATTTTTCAACACCCCAAAAAGGGTTTACGAAGAAAGTTAAAAAATTTAGTTAGACAAGACCGGCCTCTTGGTCCATGCTGAGTTCATTAATCAAGCTAGCTTATCGAGATGGCTTTTTATAATCTCAGCTTAATTGACTCTAGTATTTCCCTACAATTGAGGTCGGGCCTTTTGGGGGGTAATTTGACGTAACGACTTGTCCCCTTTTAAAAAAATAGGAAATTTATAGAATTTTCCAAAATTCAGACACAAAACCCGTTTAAAGAGAAAAATTTAAAAAAATATTATTTAAAGGGTTCACAGATTTTCCATTTTGCTTCCCTTTAAGAACCCTTAAAAAAAACCCCATCAGGACCCGGGGACTTATTTTGCTTTAGTTGTCTATCTTCTTTTCCCAAACCTTTCCTAGGACGGTGTTACTAAATTTTTTTCTAGCCCCCTATAAAAATCATTTATTTGAATACCGTAAACATTAAAGAATAAATTAAAAATCGTTGAATGACATGCTTATACACGTTGATGACATACTTAACACTTGATGACATGACTTAACACATTAGCATCTTATACACGCGATGACATGACTTTTAAAAAGTTTGACATGACTTTTTCACGTTGTGACATATTTTACACTTTTGAATGCATTACACTTTAGACAAATTACCTTTTTAACATGACTTATACACGTTTATGACTGACTTATACCGTTGATGACTGACTTTAATACGTTATGACTGATTTTACACGTTGAGAATAACTTATACACGTTTTATGAATATTTTACCGTTTGAGACATACTTTTACATTGATGACATACTTATACAAATTGATGAATGAATTTTCACGTTATGACATGACTTATACACTTTTATATATGATTATAAATTGATGACGTGACTTATGCACGTTTTTGACATGACTTATACCGTTGATGACTGACTTTCACACGTTGATGACCAGCTTATCACTTGGACATGTTTTGCACAATGTGATTAAAACATCACACAAATACAGAGTTTAAAGTGGGTTTAGAGGAATTGACTAGATTGGGCCAGTGGGGGGACTTGGAACGCCTAACAGGGCCATAGGCCCCCTGTCAGGCCCCGTCACCAAGGTTGGTTGCTTAGATTAGGGTTTAGTTAGGTTAGGGGAGGTTAGGTTTAGGTTAGGTTGGTTTTGGGTTTGGTTTTGGGTTTGGTTTTGGTTAGGTTTTGGTTAGGGTTGGTTAGCTAGGTTAGATTAGGTTAGGGTAGGTTTAAATTTAGGGTTTGGTTGTTGGTTTAGGTTAGGTTTTTTAGGTTAGTAGGTTAATTGGTTAGGTTAGTTAGGTTAGGTTAGGTTGGTTAGGTTAGGTTGGTTAGGTTCGTTGGGGAATTAGGGTTTTTTAGGGTTAGGTTAGGGTTTGGTTTGGTTAGGTTGGTTAGGTTTTGTTAGGTTTGTTAGGTTAGTTTTTGGTTAGGTTAGGGAGGTTAGGGTTGGGTTGGTTAGTTTAGATTTTGGGTTTCGTTAGGTTTGTTTTGGTTTTTTTAGGGTTGGTTAGGGGTTTAAATTGGTTTTGATTAGGTTAGGTTTTGGGGTTTGGTTAGGCAGTTAGGTTAGGTTTGGTTGGGTTTAAATTTTGGGTTAATTTTGGTTTGGTTAGGTTAGGTAGTTTTTTAGGTTAGTTTTGGGTTTGGTTAGGTTAGGTTAGGTTAGGGAGTTAGATTAGGTTAGGTTAGGTTACGTTACGTACTACGTTACTTCATTACGTTACTTTATTACGATAAAAGTTACATTAGGTGTTTGGCAATAATACCTGGGGTAATGAGGGACTATCGTTTTGACGCGACACCCAAGTGACGCCAGACTGAGGATCTAGTCACCCACCACCTTACACATCTTTTTCCCGTATCCAAGGGAAAAAAGAAAAGAGAATTACTAAAAGAGAGGGATTTTAAAGGGAGATAAAATGCGGGTGTAAGAGAGGAAAATAGACCCAAATTACCAGTAATAGTTTAAAACAAATATTTAAAACTCAATAGAGGGGGATTTTCATGAAAAAAAGCCAGATTAATAGCTCAAACAGAACGGATTTTTTATCTAGACAGAACTGAATATACTTTTCTTAACCCTTTTAGAGACAGACAGTGGCTAGACGATAGCTGGAGAAACACCCCGGGGGTTAGACTTTTTTCAAACACAGGAGAGCACTGGGGGACATGGGGGGACATGGAGGGGGGATGAAAGATACTGGAAAGCATGAGGGAGCCTGGAGGACACTGAGGGGGCCTGGGGGGAGCACTGGAGGGACACGAAGGGATACGGAGAGAGATGGGGGAGATGGGGGGAGAATGGGGGGAGCATGAAGGGATACGAGAGAGCACGGAGGGAGGACTGAACCAGGAGGGGGCATGAAGGGGGTACTAAAAAAAAGAGTGGGGGAGCACTGGAGGGACCTGGAGGGCACTGGGGGGGGGAAAATGGAGGGAGCACTGGAGGACATAGAGGGAACACTGGGGGGGCACTGGAGAAACACTGGGGGAGCACTGGGGGGAACACTGGAGGGAGCACGGGGGAAACACTGAAGGGAACACTGGAGGGAAAACGGAGAGAACACTGAGGGGGCACTGGGGAGCACTGGAGGGAGCATGGGGGGGAAAACGGAGGGTGCCTGGGGGGAGCACCGAGAGAACATGGGGGAACACTGGAGAAACGCTGGAGAGAACCCAGAGGGAAAAACGGAGAGAACATGAGGGGGCACTAAATGGAACTTGGGGGGAGCACTGGGGGGGAGCACTAAGGAGCACTAGAGGGGGAAAATGGAAGAACACTGGGAAGAACCTGGAGGGAGCACTGGGGGAACACTTTAGGGGCACGAGGAGTACGGAGGGACATGGAGGGGGCATGGAGGGAGCATGGAGGGAGCACTGGAGGGCAGATACAGGGGCACTGGAGGGCATGGGGGAACAGGAGAGAATACTGGAAAACACTGGGGGGAACTCAAGGGGCATGGTGGAACACTGGATGGGGCCTAAGGGGAAAACTGGAGGAGCACTGGAGGGAACACTGGAGGGGAAAGCTGGAGGACACTGGAGGGAAAACCTTGAGGGAACACGGAGGGGAACGCGGGGGACACTGGGGGGAACACGGGGGGGAAAACGGGGGGGAAATGGAGCACTGGGGGGGAACACTGGAAGGGGGCATGGAGGGGCACTGGAGGGGGAAAACGGAGGGGAAACTGGAGGGGAAAACCCGGAGGACACTGGGGAGAACACTGGAGGAACACTGGAGGGGAAAACCCGGAAGCACTGAGGGAAAACTGGGGGAGCACTGGAGGAACC
>NC_069406.1:38911750-38924250 GCF_026875155.1 Cherax quadricarinatus
CCTACACCCACACATAACGCTACACTGACGTTACTACACACGCATATAACGTACATGACATCACTACAGCCACACATAACGCTACACTGACTCACTACACCCCACATAACGCTACACTGACATACTACAGCCACACTAACGCTACACTGACATTCGCTACACCCAACAAAACGCTACTTGATATCACTACAGCGACATAACGCTACACTGACATCACTACAGCCCCCATAAGGGTACACTCACATCACTACAGCACACATAACGCTACACTGACATCACAAACCCTTTACATAACGCTACACTGATATCACTGCAGCCTCACATAACTCTACATGAATCACTACGCCACACATAACGCTGCACTGACATCACTACACCCACACAAACGCTACATGACATCACTGCAGCCACACAAAACGCTACACGGGACATCACTACACCCACACAAACGCTACACGACATCACTACACCCACACATAACGCTACACTGACATCACTACAGCCACACATAACGCTACACTGACATCACTACACCCACACATAACGCTACACTGACATCACTACAGCCACACATAACGCTACCTGACATCTACACCCCACACATAAACGCTACACTGACATCACTACAGCCACACATAAACGCTACACTGACATCACTACAGCCACACATAACGCTACATGACATCACTACAGCCACACAAAACGTACACCGACTCACTACACCCACACATAACGCTACACTGACATCATTACAGCCACACATAACGCTACATTGACATCACTACACCCAAACATAACGCTACACTGAAGTCATTACAGCCACACATAAAGCTACACTGACATCACTACACCCACACATAACGCTACACTGAAGTCACTACAGCCCACTTTAAAGCTACACTGACATCACTACAGCCACACATAACGCTACACTGACATCATTACAGCCACACATGACGCTACACTGACGTTACTACACACGCATATAACGCTACACTGACGTCACTACAGCCACACATAACGCTACACTGACATCACTACACCCACACATAACGCTACACTGACATCACTACACCCACACATAACGCTACACTGACATCACTACAGCCACACATAACGGTACACTCACATCACTACAGCCACACATAACGCTACACTGACATCACAACACCCATACATAGCGCTACACTGATATCACTGCAGCCTCACATAACGCTACACTGACATCACTACAGCCACACATAACGCTACACTGACATCACTTAAAACCACACATAACGTTTACACTGACATCACTGCAGCCACATATAACGCTACACTGCCCTCACTACACCCCCCACATAACGCTACACTGACATCACTACACCCACACATAACGCTACACTGACATCACTACAGCCACACATGACGCTACACTGACATCACTACACCCACACATAACGCTACACTGACATCATTACACCCACACATAACGCTACACTGACATCACTACACCCACACATAACGCTACACTGACATCACTTAAAAGCCACACATAACGCTACATTGATTCACTACAGCCGCACATAACGCCCCACTGACATCACTACACCCACAAATCGGTACACTCACGTCACTACAACCACACATAACGCTACACTGACATCACAACACCATACATAACGTACCACTGATATCACTGCAGCCTCACAAACGCTACACGACATCACTACCCCAATATAACGCTACACTGACATCACTACAGCCACACATAACGCTACACTGACATCACTACAGCCACACATAACGCTACACTGACATCACTACACCCACACATAACGCTACACTGACATCACTACAGTCACACAAAACGCTACACTGACATCACTACAGCCACACTTTAACGCTTCCAACTGACATCACTACACCCTCACATGACGCTACACTGACTCACTCACCCACACATAACGCTACAATGACATCACTACAGCTACACATAACGTTTCATGACATCATACAGCCACCAAAAAACGCTACATGACATCACTACACCCACACATAACGCTACACTGAAATCACTAAATCCCACGTAACGCTTCACTGACATAAACTACAGCCACACATAACGCTACACTGACATCACTACACCCACACATAACGCTACACTGACATCACTACACCTGCACATAACGCTACACTGACATCACTACACCCTTACATAACGCTACACTTACATCACTGCACCTCCACAAAACGCTACACTGACATCACTGCACCTGCACATAATGCTACACTGACATCACTACACCCACACATAACGATACAATGACATCACTGACATCACTGCATCCACACATAACGCTACACTGACATCACTACACCCACACATAACGCTACACTGACATCACTGCACCTCCACATAACGCTACACTGACATCACTGCACCTCCACATAACGCTACACTGACATCACTGACATCACTACAGCCACACATAACGCCTCCGTTCTGAAGGACGGGGTGGTGGTGTGGCACAGTGCCTTCACTCTGAAGGATGGGGTGGTGGTGTGGCACAGTGCCTTCACTCTGAAGGACGGGGTGGTGATGTGGCACAGTGCCTTCACTCTGAAGGACGGGGTGGTGATGTGGCACAGTGCCTGCACTCTGAAGGACGGGGTGGTGGTGTGGCACAGTGCCTGCACTCTGAAGGATGGGGAGGTGATGTGGCACAGTGCCTGCACTCTGAAGGACGGGGTGGTGATGTGGCACAGTGCCTGCACTCTGAAGGACGGGGTGGTGGTGTGGCACAGTGCCTGCACTCTGAAGGATGGGGAGGTGATGTGGCACAGTGCCTGCACTGTGAAAGACATGACGGGGTGGTGATGTGGCACAGTACCTGCACACTGAAGGGCGGGGTGGTCAACTCACTGTAAATGTTAATCACCCTGGGTAGGTGTGTTATTCACCCTGGGCAAGCGCGTTAATTACCCAGGGAAGGTGTAAGGTCTCTAGTTCCTTACCAAAAGCTGGAACTAGGAAGGTGTGCGTCACAAAGTGGAGGGAGAGAGGGAGAGACGGAGAGGGGAGAGAGGGAGAGAGGGAGAGAGGGAGAGAGGAAGGAAATGAGGGAGTGAGGGAGGGTAAAGTGAGTACGAAAGGAGCTAGGGAGAGCTGTAACAGCTGGTGACATAAGACCACACCCTCTCCCATTGATCACAAGTCAACATATTATAATATATATATATAAAATATATATATATATTATTTATATATATATTATATTATATATATATATTAAAATATTTTATATATATTATTATATATATAAAATTATATTATATATATATATATATAAAATGTATATATATACATATAATATAATATATTTAATATATATATATATTATTATATATATATATTATATATTTTAAATATTTTTAAAATTTTATATATATATATATATATATATTTATATATATTGTATTTTTATATATATATTTTTATATATATTTATATATATTTATATATTATATATATATATATATATATATATATATATATATATATATAATTTATATATAAATATATTATTATATATATTTTTATATATATATTTATTATTTAATATATATATTATATATATGTATATATATTAATATATAATTAATATTAATATATATATATATATATTTAAATAATATATATAATTTAAGTATTGCTGTAATGTTTGGAAAGGGATGATGGGGGAGGGGGAGGGGTGAGAGAGGGTGAGGGAGGGTGAGGAGGGGGGAGGGAGGGTGAGGAGGGTGAGGGAGGGTGAGGAGGGTGAGGGAGGGGAGGGGGTGAGGGGGTGAGGGAGGGTGAGGAGGGTGAGGGAGGGTGAGGAGGGGGTGAGGGAGGGTGAGGGAGGGTGAGGAGGGTGAGGGAGGGTGACGAGGGTGAGGGGGGGTGAGGAGGGTGAGGAGGGTGAGGGAGGGTGAGGGAGGGTGAGGGAGGGTGGGGAGGGTTGAGGGAGGGTGAGGGTGGGTGAGAGAGGATGAGGGAGGGAGAGGAGGGTGAAGAGGGTGAGGGAGGGTGAGGGGGGTGTGGAGGGTGAGGGAGGGGTGAGAGGGATGAGGGAGGGTGGGGAGGGTGAGGAGGGGAGGGAGGGTGAGGAGGGTGAGGAAGGGTGAGGGGGTGAGGAGGGTGAGGGGGGAGAGAGAGGGTTAGGGAGGGTGAGGAGGGGTGAGGAGGGTGAGGAGGAGAGGAGGTGATGGAGGGTGGGGGAGGGTGAGGGAGGGTGAGGGAGGGTGTGAGAGGGTGAGGGTGGGTGAGGAGGGTGAGGGAGGGTGAGGGGGGGTTTGAGGAGGGTGAGGGAGCGTGAGGGAGGGTGAGGGGGTGGGGAGGGTGAGGGGGGTTTGAGGGAGGGTGAGGGAGGGTGAGAGAGGGGGGAGGAGGGGAGGGAGGGTGAGGGAGGGTGAGGAGGGTGGGGAGAGGATGAGGGAGGGTGAGGAGGGTGGGGGTGGGGGAGGGGGAAAGGGGGGAGGGAGGGTGGGGAGGTGAGGGGAGGGTGAGGAGGGTTGAGGTAGGGTGAGGAGGGTGAGGGGGGGTGAGGAGGATGAGGGAGGGTGAGGAGGGTTTGAGGGAGGGTGAGGGAGGGTGAGGGGGGGTGGGGGGGGTTTTGAGGAGGGTGAGGTAGGGTGAGGGAGGGTGAGGGAGGGTGGAGAGAGGTGAGGGAGGGTGAGGAGGGTGAGGAGGGTGAGGGAGGGTTGGAGGGTGAGGAGGGTGAGGGAGGGTAAAGGTAGGGTGAGAGAGGATGAGGGGGTGAGGAGGTGAGTAGGATGAAGGGAGGGTGAGGAGCGTGAGGGGAGGAGTGAGAGGGTGAGGTAGGGTGAGGAGGGTAAAGGGAGGGTAGGGGGGTGAGTAGGGTGAGGGGGAGGGATTTTTGGGCGTGAGGGGGGTGAGGAGGGGTGAGGTAGGGTGAGGGAGGGTGAGGGAGGGTGAGGAGGATAAGGGAGGGTGAGGTGGGTGAGGGAGGGTGAGGGAGGGGGAGGGAGGGTTGAGAGGGAGGGTGGGAGGGTGAGGAGGGGTGAAAAGAGGGGTGAAGGAGGGTGAGGGAGGGTGGGGGGAGGGTGAGGGAGGGTTAGGGAGGGTGAGGGATGGAGGGAGGAGATAGTAGAAGGATGTGGGAAGGAGAGGTCAGAGCAGAGTAGGTCAGCACTCCCTCAGTTGACCTGCTGCACACCTGGGGCAAGGAAGGTACGATGAAAGAAAGAAAGAAAGAAAGAAGGAAGGAAACAAGAACGAAGGAATAAGGAAGTACATACTGCCAGAGTACGCGGGGAAGATAATAGAGGACTTCAGAGTCCGTACTGATACTATCTCAGGAGTACTATCAACAGTACTTGTGTACAGATGATGGACTAGTGTGCTATATCATGGTATTTAAGACCAAGGTCGTAAATCAGAAGACTCTCTCCCCACCCTCCACTCCCTCCAGCCACTACCAACATCAAACACAGGAAGAAAATATCGTGGAATTTAGAGAAGAGATGGAAATGGATGGATGAAATATACTACAACAACAACTGCAACATATGCTACAACATGTACAACAACAACTGCAACATATGCTATAACATGTACAACAACAACTGCAACATATGCTACAACATGTACAACAACAACTGCAACATATACTACAACATGTACAACAACAACTGCAACATATGCTACAACATGTACAACAACAACTGCAACATATACTACAACATGTACAACAACAACTGCAACATATACTACAACATGTACAACAACAACTGCAACATATGCTACAACATGTACAACAACAACTGCAACATATACTACAACATGTACAACAACAACTGCAACATATACTACAACATGTACAACAACAACTGCAACATATACTACAACATGTACAACAACAACTGCAACATATACTACAACATGTACAACAACAACTGCAACATATGCTACAACATGTACAACAACCTCTACTTATTATTATACTTGCTATAAAAACTTTACACACATTAATGTTGCATCTTCTGCCACGAAGTTTTATCCCGTTGTTGACAGTTGTGGACTCGTTCAGATATTTCTTCGTCTTGGTGCATGGCACAAGTGTTCAGTGTCTTGACGGTTTGAATGCGATCTTCTCGTAGTTCCTCTTTCCTGAGAAATCAAACATTGAGGACTGTCAGGCTGTCTTTGTAAGCTTAGTTTCTGAGTGATGGTACCAACTTGGTAGCTCTTGTCTGTACCCTGTCCAGTGATGGTACCAACTTGGTAGCTCTTGTCTGTACCCTGTCCAGTGATGGTACCAACTTGGTAGCTCTTGTCTGTACCCTGTCCAGTGATGGTACCAGCATGGTAGCTCTTGTCTGTACCCTGTCCAGTGATGGTACCAACTTGGTAGCTCTTGTCTGTACCATGTCCAGTGATGGTACCAGCATGGTAGCTTTTGTCTGTACCTGGAGTTTACCTGGAGAGAGTTTCGGGGGTCAACGCCCCCGCGGCCCGGTCTGTGACCAGGCCTCCTGTTCAGTGATGGTACCAACTTGGTAGCTCTTGTCTGTACCCTGTCCAGTGATGGTACCAGCTTGGTAGCTCTTGTCTGTACCCTGTCCAGTGATGGTACCAACTTGGTAGCTCTTGTCTGTACCCTGTCCAGTGATGGTACCAGCTTGGTAGCTCTTGTCTGTACCCTGTCCAGTGATGGTACCGGCTTGGTAACTCTTGTCTGTACCCTCGCTAGTGATGGTACCAACTTGGTAGCTCTTGTCTGTACCCTCTCCAGTGATGGTACCAGCTTGGTAGCTCTTGTCTGTACCCTGTCCAGTGATGGTACCAGCTTGGTAACTCTTGTCTGTACCCTGTCCAGTGATGGTACCAGCTTGGTAACTCTTGTCTGTACCCTGTCCAGTGATGGAACCAGCATGGTAGCTCTTGTCTGTACCCTGTCCAGTGATGGTACCAGCTTGGTAGCTCTTGTCTGTACCCTGTCCAGTGATGGTACCAACTTGGTAGCTCTTGTCTGTACCCTGTCCAGTGATGGTACCAGCTTGGTAGCTCTTGTCTGTACCCTGTCCAGTGATGGTACCAGCTTGGTAACTCTTGTCTGTACCCTCTCTAGTGATGGTACCAACTTGGTAGCTCTTGTCTGTGCCCTCTCCAGTGATGGTCCCAGGTTGGTAACTCTTGTCTGTACCCTGTCCAGTGATGGTACCAGCATGGTAGCTCTTGTCTGTACCCTGTCCAGTGATGGTACCAGCTTGGTAACTCTTGTCTGTACCCTGTCCAGTGATGGTACCAGCTTGGTAACTCTTGTCTGTATCCTGTCCAGTGATGGTACCAGCTTGGTAATTCTTGTCTGTACCCTCTCCAGTGATGGTACCAACTTGGTAGCTCTTGTCTGTACCCTGTCCAGTGATGGTACCAGCTTGGTAACTCTTGTCTGTACCCTGTCCAGTGATGGTACCAGCTTGGTAACTCTTGTCTGTACCCTGTCCAGTGATGGTACCAGCATGGTAGCTCTTGTCTGTACCCTGTCTAGTGATGGTACCAGCATGGTAGCTCTTGTCTGTACCCTGTCCAGTGATGGTACCAGCTTGGTAGGTCCTGTCTGTACTCTGTCCAGTGATGGTACCAACTTGGTAGTTCCTGTCTGTACCCTGTCCAGTGATGGTACCAGCTTGGTAGTTCCTGTCTGTACCCTGTCCAGTGATGGTACCAGCTTGGTACCTCCTGTCTTTACCCTGTCCAGTGATGGTACCAGGTTGGTAGCTCTTGTCTGTACCCTGTCCAGTGATGGTACCAACTTGGTAGGTCTTGTCTGTACCCTGTCCAGTGATGGTACCAGCTTTTAACTCTTGTCTGTACCCTGTCCAGTGATGGTACCAGCTTGGTAACTCTTGTCTGTACCCTGTCCAGTGATGGTACCAACTTGGTAGGTCTTGTCTGTACCCTGTCCAGTGATGGTACCAGCTTGGTAATTCTTGTCTGTACCCTGTCCAGTGATGGTACCAGCTTGGTAATTCTTGTCTGTACCCTGTCCAGTGATGGTACCAGCATGGTAGCTCTTGTCTGTACCCTGTCCAGTGATGGTACCAGCATGGTAGCTCTTGTCTGTACCCTGTCCAGTGATGGTACCAACTTGGTAGCTCTTGTCTGTACCCTGTCCAGTGATGGTACCAGCTTGGTATCTCTTGTCTGTACCCTGTCCAGTGATGGTACCAGCTTGGTAACTCTTGTTTGTACCCTGTCCAGTGATGGTACCAGCATGGTAGCTCTTGTCTGTACCCTGTCCAGTGATGGTACCAACTTGGTAGCTCTTGTCTGTACCCTGTCCAGTGATGGTACCAGCTTGGTAGCTCTTGTCTGTGCCCTGTCCAGTGATGGTACCAGCTTGGTATCTCTTGTCTGTACCTCTCCAGTGAGAGAGAGAGAGAGAGAGAGAGAGAGAGAGAGAGAGTATAGATCGTGGCTGTGATTGGCTGACACGCTCCCTGATTCTGGTCACTGATTGGCTGCTCCATCATGGCAGTCGCCAGGGTTGCCACACACTGCCACACTCTCTCTACTTTACACATTTTAATACCTTTGTTAACATCTATCATATATTACCCATTTGTGATTCTTCTTCTTCTTCTTCTTCTTCTTCTTCTTCTTCTTCTTCTTCTTCTTCTTCTTCTTCTATTTTATTATAATTATTTTATTATTATTATTATTATTATTATTATTATTATTATTATTATTATTATTATTATTATTATTATTATTATTATTATTATTATTTAATAAGAGAGAAGATTGAGGTCAGAGAAACACTGGAGGCTGTGATTGGTTGACTTAGCTGTCACAGCTGGTCCAGGACCATCATCCTGGCTCTTGATTGGTCCCCCCGCTAGGCTGGCAAGGAGCGAGACAGCCATTCACTGCCTGGCAGCTAATCCTGTCTGCTGATTGGCTCGTTTGGCTGTGCTGTGTTAGAGTGACACAGTGTAGTTACGTGTGTGTATGTGTGTGTGTGTGTGTGTGTGTGTGTGTGTGTGTGTGTGTGTGTGTGTGTGTGTGTGTCGCTGGACACATTAAGACAGGCTGGACACATCAAAGACAGGCTGGACATATCAGAGACAAGCTCCACACATTAAATACAGGCTGGACACATTAAAGACAGGCTGAACGCATTAAAAACAGGTTGGACACATCAGAGACAAGCTGGACACATTAAAGACAGGCTAGACACATTAGAGACAGGCTGAACACATTAAAGACAGGCTGGACACATTAAAGACAGGCTGGACACATCAGAGACAAGCTGAACACATTAAAGACAGGATGGACACATTAAAGACAGGCTGGACACATTAAAGACAGGCTGGATACATCAGAGACAAGCTGGGTACATTAAAAACAGGCTGGACACATCAGAGGCAGGCTGGACACATTAAAGACAGGCTGGACACATTAAAGACAGGCTGGATACATCAGAGACAGGCTGGACACATTAAAGACAGGATGGACACATTAAAGACAGGCTTGGACACATTAAAGACAGGCTGGATACATCAGAGACAGGCTGGACACATTAAAGACAGGATGGACACATTAAAGACAGGCTGGACACATTAAAGACAGGCTGGATACATCAGAGACAGACTGGACACATTAAAGACAGGATGGACACATTAAAGACAGGCTGGACACATTAAAGACAGGCTGGACACATCAGAGACAGGCTGAACACATTAAGGACAGGCTGGACATATTAAAAACAGATTGGTTACGTTAAAGACAGGCTGGACACATTAAACACAGGCTGGACACATTAAGGACACATATATTCTCTCCTTTCCCTTGCTTCTCAACACCCATTTATCGACTAATGGGTGGAGGAGAGGTCGCTAATGGGGAGGGAGACCCACTAATGGGTTTTAATGGCACGAGACGGTAAAAGATCTCACTTTGAGAGGTGAGGGGGAAGAGTAGTGGAGTGGAGGGGGAGGGGGAGGGGAGGGGAAAGAGTAGTGGAGGGGAATAGGGAGGTGGGAGGGGGAGGGGGAAGAGTAGTGGAGGGGGAAGGAGTAGGGGGAGAGGAGGGACAAGGGGTAGGAGAAAGTGTATAGAACCTGGTTAGAAGGATTATGGAACCTGGTTAGAAGGACTATGTAACCTGGTTAGAAGGACTATGGAACCTGGTTAGAAGGACTATGGAACTGGTTAGAAGGCTATGGAATCTGGTTAGAAGGACTATGGAATCTGGTTAGAAGGACTAATGTGAAATACTGGTTAGAAGGACTATGGAATCTGGTTAGAAGGACTATGGAACCTGGTTAGAAGGACTATGTAACCTGGTTAGAAGGACTATGTAACCTGGTTAGAAGGACTATGGAATCTGGTTAGAAGGACTATGGAATCTGGTTAGAAGGACTATGGAACCTGGTTAGAAGGACTATGGAATCTGGTTAGAAGGTCTATGGAACATGGTTAGAAGGACTATGGAATCTGGTTAGAAGGACTATGGAACCTGGTTAGAAGGACTATGGAACCTGGTTAGAAGGACTATGGAACTGGTTAGAAGGACTATGGAATCTGGTTAGAAGGACTATGGAACCTGGTTAGAAGGACTATGGAACCTGGTTAGAAGGACTATGGAATCTGGTTAGAAGGTCTATGGAACCTGGTTAGAAGGTCTAAGGAACCTGGTTAGAAGGTATAGGGAACCTGGTTAGAAGGTCTATGGAACCTGGTTAGAAGGATTATGGAACCTGGTTAGATGGACTATGGAACCTGGTTAGAAGGTCTATGGAACCTGGTTAGAAGGTCTATGGAACCTGGTTTGAAGGATTATGGAACCTGGTTAGAAGGACCATGGAACCTGGTTAGGTCTATGGAACCTGGTTTGAAGGATTATGGAACCTGGTTAGAAGGATTGTGGAACCTGGTTACAAGGACTATAGAACCTGGCATTATGTGAGATAGGCAGACAAGGAAGGCGCCCAGAGTTATAGGTGCAGGAGGAGCTAGTCTGCTGGCAGCAGGTTGGAGAGTCTTCTGGCAGCAGGTTGGAGAGTCTGCAGGCAGCAGGTTGGAGAGTCTGCTGGAGAGAGGGAGGGAGGGAGGGAAGGTAGAGGGAGGGAGGGAAAGAGGGAGGGAGGGAAGGTAGAGGAAGGGAGGGAGGGAGGGAGGGAGGAAGGGAAGGTAGAGGGAGGGAGGGAAAGAATTTTAAGGGAGGAGGAAGGTAGAGGGGGGGGGGGGGGGAAATGGAAGGGAACCCAGAGGAGGGAGGGAAGGTAGAGGGGAAGGGAGGGGGGGGAGGGGGGAAAAAGGTGGGAGGGGGGGAGGGAAGGGAGGGGGGAGGGAAGGTAGAGGGGGGGGGGGAAGGAGAGGGGGGGAGGGAGGGGAAGGGAGAGGGAGGGGGAAAAGGAGAGGGAGGGGGAAAAGGTAGAGGGGGAAAGGGTTTAGAGGGAGGGAGGGAGGAGGGAAGGTTAAAAGGGAGGGAGGAAAGGGTAGAGGGAGGGGGAAAAAAGGTGGGGAAAAGAGGAAGGTAGAGGGAGGGAGGGAAAAGGTTTAAGGGAGGGGGGGAGGGGTAGAGGGGGGAAGGTGGGAGGGAGGGAGGGAGGTAGGGAAGGTAGAGGGAGGGGGGGAAAGAGAGGGAGGGGGGGGGGAAGGTAGGGGGAGGGGGAAAAGAAGGGGGGGGGGGGAGGGAGGGGGGGGAAGGTAGGGGGGGGGGGAAGGGGGGGGAAAGGTAGGGGAGGGGGGAAGTAGAGGGAGGGAGGGGGAAGGTAGGGGGAAGGGGGGAAAGGGTAAGGGGGGAGGGGGAAGGTAGAGGGAGGGGGAAAGGGAGAGGGGGAGGGGGGGAAGAAAAGAGGGAGGGGGGAAGGTAAGGGGGGGAAAGGGAAAAGGTAGAGGGGGGGGGGGGGAAAGGGAGGGGGGAAGGCAAGGGAGGGAGGGGGGGTGAGGGGGGGAAGGTAGAGGGAAGGGGGGGGGAAGGAAAGGGGAGGAAGGAAGGGGAGGGGGGAAAAGGTTAGAGGGAGGGAAGGAGAGGGGAGGGAGGGAAGGTAGGGGGGAAAAGGGAAGGTAGGGGGGGAGGGAGGGAAGGTAGGGGGGGAAGGTAGTGGGAGGGGGGGGAAAGGGTTTAGAGGGAGGGAAGGAGAGGGAAGGGAGGGAAGGTAAGGGAGGGAAGGAAGAAGGGAAGAGGGAAGGTAGAGGGAGGAAGGTAGAGGGAGGGGAGGAAGGTAGAGGGAGGGAGGTAGTAGAGGGAGGGAAGGTAGGAGGGAGGGAAGGGGAGAGGGAGGGAAGGGGGGGAAAGGAGAGGGAGGGAGAAGGAAGTGAGGGAGGGGAGGAAGGGGTAAGAGGGAGGAAGGTAGAGGGAGGGGGAAGGGGTTTGGGGAGGGAAGGTAGGGAGGGAGGTAAGGGAGGGGAAGGAGAGGGAGGGAGGGAAGGGTGGGGAGGGGGGAAGGTAGGGGAGGGAGGGAAGGTAGGAGGGGAGGGGAGGGAGGTAGAGGGAGGGAGGGTG
>NC_069406.1:38929250-38946750 GCF_026875155.1 Cherax quadricarinatus
TGTAATCGTGTCATTACGATTTCGTGAGACATTAATTCCATTTCCCCAGATTTTTGAGTATCAGTACCTGGCTTCTGCAATGATCATGTTGTTAAGAGTCATTATGTGAGTCCCGAGTCTTAAGTGATGACCGAGAGTCAGTAATGATCAAAGAGTCAAGAGTCTTCAATGATGGCAGATTCAGTAATGATCAAAGAGTCAAGAGTCTTGAATGATGACAGAGAGTCAGTAATGATCAAAGAGTAAAGCACTGGCAGGAAGAGATAGATGACAAGACAATGACAGAAGACAAGAGAACAAAAGCTGGTGGGAAAGATGCAACAAAGACACCGGAAGATCAGAGGAAGATCAGGAGGAAGTGGAACGACTCGCAGGAGGAAGTGGAACGACCTGCAGGAGGAGGAAGTGGAGGAAGAAAAATCTGATGAGCAGTTTTAAGAGTGTGTATGAGAGGACTCAGGAGGGCAAAAATAATGTTAAAGTTACCTGAAAGGCAGAGGTCAGCCCCTCTTTCCCGGTTGACACCCCGCGTCCCCTCACCACCTCCCCCACCATCCCCCCTTCCATCCTTAGCTACAACAAGGCCAGTATAATTAGATGAGAACAACCCGCACCATCCCCACCTCACACAACCCTTCACACCCTCCCCACACCCTTCCCACACCCTCTCCACACCTTCCCCACACCCACCCCACACCCTCCCCACACCTCCCCACACCCTCTCCACACCCTCCCATACCCTCCCCACACCTTCCCCACACACTCCCCACACCTTCCCCACACCCTCCCCACACCCTCCCCACACCCTCCCCACCCCCTCCCCCACCCCCACACCCTCCCCACACCCTCCCCACACCCAATAAGACAAGTTCTTCCATTTCTAAGGACTTAAGGTTCGTTCTTGGACGATGGTTGGGTCTCCACCTCCCCCAGCATCCTCCCACACCCCTTCACACCCCCCTCCAAAACCCTCTCTCACACCCCTCCATCACCCCCTCACACACCCACTTTCTTCTACCCACACTCCTCACACTCGACCTCACTCGACACAAGACGTTTTAGATCCATCGACTTTTCCTTCCTTGCAAATCGTACTGTGTGTGTTTGTGTGTTTGTGTGTTTGTGCTTGTGTGTTTGTTTGTTTGTGTGTGTGTGTGTGTGTGTGTGTGTGTGTGTGTGTGTGTGTGTGTGTGTGTGTGTGTGTTTGTGTGTGGGTGTGTACTCACCTATTCGTGGTTGCAGAAGTCAAGTCACGTATCACACACAGACACAGACACACACACAGACAGACACACACACACACACACGCACACACACACACACACACACACACGGAACCAGGAGCTTGGACTCGACCCCTGCAACCTCAACTAGGTGAGTACACACACACACACATACACACACACAGCATCTGTGTGTGTGTGTGTGTGTGTGTGTGTGTGTGTGTGTGTGTGTGTGTGTGTGTGTGTGTGTGCGTACTTACCACTAACACCTTCAACACAGCCTCCGCAGTCTAGACTCGTCTCTGCCTCACAACATATACAGGGACGACACAGTCACACTCAACTACACAAACACTGAAATTCAGGAAACTTCAGCTAGCCACAAACACAGAGATTCAGGAAACTTCAGCTGGCCACAAGCACCGAGATTCAGGAAACTTCAGCTGGCCACAGACACCGAGATTCAGGAAACTTCAGCTACCCACAAGCACCGAGATTCAGGAAACTTCAGCTGGCCACAAACACCGAGATTCAGGAAACTTCAACTAGCCACAAACACCGAGATTCAGGAAACTTCAGCTGGCCACAAGCACCGAGATTCAGGAAACTTCAGCTGGCCACAGACACCGAGATTCAGGAAACTTCAGCTGGCCACAAGCACCGAGATTCAGGAAACTTCAGCTGGCCACAGACACCGAGATTCAGGAAACTTCAGCTAGCCACAAGCACCGAGATTCAGGAAACTTCAGCTAGCCACAAGCACCGAGATTCAGGAAACTTCAGCTAGCCACAAACACCGAGATTCAGGAAACTTCAGCTAGCCACCACATCCCTCACGCTATACACAGTGTATCAGACAACTCACCTACACTTCTAGAGCCTCTGACCCCGCCTCTGTTTCCCTCTTCCAGCGCATCAATTACTCTATATAGCTGAAATAAATTTGGTCACTAAGTGCTACATTTGTGGCTGTCAGCCCTGGTTGAGCGATCCTCCAGGGATTCTGACGGCAGTTGTTCTTTCCTGTTGACTTAATGACCTTCAGTTTATTGTGGCAGTGATGTGTACAGTGTAGTAAATGTCTCAGCTTGTCGTACAGTGTAGTACAGTGTACAACAACGGTGTTGTGCACTGTTTCTAATGCACCTCAGGCACGAGTTGTGACGAATTTTCTGAGTGGGTGTTCATTCACCTATGTGGACCCACTCAGGTACACTTACCTAGACGCCCCTAACCTACTGTATGGTACCGTGAGCCTAGATGCTCTCGCCTAGGTGCTCTCGCCTAGGTGTTCTCCCCTAGGTGTTCTCCCCTAGGTGTGATTGTTAACAAAGGAACAAAACAATGACGAAACAAATGAAAAAAAGAAAACATATGTATCGAAAATCAAAGAAAGGCCGACCAATATCTCTTTAATTATCTCTAAGTTACGTTCCGTGTCTCACTGTTTTGGGCCACACCCATGAGGGGAGAAGGGGGAAGGGGGAGGGAAGGGGTGGGGGAAGGGGAGGGTGAAGGGAAGGAGGGGGAGAGCGGATAGGGAAAAGGGGAGGAGGGTATAAGTAGCGCCACTCCAATTCCCCTCCCTCCCGCCCTCCCGCCTCCCTCCCTCCCTTTCATCCCCCTCCTCAAACCTATGGGAAGGGAAGGGGGGAAGAAGTGGAGTGGCAGCGGGTGGATAATGGGGAGGGGATTTCTATGGTCAAATATTGGAAAAAAATAAGTTGAGATACAATGTTTCCTTTAGAGTTGTAACAGTGTTGTGATATTTGCAGGTGGGTGTAGGTGGTGTTAAGGGGGTGTAGCGTGTGCTAGGTGGGTGTAGGTGGTGTTAAGTGGGTGTAGCGCGTGCTAGGTGGGTGTAGGTGGTGTTAAGTGGGTGTAGCGTGCGCTAGGTGGGTACAGGTGGCTTAATGAGACTGTAAATATATGTTTATCGTTAACGTAGTATAATACTAGTGTGTATAAGGTGGTGCAGGTGCCTCTAAGGTGGTGCAGGTGCCTCTAAAATGGTGTAGGCTCCTCCAAGATGGTGTAGGGTCTTCTAAGGTGGTGCAGGTGAATACAGGTTGTTGTGCGTAATTAGTGAGGTATTACGCCACCTTCCAGGTGGCGCCTCAGTGAAGTACAATGATATTGACACAAGTCATTATCTACCCCTCCCCCTTCCCCCTTCCCCCTCCCCCTCTACCTCCTACCTCTGCTGCCAGTATTGATCAATTCTTTGGTGTCCACTACTGTGACAACTTGTGACAACACTGTGACAACAATGTGACAAACAAATGAGACAAAATGAACATCACATGTGTTCTGATTATAGAGCGAACATTATCTGCTATTACTCTAAGTCGCGCCAGGACGCGCCCACACCAGTGTTAGGGACAAGGGGTACCTACTTACGGGGGAAAGGGATGCAGGGTACGAAACCCTCGAGAGATATACAGGATAGCCTGGAGGGGATACTAGAGCCAGGATAATGGATAGGTGCTAAGCAGGTATAAGCCCCAGAAGTTCAAGCATGCGCTCTCTACGGCTTTCATTCTTCAAATCTTCGTGGACCACCGGGAGGCCTGGTCAGGAACGGGCCACGGGGACGTTGGCCCTGAAGCAAACTCCAGGGTAGGATGTCACAAATAGTGGACTGACCACTAAGGCAGACTACCAGCATGAGGTTGTTAGGAAACTTGCCGCTGTCTGCTTCCACTTGCCCCGTGGATCGAACCCGTGTGTTTGACTGACGTGCCGACGGAGCTAGGGGTTTAAGGAAGAAGACGGGCAGAAAACAGGGGAGTATAAGGGGATTTAAGTGCAAGGAGTGCTGTACTCTACACCTGCACTTATTATGTCACTTCACGAACACCCTTCCCTCTATCTATTCCTTCCAGCCTTCCAGCCTCTAGTGTTCGCTACCTCTATCTTCTCCTCTACAATTCGTACTTTCATTTGTGTTCTTCTAGTGTGACTTACTAGGTTTGCGTAATTGTGGGTAAGCTTTCGGTGGCGCTCAGTAGTAATGATTTGGACAGTATTATCTACCTGCCTTTCTCTCGACGCCCTAACTGCTGCCAGTATTGATAATTCTCTTGTGAAACACGTAGTCTCTGGAACTTGCAACCTGCTGAAAACCGTGACACACCTGCTGACCACTGTACATAAATGATTTCTGAATGAGACATCTAGCTGCATTCTACTGAGTTCCCAGTCGCTGACTACGAAGTCGTCTAGCTCCAGGTCACTATGCTGGAGTCTCCCAGGTGCAGGTGACAAACTGAAGTAATTCCAAAGCCTCAAGTATGAACATACGGAGTTTTCCGCTAGGCAGACATACCAGGAAGTCCAAGCCAGTGTGACACTACGGTTGAGTTTTCCCAGCCACAGGCTGTCACTGCACGGGAGTTTGTCCTAGCTCAGGCTGACACTACGTGGATGACCACTAGGTAAGCTACAGCTACGGTGTTTCAGAAACTTCAGTTTCTTGCCCATATCAACCTTAGTTAACTGCATGCACGTGCTGGGTTAGGAAATAAAGCAAGAAAACAGTTTTGTTCCACGGTAGGTGTAGCAGCACAGTGGTGTTCCCACCTGTTTATCTAGCACACTGCTGGTGTTCTCCCTGTTGCACACACTGCTGTTTCCCACCGTGTAGCCTAGCCATGCTGTGTTTCACTTGTAGCAGCAACTGCTGGTGTTCCAATCTGTGTAGCAGCACTCTGCGTGGTATTCCCAGTATTGTATGCAGCCATGCTGGTGTTCCCACTGGTCTGCTAACGCAGCCCTGCTGGAATGATTCCCATGTGAAGCACAATGCGTGATTCCCACTGTGTTGCAGCCAGCTGGTGTTCAACGTGTGAGCAGCACATGCTGAGTTTCCCATGTGTAGCAGACACTACTGAGTTTTCCACTAGTGTGAACTACTGAGTTTTCCAGCTGAGGTGACACTACTGGGTTTCCCACAACTTCATATACAATGGAGTTTTCAGTAGGCTACACTACTGGTGTTTCCCTGTGTGAACTACTGAGTTTTAGATAGTCTGTACATCACACTAAGTGTCTCACCTGTGTAAATATCAATAGGAATAGTGTAGCAGCACACTGCTGGTGTTCCCACTGTGTAACACATCGTGTATATGTGTAGCAGCACACTGCTGGTGTTCCCACTGTGTAACATCTTTTTAGAATAGTGTAGCAGCACACTGCTGGTGTTCCCACTGTGTAACACATCTTATGACCAGTGTAGCAGCACACTGCTGGTGTTCCCACTGTGTAGACTATCACTTATTTTATGTGTAGCACACACTGCTGGTGTTCCCACTGTGTAACACTATCTGGTATAGAATAGTGTAGCAGCACACTGCTGGTGTTCCCACTGTGTAACTATGTCGTTATAGAAATGAGTGTACGCGTAGCACACATGCTGGTGTTCCCACTGTGTAACTATCATATAGAATAGTGTAGTAACACACTGTGGTGTTCCACTGTGTAACTATCATATAGATATAGTGCAGTACACACTGCTGGTGTTCCCACTGTGTAACTATCATATAGAATAGTGTAGCAGCACACTATGGTGTTCCACTGTGTAAACTATATATTAGAATAGTGTAGCAGCACACTGCTGGTGTTCCCACTGTGTAACTATCATATAGAATAGTGTAGCAGCACACTGCTGGTGTTCCCACTGTGTAACTATCATATAGAATAGTGTAGTAACACACTGCTGGTGTTCCCACTGTGTAACTATCATATAGAATAGTGTAGTAACACACTGCTGGTGTTCCCACTGTGTAACTATCATATAGAATAGTGCAGTAACACACTGCTGGTGTTCCACTGTGTAACTATCTTATAGAATAGTGCTAGTAACACACTGGTGTTCCCACTGTGTAACAATCTATAGAATAGTGTAGTAACACACTGCTGGTGTTTCCACTGTGTAACAATCATATAGAATAGTGTAGTAACAAACTTCTGTTGTTCCCACTGTGTAACTATCATATAGAATAGTGCAGTAATACACTGCTGGTGTTCCCACTGTGTAACTATCATATAGAATAGTGCAATAACACACTGCTGGTGTTCCCACTGTGTAACTATCATATAGAATAGTGCAGTAACACACTGCTGGTGTTCCCACTGTGTAACTATCATATAGAATAGTGTAGTAACACACTGCTGGTGTTCCCACTGTGTAACTATCATATAGAATAGTGTAGTAACACACTGCTGGTGTTTCCACTGTGTAACAATCATATAGAATAGTGTAGTAACAAACTTCTGTTGTTTCCACTGTGTAACTATCATATAGAATAGTGTAGTAACACACTGCTGGTGTTCCCACTGTGTAACAATCATATAGAATAGTGTAGTAACACACTGCTGGTGTTTCCACTGTGTAACAATCATATAGAATAGTGTAGTAACAACTCTGTTGTTCCCACTGTGTAACTATCATATAGAATAGTGCAGTAATACACTGATGGTGTTCCCACTGTGTAACTATCATACAGAATAGTGTAGCAACACACTGCTGGTGTTCCCACTGTGTAACTATCATATAGAATAATGAAGTAACACACTGCTGGTGTTCCCACTGTGTAACTATCATACAGAATAGTGGTGCAGCACACTGCTGGTGTTCCCACTGTGTAACTATCATATAGAATAGTGTAGTAACACACTGCTGGTGTTCCCACTGTGTAACAATCATATAGAATAGTGTAGTAACACACTGTTGGTGTTCCCACTGTGTAACTATCATTTAGAATAATGTAGCAACACACTGCTGGTGTTCCCACTGTGTAACAATCATATAGAATAGTGTAGTAACACACTGTTGGTGTTCCCACTGTCTAAAAATCATATAGAATAGTGTAGTAACAAACTTCTCTTGTTCCCACTGTGTAACTATCATATAGAATAGTGCAGTAATACACTGCTGGTGTTCCCACTGTGTAACTATCATTTAGAATAATGTAGTAAACACTTGCTGTGTTCCCACTGTGTAACTATCATTTAGAATATGTAGCAGAACACACTGCTGGTGTTCCCACTGTGTAACAATCATATAGAATAGTGTAGTAACACACTGTTGGTGTTCCCACTGTGTAACTATCATTTAGAATAATGTAGCAACACACTGCTGGTGTTCCCACTGTGTAACAATCATTTAGAATAATGTAGCAACACACTGCTGGTGTTTCCCACTGGTAACAGATATAGAATAGTGTTAGTAACACACTGTCTGGTGTTCCACTGTGTAACAATCATATAGAATAGTGTAGTAACACACTGCTGGTGTTCCCACTGAGTAACTATCATATAGAATAGTTTAGCAACACACTGCTGGTGTTTCCACTGAGTAACTATCATATAGAATAGTTTAGCAACACACTGCTGGTGTTTCCACTGTGTAACTATGATATAGAATAGTTTAGCAACACACTGCTGGTGTTTCCACTGTGTAGCTATCATATAGAATAGTGTAGCAACACACTGCTGGTGTTCCCACTGTGTAGCTATTATATAGAATAGTTTAGCAACACACTGCTGGTGTTTCCACTGTGTAACTATCATATAGAATAGTGTAGCAACACACTGCTGGTGTTTCCACTGTGTAACTACCATATAGAATAGTTTAGCAACACACTGCTGGTGTTTCCACTGTGTAACTATCATATAGAATAGTTTAGCAACACACTGCTGGTGTTTCCACTGTGTAAGCTTATCATATAGAATAGTTTAGCAACACACTGCTGGTGTTTCCACTGTGTAACTATCATATAGAATAGTTTAGCTACACACTGCTGGTGTTTCCACTGTGTAACTATCATATAGAATAGTTTAGCAACACACTGCTGGTGTTTCCACTGTGTAACTATCATATAGAATAGTTTAGCAACACACTGCTGGTGTTTCCACTCTGTAACTATCATATAGAATAGTTTAGCAACACACTGCTGGTGTTTCCACTGTGTAACTGTCATATAGAATAGTTTAGCAACACACTGCTGGTGTTTCCACTGTATAACTATCATATAGAATAGTTTAGCAACACACTGCTGGTGTTTCCACTCTGTAACTATCATATAGAATAGTTTAGCAACACACTGCTGGTGTTTCCACTGTGTAACTATCATATAGAATAGTTTAGCAACACACTGCTGGTGTTTCCACTGTGTAACTATCATATAGAATAGTTTAGCAACACACTGCTGGTGTTTCCACTGTGTAAACTATCATATAGAATAGTTTAGCAACACCTGCTGGTGTTTCCACTGTGTAACTATCATATAGAATAGTTTAGCAACTCACTGCTGGTGTTTCCACTGTGTAACTATCATATAGAATAGTTTACCAACACACTGCTGGTGTTTCCACTGTGTAACTATCATATAGAATAGTTTACCAACACACTGCTGGTGTTTCCACTGTGTAACTATCAAATAGAATTGTGTAGCAACACACTGCTGGTGTTTCCACTGTGTAACTATCAAATAGAATTGTGTAGCAACACACTGATAATGTATTTAATCTTATTAATTAAAGAAAATACTTTCTCATTACTCCTCTTCCACACCTCCTCTTCCATACCTCCTCTTCCATACCACCTCATCCATACCTCATCCACACCTCCACACCTTGGCTCCACCACTCTCCCCCTTCCTCTACTCCTTCCCTCACTCCGTCACCCTTCCTCTCCCTCACCCACCTCCCCCTCCTCCATCCCTCTTCCCCCTACACCTAGAGAAAAGGATATCGTCCCTTGTAATTACGGTAGCTGCTACTTAACGGTCGTCCAACTGCCTCGTTAGGTAGTTAGGGGGCAGCAGGGTAGTTAGTGGGATGTTCATTACTTGGAGAGTTGTTGTAGAGGTAGTGGGTAGTTTGCAAGGAGATCCTCATTTATGTGTAGCCAGGCTGACAGGTGGTCAGCGAGGTAGTTGAATAGTTAGTGACGGAAGTTGAGGTTGTTGTGTGTTGTGGCTTGTTTGAGGTGGTAGTGGTAGGGGACACACCTGAGAGTGCGGGGGAGGGAAGTGCGTGTTGGAATGTGTGGGAGAGGTGTGGGGAGTGTGTGGGAGAATGTGTGATGGAGCGTGTGGAGAAGGGAGAGCGTGTGGGATGTAGTGTGTGGGAGGGAGAGTGTGTGGGAGTGTGTTGGAGGGAGAGTGTGTGGTAGGGAGTGTATGTGGGAGGGAGAGTATGTGGGATGGAAAGGGAGTGTGCGGGAGAGTGAAAAAAAATTGAAGGTGAGAGGAGAGAGAGCAGAGGGAGTGGGCGAGATGAAAGGGCGGGGGTGAGAGGGAGGGGTAAAATGGCTGGATGAGAGGGCGTGGTGAGTGGGCGTGGTGAGAGGGCGTGGAGATAGGGCGTGGGAGAGGGGAAGGAGGGGGCAAGGGGGGACGTGAGGAAGTGTGGAGGTGACAGCCCAATTCAGCGTTAAGGAACTGGTGACAGTTTTATGGACCCAGCATGGTTACTCCCCCTTCACCCCCACCCCTCCCTCCCTCCCAACCCCTCCCACAGCATGGTTACTCCACCTTGCACCCCCTCCTCTCCCCCAACTCAACCCCTCCACCAGCATGGTTACCCCCTTGCACCCCCTCCCATCCCCTCCCCTCCCCTCCCCAACCCCCTCCACCAGCATGGTTACTCCCACCTTGCACCCCCTCCTCTCCCCCAACTCAACCCCTCCCACCAGCATGGTGCTTCCCCCCAAACCCCATACCTCCCCTCTAATCCCACCCCCTTCTCAACAGAATGGTCTTATCTCCCACCCTGTCTGTGCCCTCCCACACGCATGGTTCCACCCCCATCTCCATTCTATCCCTCCCCTGCCATATCCTTCCCTCCCAAAAGCATGGTGCCATCCCCCCCATTACCCTCCATCACCCAACTGATGGCGCAGCAGCAGCAGCAACAACAAGAACAACAAGAACAACAACAACAACAACAACAACAACAACAACAACAAGAACAAACAGCAGCAGCAGCAGCAGCAGCAGCAACAACAACAACAACAAGAACAACAACAACAACAACAAGAACAACAACAACAACAACAACAACAACAACAACAACAACAACAACAGCAGCAGCAGCAGCAGCACAGCAACAACAACAACAACAAACAACAACAACAACAACAGCACAGCACAACAACAACAACAACAACAACAACAACAACAACAACAAGAACAACAACAACAACAACAACAACAACAACAACAACAAGACAACAGCAGCAGCAGCAGCAGCAGCAGCAACAACAACAACAACAACAACAACAACAACAACAACAACAACAACAACAACAACAACAACAACAACAGCAGCAGCAGCAGCAGCAGCAGTAGCAGCAGTAGCAATAAAGTGGAAACTCTAACAAACAATATTAACAATAACACAGAAAGATAACAAAATAAAGAATATAAATGAAGATAATCAGGAATAATGAGGTTTAAAAGTGTTTATTTAAAGAGTGAGAGAAGAGGATGTGATGAGTCTCTCCCAGATCAAGACGTCCAGGACGAGACATCAACGCAGGTGTATAAGACACACCTGCAACACCAGGACATCACCGTTTGGCCTGTACAGGTTACTTCTCCAGTCGAGTGCAGATGTGACATATATGTTGGAGTATATATGTTGGAGTATATATGTTGGAGCATATATGTTGGAGTATATATGGAGATGGTTTCGGGGGTCAAGGCCCCTCTGCTCGGTCTGTGACCAGGCCAGTTAGTGAAAGGAGTAGAAAGATTAATCTGTATGGGACAGAAAAGCTCGTCTCTGGGCGAAACGTTTTCTCTAATAAATGTCCTGAACTGTACACAAGTATCTATTTCAATATCTTGTGGGTATCGCCAGATCATTTTTGAATCTGAGGCTCTCAGTCCCATACAAGCCTGTTATGCAGGCGACAAGTTTCGGCAGTGGAGATACGTAGGTGTTGTACATGTGTTATACATGTGTTGTACATGTGTTGTACATATGTCGTAATCATCAGCTTGATGCTGCTTACTCTTAATGAGAGCAACAGAGACCTAACAATTCTAATAATCACCAAGAGAGCTAATGATGAGTAGAGTGAAGACTCATATACAATAAGATGAGTAGAGTGAAGACTCATATACAGGAAGATGACTGCTATCTGCTGAAGACCTCAGCATCCCCCATTAGTCTTCCTCAGCTGAGGAAGAATAATGGAGTTCAAAAATATGGAAAAATGTGACTTAGTGTTGAGGGAAGTAAGTCTGAAATTCTGTGGTAAGAAAAATATTCCAGGAGCTTTGAAACTGAATAATATTGAACTTGAGGAGGGAAGGGATTGTATAGGGCTCGAACCTTCGCCCCGACAAGTGTGAAGCGTGTTACCACTGAGCCACGGGTATTAGTATAAAATCTAATCTAGCTTGAAGGCAATAATATATAAATGCTTATAAAAATTCTTATTTTTTTCTGCTTCATTGCAAGAAATACAAGGAGTCAGAAGCCAGGTTATGTTGCAACTCTGTCTGTGGCTGGTAAGGCTGTGTATAGATCATGCTAGTCAATTCTGGACTCCCCATTGCAGGATAATAGCAGAGAAGGAAAGCAAAGGTAATTCTACTTGTCGGGAGTCTTACATTCGAAAATTGATTTTGAGTCAAGAACTTGCGCTGTCGTGGAAGAAGTAGATGTAATGAATATATAATTGATGTATAAGTGGAAAACAGGTATATTTTTATTTAACACACTGCCCGTCTCTTACAGAGGTAGGATGACTCCTTTCCCCCCCTCAAAAAAAAAAAAAGAAGAAACACATTCACCATGTATCTCTCAGTTTCTGTCCTGCCAGAATCGTGCTGACATCCCTTTTCATTGTTCCCTTCGAAGTGCAGCATCGTCACCCCTCCTTCGTGCAACATCGTCACCCCTCCTTCGTGCAGCATCGTCACCCCTCCTTCGTGCAACATCGTCACCCCTCCTTCGTGCAACATCGTCACCCCCTTCGTGCAACATCGCCCCTCCTTGTGCAACATCGTCAACCTCCTTCGGCAAATCGTCACACCTCTTCAGACAGCAGACACTTACCGCCGTCCACATTATTGGCTAGAAGTAAATTAGGTGTTTGCAATATCTAACGACATCAGAACACGAAACAATAGATTCAAGTAGAAAAAAATCTAATTTAGAAACTATATAGGAAATCATTGAGTTTGCAGCACAGTTATAGACGATCATATTAATCTGAGATATAAAACTGATGTTTATGATTTAAGTTAGATCAACATACGCGTGAGAATGGTCGGGAGTGAGGACATGTCTAACAAGGCCCGGTAGGCCTACCCCAGCACTTTCTCCTTACGCTCTATATAATACGAGAAAAGTTAGGAGAACCGATATACAAGAATGAGGAGAGAAAAGTCAAGAGAAAGAAGAGGAGGGGGCGAGGGAAGGGAGAGGAAAAGAAAATCAATAAATTAAACCCTTGCGTTCGAAATAAAGGTAGATTAGCTTTGTCAGTATTTCCCGTAGTTGCCCAGGCACTTGTGTTATTACCTTACTGTGTTTATATGGTACTGGGGTGATTGGGAAAGCTATAATGACCACTGAGATCCTCTTATTAACACAACATGGGCTCCTCTTAACGGCACCTGGGCTCCTCTTAACGACACCTGGGCTCCTCTTAACGGCATCTGAGTTCCTCCGAGCAACACCTGGGCTCCTCTTAACGGCATCTGAGTTCCTCCGAACAACACCTGGGCTCCTCTTAACGGCATCTGAGTTCCTCCGAACAACACCTGGGCTCCTCTTAATGACAAATGGGTTCCTCTAAACAGTCACGATGTTGGATTTCTTTTAAGAAACTGGGAAGCTGGGGTTTAATTTCTCTGGTGTTGGGGTTCATTTCACGAGGAGTGGTGCTGGGGTTTGGTGAAACTTAGGAAAGAAAGAAAAATCGGGAGAAGAGAGAAAGAGAGAGCGAAGGAGAGAGAGAGGAGAGAGAGAGAGAGGAGAGAGAGAGAGAGAGAGAGAGAGAGAGAGAGAGAGAGAGAGGAGAAGAGAAGTAGAGAGAGAGAGAGAGAGAGAGAGAGAGTGAGAGGTGACAAGAAGAAAGGAATGAGACGAAATTAGAAGAAAAGCAAGAGTTAGAGGAAAAGAATGAAGGAAGAGGAAAGGAATCAGAAAAGTCGCATGAAAGGGATGAAGAGTTGACTTGGGAAAAGGAGAAATAGTGAAGAGAGAGAGAGGGCAAATGGAAGATAAATCGGGAGAAGGTAGAATAAGAGTGAGAGAGAAGAGGAAAAGGAACACAAAAAATGGCGGACGAAGAGGAAGAGAGTGGAAAGAAAAAATAGCGAGAAAAGTTGATCAGATAAAGGAAAGATTGGGAATGAGGTGAGTAAAGGATGAGTGAGAGAGTTGTATTCACCACGAGAGGTGGTGACGTGTGTACACATGATCACTGACGTGACGTGACGTGACGTGACGTGACGTGACGTGACTGCTGGGTCCTCCTCCTCTCCCTATCTATCTCTCTTCCTCCCTCCATCTCTTTCATATATTGCATTCACACGTACATATATATATAATATATATATATATATATATTTATATATATATATATATTATATATATATATATATATATATATATATTATATATGTCGTGCCGAATAGGCAGAACTTGCGCTCTTGGCTTAAATAGCAACGCTCATCTTGCCATATAGGACAAGTGAAAATTTGTGTATGCAGTAATTTCGCCAAAATCATTCTGAACCTAACGAAAAAAATATATTTCACTGTATTTGTTTAGTATTCAATTATTGTAAACAAATCTAAAATATATTTAGTTAGGTTAGGCTAAAATAAATTGCTCTTGTTATAATAAGGTAGGTAAGTTTTCTAAGATTCTTTTGGGCAAATTAATAATTTTTTTATCAACAGAAAATGACCATAAAAAAAGGGCACAGATCACTCTTTTATGTTCCTCGTGTTCAATCTCAACATATGCAATAACTCTATGCACATAAAAGGCCCTAAAATCTTGAATCTTATTACCGGTAAATATTAAGAAACACTAACTGTTTATAAATTCAAGTCTCTACTCAAAGATCACTTTACATCACCCAAAACCAAATAAATACTGAATATATGAACCTTATAATTTGTATATCTTAAATTTCTAAAATTATATCATATAATATATAGTTAAACCTAAACCCAATTCTAACTATTTTATTTTTTATATACACTACCTAAAGAATCCTTCATATGATATGTCTTTGTAATACTCACTTGTGCTTTTATAGTAATCTGTTTACATTAATGTTTTATCATGACTCATCATTGCTTAATTAATCTTAAGTTAATTTTATAAGCCAGCCAGTAATGCTATGCATATATAAGTGGCTTGCATACTGCTCTTATCTGTATTTTTTTGTAACTCTGAAATGTGTCACAAATTTATTATATATAAATAATATATAATATAAATAAAATAAACAAAAATATATATCTTTAACAGTATTAAAAATTTTTATTATAATGAAAGGACTTTATTTAAAAAATGGAATTTCTTGTCTTTTGACCAAACATATACGTCACGACTTACTATAAATACATTACATAATTGGTGCATTTTGATATCGTTATCATTATATATATATATATATATATATATATAATATATATATATATATATATATATATATATATACACAGAGAGAGAGGAGAATGAATGAAAATGAATGACAATAATAGACAAGCGACCAGTGAAGAGGCAGGGCCAGGAGCTGAGAATAAACCCCTGCAACCACAACTAGGTGAGTACAAGGTGCGACAGAAAACAAAGGGATAATAACTTACACAAGTTACCCATGCAACTGTGACCTAAAAGAAAACGTATCTACATTTAAGCCCTAACTAAAGCACTGTCAATAAATTGATTTATAAGATGACCCTCGCCTCTGTTGATGCACCTATAAATTCCTTACTGAACGAATTAAAAATGTATATGAATAAACTAATAAACAAATAAAATAAGCAAGTAATTAGCCGAATTATAATGTCCCTGGGTATATATACAACGAAGTATATATCTCAGTATATACACATTATCGGAAATAAATCAGTGATTTTTTGGAGTCATATTAACTTAATTTAGATCTAAATTTTTTCAATGGAAAAAATAAATAAATAAATATATAGGTATGATGCCGCCTTAATGACCTTCGTATTGTTTAAACCTAAACTAGTAATTAAACCTAAACTAGTAATTAAACCTAAACTAGTAATTAAACCTAAACTAGTAATTAAACCTAAACTAGCAATTAAACCTAAACTAGTAATTAAACCTAAACTAGTAATTAAACCTAAACTAGCAATTAAACCTAAACTAGTAATTAAACCTAAACTAGTAATTAAACCTAAACTAGCAATTAAACCTAAACTAGTAATTAAACCTAAACTAGTAATTAAACTAATATAATTAAACCTAAAAATAGCAATTAAATAAATAGTAATTAAACAACTTAAAAACCTAGTAATTAAACCTAAACTAGTAATTAAACCTAAACTAGTAATTAAACCTAAAATAGCAATTAAACCTAAACTAGTAATTAAACCTAAACTAGTAATTAAACCTAAACTAGTAATTAAACCTAAACTAGTAATTAAACCTAAACTAGTAATTAAACCTAAACTAGTAATTAAACCTAAACTAGTAATTAAAACTTTCTAAACTAGTAATTAAACCTAAACTAGTAATTAAACCTAAACTAGTAATTAAACCTAACTAGTAATTAAACCTAAACTAGTAATTAAGCCTAAACTAGTAATTAAACCTAAACTAGTAATTAAACCTAAACTAGTAATTAAACCTAAACTAGTAATTTCCATATGATTAACATTTACCAGATAATGATGATGATGATATATGTGTGTGTGTACTCACCTAATTGTGGTTGCAGGGGTCGAGACTCAGCTCCTGGCCCCGCCACTTCACTGATTGCTACTAGGTCCTCTCTCTCCCTGCCCCATGAGCTCTATCATACCTCGCCTTAAAACTATGTATGGTTCCCGCCTCCACTACGTCACTTTCTAGGCAATTCCACGGCTTGACTACTCTATGACTGAAGAAATACTTCCTAACATCCCTTTGATTCATCTGAGTCTTCAACTTCCAATTGTGACCTCTTGTGTCTGTGTCCCATCTCTGGAACATCCCGTCTTTGTCCACCTTGTCTATTCAGCGCAGTATTTTATATGTCGTTATCATGTCTCCCCTGACCCTCCTGTCCTCCAGTGTCGTCAGACCGATTTCCCTCAACCTTTCTTCGTAGGACAATCCCCGTAGCTCTGGGACTAGTCTTCTTGCAAACCTTTGCACTTTCTCTAATTTCTTGACGTGCTTGACTGTACTCACCTATTTGTACTCACCTATTTGTGGTTGCAGGGGTCGAGTCCTAGCTCCTGGCCCCGCCTCTTCACCGGTTGCTACTAGACCCTCTCTCTCCCCGCTCCATGAGCTTTATCAAACCTCGTCTTAAAACTGTGTATGGTTCCTGCCTCCACTACGTCATTTTCTAGGCTATTCCACTGCCTTACAACTCTATGACTGAAGAAATACTTCCTACTATCTCTCTGACTCATTTGTGTCTTCAACTTCCAATTGTGGCCTCTTGTTTCTGTGTCCCCTCCCTGGAACATCCTGTCCTTGTCCACCTTGTCTATTCCACGCAGTATTTTATATGTCGTTATCATGTCTCCCCTGACCCTCCTGTCCTCCAGTGTCGTCAGGCCGATTTCCCTTAATCTTTCTTCATAGGACATTCCCCTTAGCTCTGGAACTAACCTTGTTGCAAACCTTTGTACTTTCTCTAGTTTCTTGACGTGCTTTATCAAGTGCGGGTTCCAAACAGGTGCTGCATACTCCAGTATGGGCCTGACATACACGGTGTACAGTGTCTTGAATGATTCCTTACTAAGGTGTCGGAATGCTGTTCTCAGGTTTGCCAGGCGCCCATATGCTGCAGCAGTTATCTGATTGATGTGTGCTTCCGGAGACATGCTCGGTGTTATACTCACCCCAAGATCTTTCTCCTTGAGTGAGGTTTGCAGTCTTTGGCCACCTAGCCTATACTCTGTCTGTGGTCTTCTGTGCCCTTCCCCTATCTTCATGACTTTGCATTTGGCAGGATTAAATTCGAGAAGCCATTTGCTGGACCAGGTGTCCAGTCTGTCCAGGTCTCTTTGAAGTCCTGCCTGGTCCTCATCAGATTTAATTCTCCT
>NC_069406.1:38951750-38954250 GCF_026875155.1 Cherax quadricarinatus
TGTAGGGGGTGAGTCCCCCACACCTGCCTCCTGAAGAGTGTGGGGAGTGAGTCCCATTTCAACTGTCACACTGACTGTTATCTGGACCCTAAGTAACTAACTGTTACAATGTTACCTGGACCCTGAGTAACTAACTGTTACACTGTTACCTGGACCCTGAGTAACTGTTACACTGTTACCTGGACCCTGAGTAACTAACTGTTACACTGTTACCTGGACCCTGAGTAACTAACTGTTATACTGTTACTTGGACCCTGAGTAACTAACTGTTACTCTGACTGTTACCTGGAAGAGGTAGGAACACAGATATAAGTGGGAAGTGAGAGAATCATCGTCTCCACTCAATGTATTAAACCGAATTATTGGTGGAGAGGTCCAGGTGAGTGGCCTTGTTCCAGCAGCTCTTTCAGTGTTTATACACGCACCATACAACATACAACACTGCAGTGTGTTGCAGGGTCTTGCATACAACACTAGTGTGTTACAGGATCTTGAATACAACAATAGTGTGTTGCAGGGTCTTGCATACAAAACTAGTGTGTTGCAGGGTCTTGTATACAGCATACAACACTGCAGTGAATGTTGCAGGGTCTTGTATACAGCATACAACACTGCAGTGAATGTTGCAGGGTCTTGCATACAGTATACAACTCTGAAGTGAATGTTGCAGGGTCTTGTATACAGTATACAACACTGCAGTGAATGTTGCAGGGTCTTGTATACAGCATACAACACTGCAGTGAATGTTGCAGGGTCTTGTATACAGCATACAACACTGCAGTGAATGTTGCAGAGTCTTGAATACAGCATACAACACTGCAGTGAATGTTGCAGAGTCTTGAATACAGCATACAACACTGCAGTGAATGTTGCAGGGTCTTGCATACAGTATACAACACTGCAGTGAATGTTGCAGGGTCTTGCATACAGTATACAACACTGCAGTGAATGTTGCAGGGTCTTGCATACAGCATACAACACTGCAGTGAATGTTGCAGGGTTTTCCATACAGCATATAACACTGCAGTGAATGTTGCAGGGTCTTGCATACAGCATATAACACTGCAGTGAATGTTGCAGGGTCTTGCATACAGCATATAACACTGCAGTGAATGTTGCAGGGTCTTGCATACAGCATATAACACTGCAGTGAATGTTGCAGGGTCTTGCATACAGCATATAACACTGCAGTGAATGTTGCAGGGTCTTGCATACAGCATATAACACTGCAGTGAATGTTGCAGGGTCTTGCATACAACACTGCATTGTGTTGCACTGCCTGGCATACATCGTACCAAAGAAATTATAAATACAAGTAATTGTTCAGCAGAATGTTAAGCAGTGTTCACTCTGGTAAGTGTTCAACAGATTGTTCAGCAGTGTTCACTCTGGTAAGTGTTCAACAGATTGTTCAGCAGTGTTCACTCTGGTAAGTGTTCAACAGATTGTTCAGCAGTGTTCACTCTGGTAAGTGTTCAACAGATTGTTCAGCAGTGTTCACTCTGCTAAGTGTTCAACAGATTGTTCAGCAGTGTTCACTCTGGTAAGTGTTCAACAGATTGTTCAGCAGTGTTCACTCTGGTAAGTGTTCAACAGATTGTTCAGCAGTGTTCACTCTGGTAAGTGTTCAACAGATTGTTCAGCAGTGTTCACTCTGGTAAGTGTTCAACAGATTGTTCAGCAGTGTTCACTCTGGTAAGTGTTCAACAGATTGTTCAGCAGTGTTCACTCTGGTAAGTGTTCAACAGATTGTTCAGCAGTGTTCACTCTGGTAAGTGTTCAACAGATTGTTCAGCAGTGTTCACTCTGGTAAGTGTTCAACAGATTGTTCAGCAGTGTTCACTCTGGTAAGTGTTCAACAGATTGTTCAGCAGTGTTCACTCTGGTAAGTGTTCAACAGATTGTTCAGCAGTGTTCACTCTGGTAAGTGTTCAACAGATTGTTCAGCAGTGTTCACTCTGGTAAGTGTTCTTGCTGTAGTCTGACGTCCTTGTTTATGTTACGTAGACTTAGGTCTTGATCCAGCTTGTCTGGTCTTCCACCTCCCCTTTCAGCCCCTAGCCCATCTCCCAACCCCTCCCCAGTAGCCCCAACAACTCCAGCCCCTCCCCAGTCCCTCTCCAGGACCTCCCAAGCATCTCCCCAGCCCTTCCCATCCCCTTCCAGCCCCAATAAATCCCCTACAAGCCCCTACCCAGCCCCTACCCAGCCCCTACCCCAGCTACAACACCTACAACAATATGATGCATCTGTTTTTTTATCCATCATATATATATATATATATTATATATATATATATATATATATATATATATATATATATATATATATATATATATATATATATATATGGTATAAACCTTGGTAATAAATACCGACAAGTTGGTTTAGAAAGACACGTAAGCAAACACTATGACATATTTATTAGAAAACGTTTCGGTCCTGGGACCTTGATCACTTCTAACATACAGAGGTAGAAAGACATTATATATATAGGCGG
>NC_069406.1:38959250-38964250 GCF_026875155.1 Cherax quadricarinatus
ATTATTTATTTATTTATTTATTTATTTTCCCCCTCTGTGTTCTTGCTCTTACCCTCTGTGGGCACCTAGCTAACTTGTGGGCACCTAGCTCCATTGTGGGCACCTTGCTCCCTTGTGGGCACCTAGCTCCCTCGTGGGCACCTAGCTCCCTTGTGGGCACCTAGCTCCCTTGTGGGCACCTAGCTCCCTTGTGGGCACCTAGCTCCCTTGTGGGCACCTAGCTCCCTTGCAGTGCTCCTCTTTCTTAGTATTGGACTGACTCCTCCTCTTATTACCTCCCCCACTACTACTACTGCTACTACTACTACTACTACTACTGCTACTACCTTCTACCTCCACTACTACTGTTACTACTACCACCTCCTGCCTATATATACTCCCTCCTTCTCTCATTTTCGTTAGTGTGACGTAAATGGTCCAAGTCGGACCGAAACGTCGTCGTAAGCTCCTCTCTTCTATGTGCGGGTTATTTGTGTGTCGTTCCAGTCACGGTATTGTGCCTTTTTGTTATTTATTAGTTATAACAGTACTACTTACAGTGGTACGAGTTACAACAGTACGAGTTACAACAGTACGAGTTACAACAGTACTAGTTACAACAGTACGAGTTACAACAGTACTAGTTACAACAGTACGAGTTACAACAGTACTAGTTACAACAGTACGAGTTACAACAGTACTAGTTACAACAGTACGAGTTACAACAGTACTAGTTACAACATTACTAGCTATGACCGCACTAGTAACAATAGTACTAATTGCATCATCACTATTTATAACGGTACTAAAACTCGATTTTATATCTTCTGCACATCGAGGCTGTCGGATAACGAAGTAGTCGGATAACGAGGTGGTCGGATAACGAGGTGGTCGGATAACGAGGTGGCCGGATAACAAGGTGGATCGATAACAAGATTGTCGGAGGACGAGCTCGTCGGATAACTAGGTGGTCGGATAACAAAGAGATCGGATAACGAAGTAGTTGAATAACGAGATGGTCGGGTAGCGATGTGGCCGAATGCCAAGAGTGGCCGGATACGCGGTAGCTGTTTGCCTGCGTAAATGTCTGAAGAAGCGGCCGGATACGGAGATAAATGTCTGACTTTCCCTTTTATATATAATAATAAAAGACATTATAACTAGTCACTATAACTAGCCACTTTAACTAGCCATTATTATTTACTATAACTACACTATAACTAGTCAACATAACTAGACACTAACCACACACTATAGTCACAGTAACTAGACATTATAACTACACACTATAACTAGTCACTTCACTATAACCAGACACTATAACCACATACTATAATTAGTCACTATAACTAGTCAATATAACTGCGGATACATAGGGAATGGTGGCGTATTCCAGGTATCCGGCAGGTGGAGTATTCCAGGTATCCGGCAGGTGGAGTATTCCAGGTATCCGGCAGGTGGAGTATTCCAGGTATCCGGCAGGTGGAGTATTCCAGGTATCCGGCAGGTGGTAAACTTCAGGTATTCGGCAGGTGGAGTGTTCCAGGTATCCAGCAGGTGCAGTATACCGGGTATCCGGCAGGTGGAGTATACCGGGTATCCGGCAGGGGGAGTGTTCCGGGTATCCGGCCGCCTTAAATCCGGCAAACTATTTGCAGTTCACTGTCTCTGAGAGTCCGGATAATGAGGCTCCGGGATTTATGTGGTAGTGATTACGGATGAGTGAGTGTAGAGCGGCCCTCGTTTGTCTAGCATTCTCCTGTGTCCGGATAAGAAGCAGCGACAAACGCCCCCCTCACTGGCACTGTAATATCGGATACAGTTCTAGTTATTTCGGATGCAGTGCCAGTTATTCTGGACACAGTGCCAGTTATTCCGGATACAGTGCCAGTTATTCTGGATACAGTGCCAGTTATTCCTTCCGGATATGGTAACACTATATGCGGATAAGGCATTTGTAAATGTGCGTGTTATACAAGGCCGTTCTATAAATCCGGATAACTGGGGCATTTACTGAAGAGGAGAGAGAAAGAGAGAGAGAGAGAGAGAGAGAGAGGGGGAGAGAGAGAGAGAGAGAGAGAGAGAGAGAGAGAGAGAGAGAGAATAACATGAGAGACATACACAAAGGTGTACAACTGTACATACACAAAGGTGTACAACTGTACATACACAAAGGTGTACAACTGTACATACACAAAGGTGTACAACTGTACATACACAAAGGTGTACAACTGTACATACACAAAGGTGTACAACTGTACATACACAAAGGTGTACAACTGTACATACACAAAGGTGTACAACTGTACATACACAAAGGTGTACAAATGTACATACACAAAGACAATAGATCTGTTTCTATTGTCGACAGTCCATTGATTTTTCATTTTCTTCTCTTAAGTTATACATTTAAACATAGATTACAATAGATTTGTAATATGTAGCGTGGATTTAAATCCCCTTATTGTGAGTTTAAATCCCTAACATACATTTAAATCCCCTAGCCTGGGTTTGAAGTCTCTAGCGTGGGTGTAAATCCCCTAGTATGGGTTTGAAACCTCTAGTGTGGGTGTAAATCCCCTAGTAGGGTTTGAAACCTCTAACGTGGGTGTAAATCCCCTAGTATGGGTTTGAAACCTCTAGTGTGGGTGTAAATCCCCTAGTATGGGTTTGAAACTTCTAGTGTGGGTGTAAATCCCCTAGTATGGGTTTGAAACCTCTAGTGTGGGTGTAAATCCCCTAGTATGGGTTTGAAACTTTTAGCGTGGGTGTAAATCCCCTAGTATGGGTTTGAAACCTCTAGCATGGGTGTAAATCCCCTAGCATGGGTTTGAAACTTCTAGCGTGGGTGTAAATCCCCTAGTATGGGTTTGAAACCTCTAGCGTGGGTGTAAATCCCCTAGTATGTGTTTGAAACTTCTAGCGTGGGTGTAAATCCCCTAGTATGGGTTTGAAACCTCTGATGTGGGTGTAAATCCCCTAGTATGGGTTTGAAACTTCTAGCGTGGGTGTAAATCCCCTAGTATGGGTTTGAAACTTCTAGCGTGGGTGTAAATCCCCTAGTATGGGTTTGAAACCTCTAGCGTGGGTGTAAATCCCCTAGTATTGGTTTGAAACCTCTAGCGTGGGTGTAAATCCCCTAGTATGGGTTTGAAACCTCTAGCGTGGGTGTAAATCCCCTAGTATGGGTTTGAAACCTCTAGCGTGGGTGTAAATCCCCTAGTATGGGTTTGAAACCTCTAGTGTGGGTGTAAATCCCCTAGTATGGGTTTGAAACCTCTAGCGTGGGTGTAAATCCCCTAGTATGGGTTTGAAACCTCTAGCGTGGGTGTAAATCCCCTAGTATGGGTTTGAAACCTCTAGCGTGGGTGTAAATCCCCTAGCGTGGTTTTAAATCCTGCAGTTTTAACAACCAAGACTGTTACTGTTAGTAATAGTTATATTACAATATCAGGGTAATACTCTCGTATTACCCTGATAAATTCCCCCAGTTAATATTTTGGAGAATAACTGGATATTTCTGGCACAGTAATATCAGGATATGAATATTAATTAGCAAGATAATTGAATTGACTCCTTCATTAGAAGTAATACTTGGCAATATTACCCGGTGAGTCCCGCCTGGATGGTAATGTTCAGTCCTCGCCTCGACTAGTTAGTAATGTCTGGAGAATATTAACAGTAATATCGACAGTTATCCTTAATATTTGGCCGAAAGTCATCACTGTGATGTAACTTATGTCGTGTAGTGTGTCAGTCTGTCAGTCTGTCAGTCTGTCAGTCTGTCAGTCTGTTAGTGTGTCAGTCTGTCAGTCTGTCAGTCTGTCAGTCTGTCTGTCTGTTAGTGTGTCAGTCTGTCAGTCTGTCAGTCTGTCAGTCTGTCAGTCTGTCAGTCTGTCAGTCTGTCTGTCTGTTAGTCTGTCTGTCTGTTAGTCTGTCAGTCTGTCAGTCTGTCAGTCTGTCAGTCTGTTAGTCTGTCGGTCTGTTAGTCTGTCAGTCTGTCAGTCTGTTAGTCTGTCAGTCTGTCAGTCTGTCAGTCTGTCAGTCTGTCAGTCTGTCTGTCTGTTAGTGTGTCAGTCTGTCAGTCTGTCAGTCTGTCAGTCTGTTAGTCTGTCAGTCTGTTAGTCTGTCAGTCTGTCAGTCTGTTAGTCTGTCAGTCTGTCAGTCTGTCAGTCTGTCAGTCTGTCTGTCTGTTAGTGTGTCAGTCTGTCAATCTGTCAGTCTGTCAGTCTGTCAGTCTGTTAGTCTGTCAGTCTGTTAGTCTGTCAGTCTGTCAGTCTGTTAGTCTGTCAGTCTGTCAGTCTGTCAGTCTGTCAGCCTGTCAGCCTGTCAGTCTATTAGTCTGTCAGTCTGTCAGCCTGTCAGTCTGCCAATCTGTCAGTCTGTCAGTCTGTCAGTCTGCCAGTCTGTCAGTTTGACAGTCTGTCAGTCTGTGTCAAGACAGATCAGTCAATGTCAGTGCCAGATCAGTCGGGTTGAAGTTCGTACGTTGGACTACGTGCGGCCAGCAGTAACAGCCTTGTTGATCAGGCCCTGATCCACCAAGAGGCCTGGTCATGGACCGAGCCGCGGGGCCGTTGAACCCCGGAATGCCCTCCAGGTAAACTCCAGGTAGACTCCAGGCAGACTCCAGGTAAACTCCAGGTAGACTCCAGGCAGACTCCAGGTAAACTCCAGGTAGACTCCAGACAGACTCCAGGTAAACTCCAGGTAGACTCCAGGTAGACTCCAGGTAGACTCCAGGTAGACTCCAGGCAGACTCCAGGTAGACTCCAGGTAGACTCCAGGTAGACTCCAGGTAGACTCCAGGCAGACTCCAGGTAGACTCCAGGTAGACTCCAGGTAGATTCCAGGCAGACTCCAGGTAGACTCCAGGTAGACTCCAGGTAGACTCAAGGTAGACTCCAGGTAGACTCCAGGTAGACTCCAGGTAGACTCCAGGTAGACTCCAGGTAGACTCCAGGCAGACTCCAGGTAGACTCCAGGTAGATTCCAGGTAGACTCCAGGTAGATTCCAGGTA
>NC_069406.1:38966750-38976750 GCF_026875155.1 Cherax quadricarinatus
GAGAAGCTTACGGCGACATTTCGGTCCGACTTTGTAAATGGTCCAAGTCGGACCGAAACGTCGTCGTAAGCTTCTCTCTTTTATGTGCGGGTTATTTGTGTAAAGAAGGTGGAAGATGAGGAGAAAGAGGAAGAAGAGCGGAAAAATTAGAAAGTTTAAGAGAAAATGTAATAGATGGAATAGGAAAGGAGGAAGAGAAGCATGAGGAGGAAGAGGAGGAGGAATAGGAGGAGGATGAGAAGAAATAGGAAGAAGAGGCGTAGCTCGTGGAAGATAAAAATAGAATGATGGAAATGATCAGGCCAGTGAAGGATAGTGACAGTGACAGTGACACAGTGACAGTGACAGTGATACAGTGACAGTGACAGACAGTGACATTGACAGAGTGACAGTGACAGACAGTGACAGTGACAAAGTAACAGTGACAGAGTGACAGTGACAGAGTAACAGTGACAAAGTGACAGTGACAGACAGTGACGGAGTGACAGAGTGACAGTGACAGAGTGACAGTGACAGAGTGACAGTGACAGAGTGACAGTGACAGAGTGACAGTGATAGAGTAACAGTGACAGAGTGACAGTGACAGAGTGACAGTGACAGTGACAGTGACGGAGTGACAGTGACAGTGACAGTGACAGAGTGACAGTGACAGAGTGACAGTGACAGTGACAGAGTGACAGTGACAGAGTAGCAGTGACAGAGTGACAGTGACAGAGTGACAGTGACAGTGACAGAGTGACAGTGACAGTGACAGAGTGACAGTGGCAGAGTGACAGTGACAGAGTAACAGTGACAGAGTGACAGTTACAGAGTGACAGTGACAGAGTGACAGTGACAGCGAAACAGTGACAAAGTGACAGTGATAGAGTGACAGTGATAGAGTGACAGTGACAGAGTGACAGTGACAGAGTAAAAGTGACAGTGACAGTGATAGAGTGACAGTGATAGAGTGACAGTGACAGTGGACGTTAGAGTCAAGTGATAGGATCCATCACAGGCGGACGTCACTGTTACAGTGCTCCGCAGGCGGCCGTCACTGTTACAGTGCTCCACATGCAGCCGTCACTGTTACAGTGACGTTGTATAGGTTCAAACATACCTGCCGTTATACTAACATGCACAATACAGACTTGTGTATGAGCAGTGTGCCTGTCTATCACCTGTCTACCCAAATTCCTATCTGTCTGCCTATCCATCCGTATGCCCATCCCTTCTATCCTCCCCTCGTAAAAAGTGTCGTCTAACCTGTCTACCCCCGTCTACCGCCATTGACGACACAAACATTTCGTAAGCTTCCACGACACTAATTATTCACGACAAGTCGTAAGACTATCACAACGAATTCAACAAAAAAAATAGAGAAGAGGTAAAGCGAAACGACTGGCGATTTGGCTAGTTACGACCGGAGATTTGGCTAGTTACGACCGGAGATTTGGCTAGTTACGACCGGAGATTTGGCTAGTTACAACCGGAAATTTGGCTAGTTGTGACTGGAGATTTGGCTAGTTACGACGGGAGATTTAGCTAGTTACGACCAGAGATTTGGCTAGTTACGACGGGAGATTTGGCTACTTACGACGGGAGATTTGGCTAGTTACGACGGGATCCTCAGCTGGTTACGACGGGACATGTAACTAGTGACATCCGGAGAATAACACAGAAACAATGACAGTGTTCCACTGCTGTGCTTATCCAGCTCAACGAGATACCAACATTTACAGAACTCAAATGTTTTAGAGACACTTAAGAGAGTAAGTTGAGCGTGTACTTGTTGAGTGTTACTGAACTTAGCTTCCTTGACTGAAACTCCAAGAGCATCTTGACATTAACAAGATATGACACTTGTGCAAAATTTATTTTTTTATTATCACACTGGCCGATTCCCACCAAGGCAGGGTGGCCCGAAAAAGAAAAACTTTCACCATCATTCACTCCATCACTGTCTTGCCAGAAGGGTGCTTTACACTACAGTTTTTAAACTGCAACATTAACACCCCTCCTTCAGAGTGCAGGCACTGTACTTCCCATCTCCAGGACTCAAGTCCAGCCTGCCGGTTTCCCTGAACCCCTTCATAAATGTTACTTTGCTTACTTTGTGCAAAATTTATGTGTGTTTATTCCGAAAGGTTTCGCCTACACAGTAGGCTTCTTCAGTCGAGTATAGAGGCAGCAGAAGCAGTAGAGATGTAAAGATGATATCATCTTTACATCTCTACTGCATCACCTTTTACATCACCCCTGAAGATGTAATTTTAGGGGGGGGGGTCAGTCCCTCAGCCTGGGGAAGAGTATTGCTCTATAGTCTGGAACAATGTTCTAGAGTATACTGTTCTATACTGTACTATACTCTTTAGGCCGAGGGACTGACCACCTCAAAACTACGTCTTCAAGGATGATGGACTGATTACATCATCCTTACATCTCTGTTGCTTCTACTGCCTCTGTACTCGACTTAAGAAACCTGCTGTGTAGGTGAAACGTTTCGGAATAAAGATACCTAATGTTGCACATGTGTCTTATTATCAACCTGTCGGTATTGTATATGATTATCCTATTCAACAATGATGAGAATGAACTGAAGCACTTGTCTGTTAAAGTAATGAGGAAGTGATGGCACTTACGAAGGAAGAGTACGTGGGGTGAAAGAGAGAGCTGCAGGAGATTAAGGTAGTGCCTCAGAGAACTTTCACCCAGGGGAGGGAATCAAGACTAGAGGGGAAAACAAAGAACAGAGGAAGACTACGTTACTGGACTTTTCCCGAGGCTGAGGGATTGACCATCTTACAACTGTTTTCTCAAGGCTGAGGGACTGATCGTCTCATCTTTACCTCTACACTGCTTCTGCATTCGACTCATGAAGGCTATAGTCTAGGCGAAACGTGCCTTATTAATAATATCAGTAGAGAGTGGATAGCATCACGACAACAAGCTGGTGCCTAGCTGGACACGTCACCAGCAGTGGGACCCGACTGTGTAACTCCTTGGCACCTGAGAGTCAACAGAGGCACAGTAGGATCCATTGGCCTAAATTTACAAGTCAGTCACGCTAGGGCACTTTCCAGATTAATAGAAAACAACAATAAAATACAAAGATCCTTGACTGTCTAAGGTAAATGAGAGGAAAAGGAGAGTGGTGCAGCAGCAAGACAGATACTGAGTCATAAACAATAATCATCACTTGTTTAGATAAGGTAAATCTTGTGTCACAAACCTACCAAAAATCTACGACGTACTGAGAGAGTTATGTTGGAGACAGTGATGGACAGAGTGCATATTTCTGAACTGTAGGAAAAACATTTAACTCTGAACCCCATAAGAGACTGGTGCTCAAGATGGAACAGCGAAACTGGTAAAAATACTTCAGTGAATCAAGGAATATTTATAAGGAAAGAAGCAGAGAGTGATGGAGACGGAGAGATAGTTGACAGGGACAAGTGCACCACAAAGTGAAAAGTACAAGTGTTTCGCAAAGAGAAGGGAACAAGTGTTCCACAAAGGGAAAGGAAGACGCATTCTACAAAGTTCTACGTTAGGACTGCTACACTTCCTGATGTATGTAAACGACAAACAAAACGAGATAGTTTTACGTATTCCTCTATGTGTAGAAGTCAGTGGAAAACTACAGAATGTTGAGGCAAACGATCTTTTCTTGAGCCTCGACTCCGTCAAGTGTAAGGTTATGAAGGTCGTGAAAGAGAGCAGACCAGACATGAGATACAAACTTAGAGACGAAAGTTACATACCCAACACAATGACGAACATACAAGGGCTGGACCAACACCCTGAGACCTTGGCTGGTGTCTAGCAAAACGGCATTCAAGTACCTCAACGAAGGGTTCTTCGGGATTCTTATGCGATGCATGGTAGAACTAGCAGAGAGTTCGAAGCACCAGCGTGGAGCCCTCACCTCAGCAGAGATATGCAGAAACTAGAGAAGTAAAGCGATACGTGTCCGCGAGGATAGAGGAATGACCTACGAACACACGAACTATACTAAACAACGCTGGAAGAGAAGATAACTAGGAGAGACGTGACTGTGTAATAAACAAGGCTCAGAAAGCTAGTAAAGACAGACAGACAGGCAGACAGACAAACGCACACACACACACACACACACACACACACACACACACACACACACACACACACACACAAACACACACACACACACACACATACACACACACACACACACACACACACACACACACACACACACACACACACACACACACACACACACACACACACACACACAACACACACACACACACACACACACACACACACACACACACACACACACACACACACACACACACACACACACACACACACACACACACACACACACACACACACTTGAAGAACTCGCCATTAGTAGAGGAAAACTTGGCCACAATACCTTTCCTTCACAATAGTGTTCTGACAAAGCAAGTCCAGATGGACCCTCCTCTGTGGCCCTGGGAAGGAGGGAGGGAAGGAGGGAGGGAAGGAGGGAGGGAAGGAGGGAGGGAAGGAGGGAGGGAAGGAGGGAGGGAAGGAGGGAGGGAAGGAGGGAGGGAAGGAGGGAGGGAAGGAGGGAGGGAAGGAGGGAGGGAAGGAGGGAGGGAAGGAGTAAGGGAAGGAGGGAGGGAAGGAGGGAGGGAAGGAGGGAGGGAAGGAGTAAGGGAAGGAGGGAGGGAAGGAGTAAGGGAAGGAGGGAGGGAAGGAGTAAGGGAAGGAGGGAGGGAAGGAGGGAGGGAAGGAGGGAGGGAAGGAGGGAGGGAAGGAGGGAGGGAAGGAGGGAGGGAAGGAGGGGAGGGAAGGAGGGAGGGAAGGAGGTAAGGAGTTGGAAAAGGAAGAAACTAGGAAAGGAGGTAGACTGAGAGAAGAACAGTGTGAGCGAGGAGGAGGGTGGGATGGGAGGACGGACGAAGGAAGGGAAGGAGGTCAGATGGAAGAGAAATGGGTGAGTGAGGAAAAAAGGAAGAAGGGCAAGAGGAAGGAAGGCATAGAAGAGAATGTATGGAGCTAGAAAAAACTAATAACTAAGAATGGATGAAGATGGGTAACTAGGAAAAAGAGGTGAGATGGGTAATATAGAAAGGGAGGGGAGACATGAAACAAAAACAAGGGGGCTGATAAAGTTGAGAGATGAAAGAAAGAGGAAAGAGTGTAATGAGGGAGAAGAGGGGTGAAAGAAAGTGAGGAGAAAGTGTAATGAGGGAGAAGAGGGGTGAAGAAAGTGGGAGAGAGTGTAATGAGGGTAGAAGAGGGGGTGAAGAAAGTGGAAGAGAGTGTAATGAGGAGAAAGAGAGGGGTGAAGAAAGTGGGAGAGAGTGTAATGAGGAGAAGAGGGGGTGAAGAAAGTGGGAGAGAGTGTAATGAGGGGAAGAGGGGTGAAGAAAGTGGGAGAGAGTTGTAATGAGGGAGAAAGAGAGTAAAGAAAGTGGGAGAGAGTGTAATAAGGGAAAAAAGAGGGGTAAGAAAGTGGGAGAGAGTGTAACGAGAAGAAGAGGGGTGAAGAAAGTGGGGGAGATGTAATGAGGGAGAAGGAAGGGTAAAAAAAAGTGGGGACAGAGTGTAATGAGGGAGAAGAGGGGAAAAGAAAGTGGGAGAGAGTGTAATGAGGGAGAAGAGGGGTGAAGAAAGTGGGAGAGAGTTTTAATGAAGGAGAAGAGGGATGAAGAAAGTGGGGAGAGAGTGTAATGAGGAGAAGAGGGGTGAAGAAAGTGGAGGAAGAGAGTGTAATGAGGGAGAAGAAGGGGTGAAGAAAGTGGGAGAGAGTGTAATGAGGGAGAAGAGGGGTGAAGAAAGTGGGAGAGAGTGTAATGAGGGAGAAGAGGGGTGAAGAAAGTGTGGGGAGAGAGTGTAATGAGGGAGAAGAAGAGGGGTGAAGAAAAGTGGGAGAGAGTGTAATGAGGGAGAAGAGAGGTTAAAAAAAGTGGGAGAGAGTGTAATAAGGGAGAAGAGGGTGAGAAAGTGGGAGAGAGTGTTAACGAGGGAGATAAGAGGGGTGAAGAAAGTGGGGAGAGAGTGTAATGAGGGAGAAGAAGGGTTGAAGAAAAGTTGGACAGAGTGTAATGAGGGAGAAGAGGGGAAGAAAGTGGGAGAGAGTGTAATGAGGGAGAAGAGGGTGAAGAAAGTGGGAGAGAGTGTAATGAAGGAGAAGGGGGTAAAGAAAGTGGGGAGAGAGTGTAATGAGAGAGAAGAGGGATAAAGAAAGCAGGAGAGAGTGTAATGAGGGAGAAGAGGGGTGAAGAAAGTGGGAGAGAGTGTAATGAGGGAGAAGAGGGGTGAAGAAAGTGGGAGAGAGTGTAATGAAGGAGAAGATGGGTAAAGAAAGTGGGAGAGAATGTAATGAGGGAGAAGACGGGTAAAGAAAGTGGGAGAGAGTGTAATGAGGGAGAAGAGGGGTGAAGAAAGTGGGAGAGAGTGTAATGAGGGAGAGAAGGGTGAAGAAAGTGGGAGAGAGTGTAATGAGGAGAAGAGAGGGAAAAGAAAGTGGGAGAGAGTGTAATGAGGGAGAAGAGGGGTGAAGAAAGTGGGAGAGAGTGTAATGAGGGAGAAGACTGGTAAAGAAAGTGGGAGAGAGTGTAATGAGGGAGAAGAGGGGTGAAGAAAGTGGGAGAGAGTGTAATGAGGGAGAAGATGAGTAAAGAAAGTGGGAGAGAGTGTAATGAGGGAGAAGAAGGGTAAATAAAGTGGGAGAGAGTGTAATGAGGGAGAAGAGGGGAAAAGAAAGTGGGAGAGAGTGTAATGAGGGAGAAGAGGGGTAAAGAAGTGGGAGAGAGTGTAATGAGGGAGAAGATGAGTAAAGAAGTGGGAGAGAGTGTAATGAGGGAAGAAGAAGGGTAAATAAAGTGGGAGAGAGTGTAATGAGGGAGAAGAGGGAGTAAAGAAAGTGGGAGAGAGTGTAATGAGGTAGAAGAGGGGTAAAGAAAGTGGGAGAGGAGTGTAATGAGGGAGAGAAGAGGGGTAAAGAAAGTGGGAGAGAGTGTAGTGAGGGAGAAGAGGGGTGAAGAAAGTGGGAGAGAGTGTAATGAGGTAGAAGAGGGGTAAAGAAAGTGGGAGAGAGTGTAATGAGGGAGAAGAGGGGTGAAGAAAGTGGGAGAGAGTGTAATGAGGGAGAAGAGGAATGAAGAAAGTAGTAGAGAGGCAAAGTGAAGGAAGGAGGGAGACAGAAAGGAGGAAAGGATTCTCCATCTAGAAAGAAGTAAACACAGATCTCATAATAAAGAAGGAAGAAGAGGAAATAAAGGAAAGGAAAATGGAAATAAATAAAGAAGTGAGAAGGAAATGCAAATAAAGAAGGAAGTAGAGATACGTGGAATGAAGCATAAAAGTGAAAGTACAGTGCTAGTGCAGTGCTAGTACAGTGCTAGTGCAGTGCTAGTACAGTGCTAGTACAGTGCTAGTACAGTGCTAGTGCAGTGCTAGTACAGTGCTAGTGCAGTGCTAGTACAGTGCTAGTACAGTGTTGCTACAGTGAAAGTACAGTGCTAGTGCAGTGCTAGTACAGTGTTGCTACAGTGAAAGTACAGTGCTAGTGCAGTGCTAGTACAGTGTTGCTACAGTGAAAGTACAGTGCTAGTGCAGTGCTAGTACAGTGTTGCTACAGTGAAAGTACAGTGCTAGTACAGTGCTAGTACAGTGTTGCTACAGTGAAAGTACAGTGCTAGTGCAGTGCTAGTACAGTGTTGCTACAGTGCAAGAACAGTGCTAGTACAGTGTTGCTACAGTGCAAGTAAAGTGCTAGTACAGTGCTAGTACAGTGTTGCTACAGTGCAAGTACAGTGCTAATGCAGTGCTAGTACAGTGTTGCTACAGTGCAAGTACAGTGCTAGTGCAGTGCTAGTACAGTGTTGCTACAGTGCAAGTACAGTGCTAGTGCAGTGCTAGTACAGTGTTGCTACAGTGCAAGTACAGTGCTAGTGCAGTGCTAGTACAGTGTTGCTACAGTGAAAGTACAGTGCTAGTGCAGTTCTAGCACAGTGTTGCTACAGTGAAAGTTCAATGTTAGTACAGTGCTAGTACAGCGTTGTTACAGTGAAAGTACAGTGCTAGTGCAGTGTTGTTATAGTGCAAGTACAGTGTTAGTGCAGTGCTAGTACAGTGCTAGTACAGTGTTACTACAGTGCAAATACAGTGCTAGTGCAGTGCTAGTACAGTGCTGGTGCAATGCTAGTACAGTGCTAGTACAGTGCTAGTGCATTGCTAGTACAGTGTTAGTACAGTGTTGCTACAGTGTAAGTACAGTTCTAGTGCAGCGCTAGTACAGTGTTTCTACAATGCAAGTACAGTGCTAGTATCGTGTTGCTACAGTGAAAGTTCAGTGCTAGTGCAGTGTTGCTACAGTGCAAGTACAGTGCTAGTACAGTGTTGCTACAGTGCACAGTGCAAGTACAGTGCTAGTGCAGTGCTACTACAGTGCTACTACAGTGCTAGTACAGACAACCAGAGTCGTTGTAGAGTGCTATTAACGTGCTACTAGTCCACTACAGTGTTGCTACAGACCGCTACAGTGCTAGTACAGTGCTACTAGCAAACTACAGTGCTATTACAAACAACTCTAGTGCTATCAGAGTGACTCTACAGACAATTACAGTGAAACTATTGCATTACAGTGCTACTAGTCCACTACAGTGTTACTGCAGTGCTACTAGTTCACTACAGTGCTACTACAGTACTAATAGTCCACTACAGTGCTACTTCAGTAATAATGGCCCACTACAGTGCTACTAGTCCACTACAGTGCTACTACAGTAATAATGGTCCACTACAGCTACTAGTTCACTACAGTGCTATTACAGTACTGCTAGTCCACTACAGTGCTACTACAGTACTAATAGTCCACTACAGTGCTACTACGGTACTAATAGTCCCCTACAGTGCTACTAGTTCACTACAATGTTACTACAGCACTAGTAGTCCACTACAGTGCTACTACAGACCACAACAGTGCTACTTCAAATCAGTACAGTGTACTGCAGTACTATTGGTCTTCTACAGTGCTACCACAGTGTTATTAGTCCTACTAGTCTTACTACAGTGCTATTGGTCCACTACAGTGCTACTACAGACCACTACAGTGCTACTACAGTACTACTGATCCACTACAGTGCTACTAGTCCACTACAGTGCTACTACAGTGCTACTAGTCCACTATAATACTATTACAGTACTAATAGTCCACTGAAGTGCTACTGGAGTGCTATTAGTTCATTACAATGCAGTAATCCACTACAGTGACACTACAAACAACTACATTGTTATTACAGACAACTACAGTGCTATTACAGACCACTACAGTGCTATTACAGACAACTACAGTGCTATTACAGACCACTACAGTGCTATTACAGACAACTACAGTGCTATTACAGACAACTACAGTGCTATTACAGACCACTACAGTGCTATTACAAACAACTACAGTGCTATTGCAAGCCACTACTGTGCTATTACAGACAATTACGGTGCTATTACAGACCACTACAGTGTCACTACAGTGTCACTACAGTGTCACTACAGTGTCACTACAGTGTCACTACAGTGTCACTACAGTGTCACTACAGTGCTGGAATAAAAGGATAAATAGTGAGAGGGAAATATTTTTTAAAATAAGGAAGTAGAGACTGACCAATTTAGTCACTGATGTTTTATTGAGAAATAATGAGTGAGAGAGAACAGACAAATTGGCAGAATGAGAGAGAATGTAAATAAGGAAATTAAGAAAGCAGGGAAATAGGGAGATTAAGAGAGAATGGAAATAGGGAGAGTAAGAGAGCAAGGAAGTATGGAGAATAAGAGAAGAGGGGAATAGGGAGAGAAAGAGAGCAGGGAAATAGGGAGAGTAAGAGAGCAGGGAAATAGGGAGAGTAAGAGAGCCGTCCAGCCATGTCCCCTCCAGTCCGTCCTGTCCCGTCCTGTCCCGTCTCGTCCCTCCCTGTCCCGTCCTGTCCTGTCCCGTCTCGTCCCGCCCTGTCCAGTTCAGTCCTGTCGCATCCTGTCTCGC
>NC_069406.1:38979250-38981750 GCF_026875155.1 Cherax quadricarinatus
TCCTTACAAGTCTAAATCCTCAGTCTTTGTGACTGTTCCATTCCTTACTAGTCTAAATCCTCAGTCTTTGTGACTGTTCCATTCCTTACAAGTCTAAATCCTCAGTCTTTGTGACTGTTCCATTCCTTACAAGTCTAAATCCTCAGTCTTTGTGACTGTCCCATTCCTTACAAGTCTAAATCCTCAGTCTTTGTGACTGTTCCATTCCTTACAAGTCTAAATCCTCAGTCTTTGTGACTGTTTCCATTCCTTACAAGTCTAAATCCTCAGTCTTTGTGACTGTTCCATTCCTTACAAGTCTAAATCCTCAGTCTTTGTGACTGTTCCATTCCTTACAAGTCTAAATCCTCAGTCTTTGTGACTGTCCCATTCCTTACAAGTCTAAATCCTCAGTCTTTGTGACTGTTCCATTCCTTACAAGTCTAAATCCTCAGTCTTTGTGACTATTCCATTCCTTACAAGTCTAAATCCTCAGTCTTTGTGACTGTTCCATTCCTTACAAGTCTAAATCCTCAGTCTTTGTGACTGTTCCATTCCTTACAAGTCTAAGTTCTCAGTCTTTCTCGTCACCTCTGCCTCGGTCTCTGTCTTTCGTGCTTGTGTTTGTCTGTATGCGTGTTTTCGGTGTTTTTTTTTCATCCGTCGTAAAACATGCAAGTGCCTTTCATACTTTGCTTAATTCTGTCTATCTCTGTCTCTCTGTCTCTCTCATCCGTTACTTCCGCCCCGTGTGTGTTGCCTGAAGTCTTAAAACTAGTCTAGTCAGACTTTGTGTTTCCCTTGTGTGACAAAAACACCAAATCGATTTTTTGTTTGTGACTGCTGTGACTACCGTGACTGCTGTGACTACCATGACTACTGTGACTACTGTGACTACTGTGGCTACTGTGACTACTGTGACTACTGTGACTACTTTGCGTTTGTCAGTCTTATCTGTGAGGATCAGACTTTGCAGTGTAGCTCGTTGTCTTTCAGCCTTCCTGTTATTCCTTATTCCTTATTCTTAGACTTTCTTTTCTTTACGTCTGCCTCAGTTCTCCGTTTTCAGACTTTGTTTTTCTGACAATCCTTACTCATTACGACTTTTAGCCTTTCTTCCTCTCACATTCACTGACACTTTATTACTCTCTCTCTCTCTCTCTCTCTCTCTCTCTCTCTCTCTCTCTCTCTCTCTCTCTCTCTCTTCCCTCCATTATTCATATTTCTTTCCTTTCTTCACCTTATTTTCGAATCATTCCTCTCACTCTACTCCCTCACTCTTCTCCCTCATTCTTCTCCCTCACTCTTCTCTTTAAATCTTCTCCCTCACTTTTTCCTTCACTCTGCTCCTTAACTCTTCTCCCTCACTCTTATCCCTTACTTTCTCCTTCACTTTTCTCCCTCACTCTTCCCGTCACCTCCCTCACTTCCCTCATTCATATTTTTTCCTCAGTCTTCTCCCAACCTCTTCTTCACTTTCTTCCCTTACTCTCCCTCTCACTATCCTCCCTCACTATCCTCTCTCACTATGCTTCCTTCCATTCTCACTTTCTTCTCTCACTCTTCTCCCTCATTATTCTCCTTCACTCTTCTCCCTCATTATTCTCCTTCACACTTCTCCCTAATTATTCTCCTTCACTCTTCTCTCTAATTATTCTCCTTCACTCTTCTCCCTCATTATTCTCCTTCACTCTTCTCACTCATTATTCTCCTTCACTCTTCTCCATCAGTATTCTCCTTCACTATTCTCCCTCATTATTCTCCTTCACTCTTCTCCATCAGTATTCTCCTTCACTCTTCTCCCTCATTATTCTCCTTCACTCTTCTCCATCAGTATTCTCCTTCACTCTTCTCCCTCATTATTCTCCTTCACTCTTCTCCCTCATTATTCTCCTTCACTCTTCTCCATCAGTATTCTCCTTCACTCTTCTCCCTCATTTTTCTCCTTCACTCTTCTCCATCAGTATTCTCCTTCACTCTTCTCCTTCATTATTCTCCTCCACTCTTCTCCCTCATTATTCTCCTTCACTTTTCTCTCTCATTATTCTCCATCACTCTTATCCCTCATTATTCTCCTTCACTCTTATCTCTCATCCTCTTCTTTTTTCCTCACTCTTCTTCCTCAGTATTCTACCTCATTTTCCTCCATCATTTTTTCCCTTACTCCCTCACTCTTCTTAATTTTCTTCATCACTCTCCTCTATCATTCATCTCCTTCACTGTCCTCCCTCAGTCTTCTCCCTCATTATGCTCCCTTAATCTTCTCCCTCACTGTTTTACCTCAGTCTTCTCCCTCACTGCCCTACCTCAGTCTTCTCCCTCACTGTTTTACCTCAGTCTTCTCCCTCACTGACCTACCTCAGTCTTCTCCCTCACTATCCTCCCTCAATCTTCTCCCTCACTCTCTTCCCTCAGTCTTTTCCCTCACTGTCCTACCTCAGCCTTCTCCCTCATTGCCCTCCCTCAGTCTTCTCCCTCACTGTCCTACATCAGTCTTCACCTTCACTGTCCTACCTCAGTC
>NC_069406.1:38986750-38991750 GCF_026875155.1 Cherax quadricarinatus
AATTTTAAAATATTTTAAATTTTATATTTTATAATAAATTATTTTTATAAAAAACAAATTTTTTAATAATAATTTTATTTAAATTTAAAAATAAAAATTTATTTAAAATAAAATTTAAAATATTATTTTATTTTAATTATTTTAAAAAAATTTTTAAAGGGTGGGGTTTTCCAAATTTTTGGAAAATAAGAAAAAGGTTTAGTAATAAACATTTTAAAAGAGAGAAAAAATGGTTTTTAGTTAAAAATGGAGGGAGGTTTTTAAAATTGAGATTAGGGGTAGGGAAGGGGGGGAATATTTGGGGATTGAAAAAGTTAGAAAGTAGGGGGTGTTTTTGGTATGGGAAAGGAAAAATTTTTTAAGTGAAAGACCATTGGTGGGTTTTGGGGGGTTTTAGGATTTGAAAAGGGGGAAAGGCACCGGGTTGATGGGGGAAAAAATTTTTTAAAGAGGTGGGGTTTTTTTGGGGTTGGTTTTGAATTTTTTTTTAAAAGTAGGGGAGGTTAGGGAGGAAAAGGAGAGATTAGGAAAAGGAAATTAAAAAAGGGGGGGCCCTTTTGGGGGGGGATGTTTTTGGGTTACGGGGTTTTTAATTTTTTTTAAAAATTGGGTGAAGGAGAAAGGGTAAATGAAAGGTCTTTGGAAAGGGGGGGTTTGGGGAGGGTTTTAAGTAAAAGAAAAAAACAAAAGGTGGGGTTTTGGGCAATGGTTTTTGCGGGGGGAGGGGGGAAAATGTGCTTTCTTTGGGAGGGGGTTTTAAAAGAGAAATTTTTTAGGGGTTTGTGGTAATTTTAAGGGGGTGGAAAAGGGGGGAAAATTTTTTGAAAAGTGGATAAAAGGGGGGGGTTGGTTATGGTTTTTTTTAAAATTTTAGGGGGTTGAAAAAATTGGATCGGGGGGGAAAAGGGGGTTGGAGAAAGGAAAAAAAAAAACAAAAAATGGGATTTTGACGTGTCGCGGAAAATGGTCGGGGAGATTCTGAAAAGAATGAGAGGGGGAAAAGGGGGGAAAAAAAAAAAAAAAAAAAAAAAAAAAAAAAAAAAAAAAAAAAAAAAAAAAAAAAAAAAAAAAAAAAAAAAATTTTTAAAAAAAAAAAAAAAAAAAGGGTGAGTGGTGCATTAGGGCTGTGGGAAAAAAAGAATTTTGTCCTTGGAGGAAAAAAAGGGGGATGTAAGAGTATGTTTTCCAAACGCTCTTTTTGGGGTGTGAAGCAGGGTGATGAAGTTGCGCGAAGAGAAGGGTTGGGGGCAGTGGAGTGTCATGTTGAGAGCAATGTGTGGTGTAAATATTAATGCAGGAATTCTTAGTTTTGGAAGTTAGGAGGGGGGCGGGGGGGATTCCCAAAATGTTGTCCAGGGGCTGGGGAAAGGGGTTTTTGGAGGTGGTTGGCTTGTGGGAGAATGGGCAAAACGAAAAAAACTTAAAAGAGGTATCTTTTTGTAGTGGAAGGAAGGGGGGTTGGGTGGGCCCTAAAAAGGTTGGAGGGGGGGGGTTTAAAAGGAGGTTTTGTGTGCGAGGGGTTTGGACTTCCAGCAGGCTGCGTGAGCGTATTTGATAGGGGAAATGGAGAAAAAAGATTTTTAATATTTGACGTGCTGTTGGAGTGTGGGGAAAAAGTAACATTTTAAAGGGATTCAGGGAAACCGGCAGGCGGGACTGAGTCCTGGAGATGGGAAGTACGTGCCTCCCCCCTAAAGGGAAAGGGGTGTATGTTGCTTTTTAAAACTGTGTGAAAAAACACTTCGGGCAAGACGGATGGATGAATGAGGGTGAAAGTTTTTTTTTTTCGGGCCACCCTGTTTTGGGGGGAATCGGCCAGGTGAAAAAAAAAAAAAATTTTTATATTATAATCGTGGATGTAGTGGGATGAAAAGGGAAACAGAGTTTGCTGTGTTATGAATGAAAAAAAAGTTGGATGCCCCGGCCCAAGCGAAAAAAAAGGGGAAGGGGGGGTAGGAGGTTTCAGGGGGGGGAAAAAAAATGGGATTAAAATCGGGGAGTATCTGAGGGTTTTAGAGCAAAAGGAAGGGGTAGCAGTAATGTTAAATTTGACAGTTAGGAAAGGGAGAAAAGAGAAATGATGGTAAATTAAAGAATTTGGGTTAAAGAAAAGGGTTGGTTGGAAAAGTGGGTCTAATAGGTGTATGCACCGGGAAAAAGGAGGAATGAGAGGAGAGAGAGGATTTTGGGGATGTTAAGGAAGTATAGGAGCCCTTTTAACCAAATGGAGGTAAAATTTGGTAGGGGGCTTGAATGTAAAGAGGAGAAAAATTTAGAGAGGGTGTGGTAGGGGAAGTTTGGGGTTGCCGGTGTAATGTAATGGGGAAACCTTTGATTGAACTTTGTATTTGAAAGGGGGTTTAGTTTAGGTAATACTATTTAAAGGAAAAAAAGGATAATAAGTATACACGTTGGTGTGGGCGAAATGACGTAGTTTTTGGTTATGTATTGGGAGATAAAGATGTTGAGTGACTTCAGGATGCATTTTTTATAGAGGGGCCCCCAGATATATCAGATCACTTTTAGTTGTACTATATGAGAGTAAAAAAGGGAGATGGGTCAAAGGGGAAAAGAAGCCCAAAAGGGAAAAGGGGGGTGAAGGTTTTTAAACTAAAGAGGAGGCAGTTAGGGGAAATAAAAAACAGCTATTGGAGGATGTGGCTAATGGAGATAGGCAATGGGGTCGAAGAGGGTTTGGGGGAGGTTTAAAAAGTAGTGTTGGTGTTAGCAGAATTTGTGGTTTTCAGGAAAGTGGGGCAGGAGGGGGAGGAGCGTTGGTGGAAGATGATGGGAAAGAGGTAGTAAGGGAAAAAAAAGTTTGCTATGAGAGTTTTTACAAAGTGAAGTGATGCAAGGAGGGAAGGTATATGGAGAAAAGAGGAAGTTTAAAAGAGTGGTGAAAGAAGAAAAAGAGAGAAAAGAGGAGTGGGGGAGGTTTCAACAAATTTTGTTGAAAAAAGAAAAAATTTTGGGTGAATTAACAAATTAAGAAAGCCCAGGAACAAAAAGGGTTTGTCGTTATAAATAGGGGGGGGAGTTTTTTAAAAGGAGAAAATTAGAGGTATTGGGAAAAAGAAAGGAATTTTTGAGGAATTGTTAAAAGTTGATGAAGATGGGAAGCTGTGATTTGGTATAGGGCAAGGGGGAAAACATTTGTAGGAGTGAGGGAAAAGCCAGTTGTGGTGTGGGGGAAGTTCGTGAGGGTAGGTAAAAAGAAAGGGGGTAAGGCAGCGGGGTTGGGGGATAAGATAGAAATGTTAAAAGCAGGTGGGGTATGTTTTTGGGGGGTTGGTGCTTATTTAAAAAAGTTGGAAAAAGGGTAAGTACCCAGGGATTGGCAGAGAGCATGCCTAGTTCCTTTGTATAAAGGCAAAGGGGGTAAAAGAGAGTGCAAAAATTATGGGGGGTAAGTTGTTGAGTGTACCGGTAAAGTGTATGGTGAGTTATAAATTTAAAAAATTAAGGAAGACGGAGAAAAGGTAGCAGAGAACAAGGGGCTTTGGAAAGGTAGGGGGTGTGTGGGCCCGGTGTTTACGTGAAACATATAATTTAACAGTTTTTTGATAAGGCTAAAGGGTCTTTTTGGCATTTAGGATTTGGAAAAAGGGTTGACGGGTGGTAGGGGGCAATGTGGCGATGTTGCAAGGTATGGTGTAGGGGGGTAGGTTATGAAAGCGTGAAGGTTTTTCGGGATGTGAGGCTAAAAATTTGAGTATGTGGAAGGGGAATTTTTTCCCCGTAAAAAAATAGGCCCTTTGACAAGGTGTGTGAGTCACCCCTGGGTTTTTTATTTATAGTGGGGTTTTAGGAAGTAAATGCGAGGGTTTTTTGGGAAAGGCGTGGAGTTAAAGATAAAGAATCACAAACAAATGGGAGTTGTCCGTGTCTTTTCTGATGACACTGTGCTCTTTGGGAGATCTGAAGAGAAGTTGCAGAGTTTTTGGATGAATTTTTTTAGGGTGGCAAAAAGGGGAAAAAATTAAAGGTGAAAAAGGAAGAGTAAGGTTATGGGAAACAAAAAAAATTTGGTGAAGAAAGATTGAATACAGTTGGAGGGAGAGGAGTATGGGGAGGTGAAGTTTAGTTTTTGGGGGGGAGTTCAGCGGATGGGTCTATAAGATGGGTGAATTAGAATTTATGAGGGAAAAAAAATGAGGGTGCCTTTTGGTCTGTGGAAAAAAGAACTTGTCCTTGGAGGCAAAAAAGGGGAAGATGGAGTTAGTTTTCCAAGCTTTATATGGGTTAAAACGTGGGTGATGAATGTTGCAGCGAGGGAAGGCTGGAGGCAGGGAGTGATGTCTGAGGGGAATGTGTGGTTTGAATTAATGCAGAGAATTTGTGTTTGGAAGGTAGGAGGAGGTGCGGGTTACCAAAAAGTTGTCCAGAGGGTGAGGAAGGGTTGTTGAGGTGGTTCGGCATGTAGAGAGAATGGGCGAAACAGAATGACTTCAAGGGTTCAGTCGTAGTGGGAAAGGGAAAGGGGGGTAGGGGTCGGGTAGGAAAGGGGTTTGGGGGAGGGGGGTAAAGGAGGTTTTTTGTGCGGGGGTTGGACTTCCAGAGGCATGCGTGAGGTGTTTGATAGGAGTGAAAGGGGCAAAGGTTTTTAATACTTGACGTGCTGTTGGGGTGTGAGCAAAAGTAAATTTATGAAGGGGTTCAGGGAAAGGCAGGCGGACTTGAGTCCCGGAGATGGGAAGTCGTGCCCCCACTTGAAAGGGGGGGTGTTAATTTTTGCGTTTAAAAACTGTAGTGAAAGACCCTTTGGCAAGACATGTGGGTGAATTGGTGAAAGTTTTCTTTTTTGGGCCACCGCCTTTGGGGGGAAACGGCCGGTGTGATAATAAAATAATAATAAAAAATATGTTATATATATATATATATATATATTATATATTTTTTAAAATTTTATATATATATTTTTTTTTTAATATATTTAAAATATATATTAGTAAATAGAGTAGAGGATAAAGAGGAAAGAGAGAAGAGAGAGAGAGATAGAA
>NC_069406.1:39004250-39009250 GCF_026875155.1 Cherax quadricarinatus
GTAGTAGTATTAGTAGTGGTAATAGTAGTAGAAGTAGTAGTAGTAGTGGTAATAGTAGTAGTAGTAGTAGTAGTAGTAGTAGCAGTGGTAGTAATAGTAGTAGTAGTAGTAGCAGTGGTAGTAATAGTAGTAGTAGTAGTAGTAACAGTGGTAGTAATAGTAGTAGTAGTAGTGGTAGTAATAGTAGTAGTAGTGGTAGTGGTAGTAATAGTAGTAGTAGTGGTAGTGGTATTAATAGTAGTGGTAGTGGTATTAATAGTAGTAGTAGTGGTAGTGGTAGTAAGAGACGCACAATTTTAATAATAATAATCTTCATTTGTTCAGATTTTATTGAGTAAAGTAAAAGAAGAAGAAGAAGAAGTAGAAGAAGAAGAAGAAGAAGAAGAAGAAGAAGAAGAAGAAGAAGAAGAAGAAGAAGAAGAAGAAGAAGAAGAAGAAGAAGAAGAAGAAGAAGAAGAAGAAGAAAAAGAAGTAGAAGAATATGGAGAAGAAATAGACGTATAAATTCTATTACTGAACAGTAAAGATGAAATGGAGAATGTTTTGAATGTAGTAGGGCGGCCATCTTGTTTTTGCTAGCCCTCTGGTGGTGAGTGTTGAAATCAGCGACGTGACGTCATGTTGACTTTCTTCCCTCCTCTTTATCTTCTCCTTGAGAGAGAAAGAAAGAAAAAGAGACAGAGAGAGAGAGAGAGAGAGAGAGAGAGAGAGAGAGAGAGAGAGGAGAGAGAGAGAGAGAGAGAGAGAGAGAGAGAGAGAGAGAGAGAGAGAGAGAGTGTGTGATGCCTCTTCTTTATCGGTCAGGGGATCAGATCTTCCCTTCAACTCCCCGGAAAAGGTTTGGATACCGTCTCCACTTTATGTGGATCCTCCTTCAGGTTTATAGCGACCCTCTTCAACTTTTATGCTGATTTTATTTCCTCCTTCAGATCCTCCTATGATTTCTTGGGAGAGTTTATAGCGAATTTCTCTCCTGTTCCCCGTTTGCCTCTCATCGCGTTTAAGCCGATTCGCCTTTGTTTCATTCCCTTCTTATTGCCTTTGCTCTCTTCTGGAACGTATTTATATATACACACACTCAGTATACACATACTTAAGTGTATTCCATCTTATTTTAGAGTTTAGTTTGGTTCGATCCTCATTTGTCCCACGAATCCGATTCCTTTCTATCGCCCGATCGTCATTTGTTTCATAAGTCTTTGTTTACCTTTTTATACCGATTCTGGATTTTATCACTTTCACGCGCACACTTCGGACCCACAGTCAAAACAACGCAAATTGAATCTCTACGAGGGAGCCACATCAAGCAGAAAAAAATATATAAAGCCTCCTACATATACGAGAAACCTCCGTCCATTTAAAAGAATCATATATAAGGGCTCGTGTATATATGAGATCGTGGTAAAAATGAGGTATTTAGGCTGGTGCTTCCTATTCAGCTGTAAGCTCATTAGGGAAGCGAGGCGAGGTAGCGACGCCGAAAATGAGGAAAAAAATGACTAATTCCTTCTCTATATCAGAGTCTTTGTAAGTCCTGCGTGAGCCTCTGTGAGTTCGCTCAAGTAATACTTAATCGTCTTTCACTTTCCAGTGAAGAAATTGGAAGAAATTTAACTTAGATGAGAGAATAAATTGGACCCGGGAGGCTTTGAGAGAGAGAGAGAGAGGAGAGAGAGAGAGAGAGAGAGAGAGAGAGAGAGAGAGAGGAGAGAAGAGAGAGAGAGAGAGAGAGGAGAGAGAGAGAGAGAGAGAGAGGGGAGGAGAGAGAGAGAGAGAGGGAGAGGGGGGGCAGAGAGAGAGAATGGTTGGGTTAGGAGCATAAAGAAACATGGGATATGATTTTTAAGTGTCTTTTATTGTAATCGATAATGATAATAATAATAATAATAATAATAATAATAATAATAATAATAATAATAAATAATAATATATTATTATTATTATTTATTATTATTTATTATTATTATTATTATTATTATTATTATTATTATTATATTATTACCTATAAGGATATATTCACGGAAGGATGCTTGTCCCTCCGTACTTATACTGAGAGTTTAAATTAATCACTATTATAGGAATCAAAGTATACTTGACTTGTGGTGTACATGTGACATGCAGTCTTAATAACCCTGGTGTAGTGACTGGTGGTGTACAGGTGATATGTAGTCTTAATGACCCTGGTGTAGTGACTGGTGGTGTACATGTGACATGCAGTCTTAATGACCCTGGTGTAGTGACTGGTGGTGTACAGGTGACATGTAGTCTTAATGACCCAGGTTTAGTGACTGGTGGTGCACAGGTGACATGCAGTCTTAATGACCCTGGTGTAGTGACTGGTGATGTACAGATGACATGCAGTCTTAATGACCCTGGTGTAGTGACTGGTGATGTACTGGTGACATGTAATCTTAATGACCCTGGTGTAGTGACTGGTGGTGTACAGGTGACATGCAGTCTTAATTACCATGGTGTAGTGACTGATGGTGTACAGGTGACATGCAGTCTTAATTACCCTGGTGTAGTGACTGATGGTGTACATGTGACATGCAGTCTTAATGACCCTCGTCTTTAAGAAAAGATATATTAACTGTATCTAGCGGTCTTACACTCGCTCTGGAGACTTGTTGAAGTCTTGAAGACTTTCAGCTGACTTGAGGTTTAAATTAAGTCTTAAAGTGTTTAAACACCCAGACTTGGCCGAAAGGGCGTTGACCCCCGAGACTCTCTCCAGGTATACCCCAAGAAACATTTGAGGCATTTGTGACGGGATATGTCTAAGTAACTCCATAGTGTAGTACGTTCATGCAGGGATACTATACCTTCATGCAGGGATTCTGCACCTTCATGCAGGGATACTGTACCTTCATGCAGGGAAACTGTACCTTCATGCAGGGATACTGTACTTTCATGCAGGGATACTGTACCTTCATGCAGGGATACTGTACCTTCATGCAGGGATACTGTACCTTCATGCAGGGATACTGTACCTTCATGCAGGGATACTGTACCTTCATGCAGGGATACTGTACCTTCATGCAGGGATACTGTACCTTCATGCAGGGATACTGTACCTTCATGCAGGGATACTGTACCTTCATGCAGGGATACTGTACCTTCATGCAGGGATACTGTACCTTCATGCAGGGATACTGTACCTTCATGCAGGGATACTGTACCTATTAAGTAATATTTTTCTCTGGTATTTCAGAGGTACGTGGTGTGAGGTTGTCTCCAGCAGTGTGGAGAGATGTTACGTTGCTCAGCGAGCCTCAGCGTCGTTTAACGACCTTCAGCGTCGCTCAGCGACGTTCTTGGTGTTCTGGAAGCGTCTCCTCGTGTTCACTGCAGGCCTTAATGTAGTGGTATTCATAAGGCACGCGGTGAATGCCAAGAGTCACCTCCCTGTTCTTCTCTCTCCAGGACAGCGCTAAGCCTACATGAAGCACTCACAGCGAGGAACACACAGTAAGGAACACTCGCCGCAACAAGCACTCACAGCAAGAAGCACTCACCACGAGGAGTACTCACAGCAAGGAGTACTCGTTAGAGGAAGTAATAGAGGCTCGATCCTCCGTCCAGTATACGCGAGATACTCCTGATTCTCCTGGTTGTCATAAACTCTTTCACTTTATTCATATTTTGTGCCAGACCCGTGTGGGTTATTAGCACAGTGACTGCGATGTTTACCCATTAAACATAGGTAAATATGTTTACAGACTTCGTGAGAAATAGGCAAAATGTGTTTTATAACTGCAATACAAAAATACCAGATAACAAAGCTACCAAGTTATATGACATGTAAGTTAATTATCCATAACAATCAGGCAACAGATAAATTACATGATACTCTGAAGACTAGGACAGTTATGACTGTGTAAGTTACTAACACAACCACGTGAACACTGTGTGTGTGTGTGTGTGTGTGTGTGTGTGTGTGTACAGATACCACATAATAAAGGACTAAGTCCACATGATACAGTATGTATACACCAGGTGCAAACTCCCCTTATTGCTTAATATGCAGATACAAACGTCTGTCCAACACTTAATATACACTACTCTCCCTAGAATTACACTCCAATACACCAGACATAAGTAAAGCCTAACAACACCCAAACGAGGTAAAGTCTAATTGACGAGACATAGTGTACTACACTTCAGCACTCAGGGTGTACACATGCGACACATGTATCCAAAAATTAAGTCATAAGTTCTTCCATAGTGACTGCTTTTGAAAAGCAGAAGTCAATTTTTACACGTCATCAGGTGGCGCCACCTCTCTCAGACAATGTTCAGTCCTAACCTACTGAAAGATCATAGTAAGATGACATAAGATACGTGCTGGTGAGAATACTGAATTGCTTCATGGATACTCTGAACGATATTCATAGTGATGACCCTGCCTCTCAGGGTATGTGGTCAGTTTATAAGATATTGTAAGTTATTCCAACAGAGGAGCTAAATATTCAGTTACAGATGATGTTGGGTATAACCTGCTATACTAACACTCCTAAGAGTAAACATTAATAACTGAACAATAAATAGACGCATATCACGTAATACACCGATACCCTTTACGGTATATACAACATACACACCTTTCGGTCTATATATGCCTAGATATACTCTCTGCGTATTTACACACTTAGATATACACTTCCGGGCGAATATGTTCTTAGATATACAGCTCTGGCTGTATATACACGTAGATACACACATCAGGATTAATATACACATAAATATACAGCTCTGGCTGTATATACACGTAGATATACACTTCTGGATTAATATACACTTAAATATACAGTTCTGGCTGTATATACACCTAGATACACTAACATTTAATATTATTGTTCCAGACTCACATGAGTTTTGTAAGATATTCCAGTCATGTTTAGCTTGTCAGCTCAAACTATGTCTCAACTCATTACATTTCTCTAAATCTTCAATAAGTTTAATTTAAAAAAGTTTAATCTAATGGAAAGATTTTTTGTAGC
>NC_069406.1:39011750-39021750 GCF_026875155.1 Cherax quadricarinatus
ATGATTATGTTGGAGAATGATTATGTTGAAGAATGATTATGTTGGAGAATGATTATGTTGAAGAATGATTATGTTGAAGAATGATTATGCTGAAGAATGATTATGTTGAAGAATGATTATGTTGAAGAATGATTATGTTGAAGAATGATTATGTTGAAGAATGATTATGCTGAAGAATGATTATGTAGAAGAATGATTAGGGATGATCCAGTATGATTGGAAAAATTATGAACTAATGAATATTTATTTGAAAGGATTTTTAGAGTTTGATTTGGAACTGAAGCAATCCTGCCCTTCCTCGGATCAACTGGTTGCTCGTTCTATGAATGTTGTATGACCATATGACGTTTCTGTTGCTGTCATGTGTAGTAGGTAGTGATTACCGTCAGGAGGTACTTACTTTGCATGATGATAGGCTAGTAGACACTACGTCTGGAGACTACCCTCCTGTCATGTTGAGTATGATTAGTAGACATACGCCAGGAGGTATACCTCTGTCATGAGTAGTATCTAGTAGACAGAAGAGTCAGGAGGTACTACCTCCTGTTCATGTTGGAGTATCTATGACGTTACGTCCAGGGAGATGCCCACTGTCATGTGAGTAGGACTGTATAACAGTACGTCAGGAGGTACTGCCTCCTGTCATGTGTGTAGGTTAGTAGACAGTACCGTCCAGGAGGTATGCTCCTTCATGTGTGTAGGCTAATGACGTACCGTCATGAGTAATACCTCTGTCATGTGGTAGTAATGATTAGTAGACAGTACCGTCCGGATACTACCTCCTGCAGTAGTAGGTTATGTAGACAGTAAGTTCAGGGTACTACTTCTGCATGTGTAGTAGTTGAAATACCGTCCAGGAGGTACTAACCCTCTGTCATGTGTAGATAAGGTTATGTAGAGTTACCGTCAGAGTACTACACTGACTGCTGAGTATTATAGCACTACCGATCACAGGAGGTACTCCCTCCTGTCTTCTAGTAGGTTAGTAGATAGTACCGTCCAGGGAGGTACTACCCTCCTGTCATGTGTAGTAGGTTAGTAGACAGTACCGTCCAGGAGGTACTACCCTACTGTCATGTGTAGTAGGTTAGTAGACAGCACCGTCCAGGGAGGTACTACCCTCCAGTCATGTGTAGTAGGTTAGTAGACAGTACCGTCCAGGAGGTACTACCCTCCTGTCATGTGTAGTAGGTTAGTAGACAGTGCCGTCCAGGAGGTACTACCCTCCTGTCATGTGCAGTAGGCTGGTAGACAGTACCGTCCAGTAGGTACTACCCTCCTGTCATGTGTAGTAGGTTAGTAGACAGTACCGTCCAGGAGGTACTACCCTCCTGTCATGTGTAGTAGGTTAGTAGACAGTACCGTCCAGGAGGTACTACCCTACTGTCATGTGTAGTAGGTTAGTAGGACAGTACCGTCCAGGGAGGTACTACCCTCCTGTCATGTGTAATAGGTTAGTAGACAGTACCGTCCAGGGAGGTATTACCCTACTGTCATGTGTAGTAGGTTAGTAGACAGTACCGTCCAGTGAGGTACTACCCTCCTGTCATGTGTAGTAGGTTAGTAGACAGTACCGTCCAGGGAGGTACTACCCTCCTGTCATGTGTAGTAGGTTAGTAGACAGTACCGTCCAGGAGGTACTACCCTCCTGTCATGTGTAGTAGTTAGTAGACAGTACCGTCCAGGAGGTACTACCCTCCTGTCATGTGTAGTAGGTTAGTAGACAGTACCGTCCAGGAGGAACTGCCCTACTGTCATGTGTAGTAGGTTAGTAGACAGTACCGTCCAGGGAGGTACTGCCCTACTGTCATGTGTAGTAGGTTAGTAGACAGTACCGTCCAGGAGGTACTGCCCTACTGTCATGTGTAGTAGGTTAGTAGACAGTACCGTCCAGGGAGGTACTGCCCTACTGTCATGTGTAGTAGGTTAGTAGACAGTACCGTCCAGGAGGTACTGCCCTACTGTCATCAGTAGTAGGTTAGTAGACAGTACCGTCCAGGGAGGTACTACCCTCCTGTCATGTGTAGTAGGTTAGTAGACAGTACCGTCCAGGGAGGTACTGCCCTACTGTCATGTGTAGTAGGTTAGTAGATAGTACCGTCCAGGGAGGTACTACCCTCCAGTCATGTGTAATAGGTTAGTAGACAGTACCGTCCAGGGAGGTACTACCCTCCTGTCATGTGTAGTAGGTTAGTAGACAGTACCGTCCAGGGAGGAACTACCCTCCTGTCATGTGTAGTAGGTCAGTAGACAGTACCATCCAGGGAGGTACTGCTCTCTTGTCATATGTAGTAGGTTAGTAGACAGTACCATCCAGGGAGGTACTACCCTCTGTCATGTGTAGTAGGTTAGTAGACAGTACTATCCAGGAGGTACTACCCTCCTGTCATGTGTAGTAGGTTAGTAGACAGTACTCATCAGGGAGGTACTACCCTCCTGTCATGTGTAGTAGGTTAGTAGACAGTACCATCCAGGGAGGTACTGCATCTCCTGTCATATGTAGTAGGTTAGTAGACAGTACCATCCAGGGAGGAACTACCCTCCTGTCATGTGTAGTAGGTTAGTAGTCAGTACTATCCAGGGAGGTACTACCCTCCTGTCATGTGTAGTAGGTTAGTAGACTAGTACCTCCAGGGAGGTACTACCCTCCGTCATGTGTAATAGGTTAGTAGACAGTACCATCCAGGGAGGTACTGCTCTCTTGTCATATGTAGTAGGTTAGTAGACAGTACCATCCAGAAAGATACTACCCTCCTGTCATGTGTAGTAGGTTAGTAGACAGTACCATCCAGGGAGGTACTACCCTCCTGTCATGTGTAGTAGGTTAGTAGGCAGTACCGGCCAGGAAGGTACTACCCTCCTGTCATGTGTAGTAGGTTAGTAGACAGTACCATCCAGGGAGGTACTACCCTCCTGTCATGTGTAGTAGGTTAGTAGACAGTACCGGCCAGGAAGGTACTATCCTCCTGTCATGTGTAGTAGGTTAGTAGACAGTACCATCCAGGGAGGTACTACCCTCCTGTCATGTGTAGTAGGTTAGTAGACAGTACCATCCAGGGAGGTACTACCCTCCTGTCATGTGTAGTAGGTTAGTAGACAGTACCATCCAGCGAGGTTCTACCCTCCTGTCATGTGTAGTAGGTTAGTAGACAGTACCGTCCAGGGAGGTACTACCCTCCTGTCATGTGTAGTAGGTTATTAGACAACAGACATCCAGGGAGGTACTACCCTACTGTCATGTGTAGTAGGTTAGTAGACAGTACCGTCCACGGAGGTACTACCCTCCTGTCATGTGTAGTAGTTTAGTAGACAGTACCGTCCAGGGAGGTACTACCCTCCTGTCATGTGTGATAGGTTAGTAGACAGAACCATCCAAGGAGGTTCTACCCTCCTGTCATGTGTAGTAGGTTAGTAGACAGTACCGTCCAGGGAGGTACTACCCTCCTGTCATGTGTAGTAGGTTAATAGACAGTACTATCCAGGGAGGTACTACCCTCCTGTCATGTGTAGTAGATTAGTAGACAGTACCATCCAAAGAGGTACTACCCTCCTGTCATGTGTGGTAGGTTAGTAGACAGTACCATCCAAGGAGGTACTACCCCCCTGTCATGTGTAGTAGGTTAGTAGACAGTACCATTCAGAAAGGTACTACCCTCATGTCATGTGTAGTAGATTAGTAGACTGTATCATCCAGGGATGTACTACCCTCCTGTCATGTGTAGTAGGTTAGTAGACAGTACCATCCAGGTAGGTACTACCCTCCTGTCATGTGTAGTAGGTTAGTAGACAGTACCATCCAGGGAGGTACTACCCTCCTGTCCTGTGTAGTAGGTTAGTAAACAGTACCATCCAGGTAGGTATTACCCTCCTCTCATGTGCAGTAGTTTGGTAGACAGTACCATCCAGGGAGGTACTACCCTCCTGTCATGTGTAGTAGGTTATTAGGCAGTACCATCCAGGGAGGTACTACCCTCCTGTCATGTGTAGTAGGTTAGTAGACAGTACCATCCAGGGAGGTACTACCCTCCTGTCATGTGTAGTAGGTTAGTAAACAGTACAATCCACGTAGGTACTTCCCTCCTCTCATGTGTAGTAATTAAGTAGACAGTACCATCCAGGGAGGTACTACCCTCCTGTCATGTGTAGTAGGTTTTAGGCAGTATCATCCAGGGAGGTACTACCCTCCTGTCATGTGTAGTAGGTTAGTAGACAACAACCATCCAGGGAGGTACTACGCTCCTGTCATGTGTAGTAGGTTAGCAGACAGTTCCATCCGGGGAGGTACTACCCTCCTGTCATGTGTAGTAGATTAGTAGACAGTACCATCCAGGGAGGTACTACCCTTCTGTCATGTGTAGTAGGTTAGTAGACGGTACCATCCAGGGAGGTATTACCCTAGTGTCATGTGTAGTAGGTTAGTAGACAGTACCATCCAGGGAGGTGCTACCCTCCTGTCATGTGTAGTAGGTTAGTAGACAGTACCATTCAGGGAGGTACTACCCTCCTGTCATGTGTAGTAGGTTAGTAGACAGTACCGTCCAGGGAGGTACTACCCTCCTGTCACGTGTAGTAGGTTAGTAGACATTACTATTCAGGGAGGGACTACCCTCCTGTCATGTGTAGTAGGTTAGTAGACAACGACCATCCAGGAGGTACTACCCTCCTGTCATGTGTAGTAGGTTAGTAGACAGTACCATCCAGGGAGGTACTACCCTCCTGTCATGTGTAGTAGGTTAGTAGACAGTAACATCCAGGGAGGTACTACCCTCCTGTCACATGCAGTAGGTTAGCAGACAGTAACATCCAGGGAAGTACTACCCTCCTGCAATATGTAGTAGGTTAGTAGGCGGTACCATCCAGGGAGGTACTACCCTCCTCTCATGTGTAGTAGGTTAGTAGACAGTATCATCCAGATAGGTACTACCCTCCTGTCATATGTAGTAGGTTAGTAAACAGTACCATCCAGGGAATTACTACCCTCCTGTCATGTGTAGTAGGTTAGTAGACAGTAACATCCAGGGAGGTACTACCCTCCTGTCACATGCAGTAGGTTAGCAGACAGTAACATCCAGGGAAGTACTACCCTCCTGCAATATGTAGTAGGTTAGTAGGCGGTACCATCCAGGGAGGTACTACCCTCCTCTCATGTGTAGTAGGTTAGTAGACAGTATCATCCAGATAGGTACTACCCTCCTGTCATATGTAGTAGGTTAGTAAACAGTACCATCCATGGAGGGACTACCCTCCTGCCATGTGTAGTAGGTTAGTAGACAGTACCATCCATGGAGGGACTGTCCTCCTATCATGTGTAGTAGGTTGGTAGACAGTACCGTCCAGGGAGGTACTGCCCTCCTGTCATGTGTAGTAGGTTAGTAGACAGTACCGTCCAGGGAGGTACTACCCTCCTGTCATGTGTAGTAGGCTAGTAGACAGTATCGTCCAGGAGGTACTGCCCTCCTGTCATGTGTAGTAGGCTAGTAGACATTACCGTCCAGGAGGTAGTACCCTCTTGTCATGTGTAGTAGGTTGTTAGACAGTACCGTCCAGGGAGGTACTATCCTCCTGTCATGTGTAGTAGGTTAGTAGACAGTACTGTCTAGCGAGGTACTACCCTCCTGTCATGTGTAGTAGGTTGGTAGACAGTACCGTCCAGGGAGGTACTACCCTCCTCTCATGTGTAGTAGGTTAGTAGATAGTACCGTCCAGGGAGGTACTACCCTCCTGTCATGTGTAGTAGGTTGGTAGACAGAACCATCCAGGGAGGTACTACCCTCTTGTCCTGTGTAGTAGGTTAGTAGACAGTACCGTCCAGGGAGGTACTACCCTTCTGTCACGTGTAGTAGGTTAGTAGTAAGTACCATCCAGGGAGGAACTACCCTCCTGTCCTGTGTAGTAGGATAGCCAACAGCACCTTCCAGGGAGGTACTGCCCTCCTGTCACGTGTAGTGGGTTAGTAGACAGTACCGTCCAGGGAAGTACTGCCCTCCTGTCATGTGTAGTAGGTTCGTAGACAGTACCGTCCAGGGAGGTACTACCCTCCTGTCATGTGTAGTAGGTTAGTAGACAGTACCATCCAGGGAGGTACTACCCTCCTGTCATGTGTAGTAGGTTAGTAGACAGTACCGTCCAGGGAGGTACTGCTCTCCTGTCATATGTAGTAGGTTAGTAGACAGTACCATCCAGAAAGATACTACCCTCCTGTTTATGTGTAATAGGTTAGTAGACAGTACCATCCATGGAGGGACTGTCCTCCTGTCATGTGTAGTAGGTTAGCAGACAGTACCATCAATAGAGGGACTACCCTCCTGTCATAAGTAGTAGGTTAGTAGACAGTAAACATTCATGGAGGTACTACCCTCCTGTCATGTGTAGTAGGTTAGTAGACAGTATCATCCAGGGAGGGACTACTCTCCTGTCGTATGTAGTAGGTTATTAGAGAGTAATCATCCATGGAGGTACTACCCTCGTGTCATGTGTAGTAGGTTAGTAGACAGTACAATCCAGGGAGGTACAACCCTCTTGTCATGTGTAGTAGGTTAGTAGACAGTACCTTCCAGGGAGGTACTACCCTCCTGTCACGTGTAGTAGGTTAGTAGACAGTACCATCCAGGGAGGTACTACCCTCCTGTCATGTGTAGTAGGTTAGTAGACAGTACCATCCAGGGAGGTACCATCCTCCTGTCATATCTTATATTTTTCTACAAAGTTCTTCACAAGACGCTCGTCAGTAGTAGTCCTGTTGTTGAAAACTCTCATGTCAGCTGGACAAGAAATATCTCACGACGCTTAAATCACGTTTAACAGGCATGGGAATTATATACTGTGATGGATGTGAAGAAAAGTTTAGTGGCAGGGTTGCATCTTGTTCTTGCTGACGTCTCCTCGGAGAGGAACTCCAGCATCCTTACTGAGAGTAATCAACGCCAGTGTGTTTACTTAGAATGGGTATTAAAAGTGAATGCGATTACTTGTGACATGTGTTTTAAGTGAAGGCATTTACTTGTGACAGGTGTTTTATGTGAAGGCATTTGTGTTAATTTCCCTCAAGTTGTCCGCGTACAGGATTAGTCATAAGAATTAACAGTTGGTTTTCCACGAAACAAAGTGATCCCTTCGCTATGGTTAATTATCAAATTGAATTTAACATCTCCTCGTATGTCACCATTGACTGCCGCTGACTCACACATGACTCTCAGGTATTTTAGAAGAACAAAACACAGATTTGAAAAAAGTAGAAATGAATTAGCGTACAGGTCGTGTGAATTCCATTTCTCACTGATTGTCTGCGCTCAGATATAAGTGACATAAATACTTGTTAATGACATCTGCTGGAGAAGATCCCAAATGGGGGTTGAAATATACAGATCAATAATTCTCCTGTGCCTCTGTCTCCATGTGGGTTATTATTGATCATTGTCAAGGCTTCATTATACTTAGTTATTCACAGGATGAAACAAATATGGGGACTGAAAGAATGAATAAGAACTTGTATATAATTCGAAAACCAACCGAGGACCTCTTCAGCACAACTGTTGAAGACAACATCAGATGGATGCTGAGCTGTGTACATACTCTTCTCATGTCAACAGTAGTAATGACCCGATTTTTCTGTTAACAGCGTCCTCTGCTTCCTTAACCAACAACAGTGCTGAGATACAGTTCTAGGGAATTGGTAATATTTTCCTTCTAGATGGTGTTCTGATGAAGGTCTGCTGGTGTTACCTGCCCCACAATACTACGGTGTTGCTGCTAGTGTTGCTGGGTACACAAGTCTCTGACTTGTTCTCTCTCCTCATCACCTCAACACAACTCATGTACACATTTCAAACTCTCACCTTCACTTGGACACGATTCCTTCAGTCATTACCTTCAGATGTTCAGCCAATCCTTCCTTCAGTCATTACCTTCAGGTGTTGAGCCAGTCCTTCCTTCAGTCATTACCTTCAGGTGTTCAGCCAATCCTTCCTTCAGTCATTACCTTCAGGTGTTGAGCCAGTCCTTCCTTCAGTCATTACCTTCAGTCATTACCTTCAGATGTTCAGCCAATCCTTCCTTCAGTCATTACCTTCAGATGTTCAGCCAATCCTTCCTTCAGTCATTACCTTCAGATGTTCAGCCAATCCTTCCTTCAGTCATTACCTTCAGGTGTTGAGCCAGTCCTTCCTTCAGTCATTACCTTCAGGTGTTGAGTCAGTCCTTCCTTCAGTCATCACCTTCAGGTGTTGAGCCAGTCCTTCCTTCAGTCATTACCTTCAGGTGTTGCAGTCTCTCAGTCATTCCTCGTTTACAATCCTCCTTCAGTCATTACCTTCAGGTGTTGAGCCAGTCCTTCCTTCAGTCATTACCTTCAGGTGTTGAGCAGTCCTTCCTTCAGTCATCACCTTCAGGTGTTGAGTCAGTCTTCCTTCAGTCATCACCTTCAGGTGTTGAGCCAGTCCTTCCTTCAGTCATCACCTTCAGGTGTTGAGCCAGTCCTTCCTTCAGTCATCACCTTCAGGTGTTGAGTCAGTCCTTCCTTCAGTCATCACCTTCAGGTGTTGAGCCAGTCCTTCCTTCAGTCATCACCTTCAGGTGTTGAGCCAGTTCTTCCTTCAGTCATCACCTTCAGGTGTTGAGCCAGTCCTTCCTTCAGTCATCACCTTCAGGTGTTGAGCCAGTCCTTCCTTCAGTCATCACCTTCAGGTGTTGAGCCAGTTCGTCAGCTCAGACACCAAGTGAATATTTGTAGTTCAGTATAGAGTACAATCACTTTCAAGAGATGATCTTTAAACAGATCGACTCTGAACACATGATAAGCAGATCATCTGTGAACAGATAATATTTGTACTCATTAGCTTGTGTTAAGAGACAAACTCTGTTCTCTGTGGCACTCAGTACACCACACACAAGTTGTCAATATGTTGGAAGTTGCCATTTAGGAATCTCAGTGCCTGGCACTGTTATGGCGCTTATTATTAGAAATACCTGTGCCTTCTGTTTGTCACCTGACGCGGCGAGCTGTGTGGGCGAAACGTTGTCAATAAAGAATGCTATTTTTCCTGCATTTGTGGATTTTTGTCTATTGTGAGGGTGTTGTGTACAATTTGTTGGGTCTGGAGGTGAGCCTGTTGGTACTGTACACCACTACCACCACCGGTGCTGTACACTACCACCACTAGTACTGTACACCACTACCACCACTGGTACTGTACACCACCACCGGTGCTGTATACTACCACCACTACCACCACTGGTACTGTACACCACCACCGGTGCTGTATACTACCACCACTAGTACTGTACACCACTACCACCACTGGTACTGTACACTACCACCGGTGCTGTACACTACCACCACTAGTACTGTACACCACTACCACCACTGGTACTGTACACTACCACCGGTGCTGTACACTACCACCACTGGTACTGTACACCACTACCACCACACTGGTACTGTACACTACCACCGTGCTGTACACTACCACCACTAGTACTGTACACCACTACCACCACTGGTACTGTACACTACCACCGTGCTGTACATACCACCACTAGTACTGTACACCACTACCACCACTGGTACTGTACTCCGCTACCACCACTGGTATTGTGCACCACTGCCACCACGGGTACTATATATCACTACCACCACTGGTACTGTACACTACCACCACTGGTACTGTACACCACCACCGGTGCTGTATACTACCAACACTTGTACTGTACACCACTACCACCACTGGTACTGTACACCACTACCACCACTGGTACTGTACACCACTACCACCACTTGTACTGTGCACCACTACCACTACGGGTACTATACATCACTACCACCACTGGTACTGTACACCACTACCACCACACGTGCTGTACACCACCACCGATGTTGTAAACTACCACTGGTACTTTACACCACCACCGGTGTTGTAAACTACCACTGGTACTGTACACCACCACCGGTGTTGTAAACTACCATTGGTACTGTACACTACCATCACTGGTACTGTACACCATT
>NC_069406.1:39029250-39044250 GCF_026875155.1 Cherax quadricarinatus
CTCCCTGTCCCCTCACTCTAAACCCGCCACTCACTCTCCTTGTCCCTTCACTCTCCCTGTCCCCCTCACTCTCCTTGTTATCTCACTCTCCTTGTCCCCTCACTTTCCCTGTCCCCTCACTTTCCCTCTCCCCTCACTCTCCCTGTCCCCCCACCCAACCCTATTTTTTAAAACCCATTATTAGTCGTCAGTCCCCTTCCCTCCCTCCCTCCTCCCTGCCCCTCTTCCCTCCCTTCCTCCCCCCCCACTCTTCCCTCCCTTCCTCCCTCCCACCACCTTCCCTCCCACCACTCTTTCCCTCCCTCCACTCTTCCCTCCCTCCCACCACTTTCCCTCCTTCCCACCACTCTTCCCTCCCTCCACTCTTCCCTCCCTCCCTCCCCCAGCTAGTTAATATGCGCTGCTGTCAGAGTCGTTTACATACATATTGTGTGTTTATCCACGTACAAACACAACAAACACATCTATATGAATGTTTGTTGGTGTGTGGGGGAGGGTTGGAGGGAGGGAGGGAGGGAGGGAGGGAGGGAGGGAGGGAGGGAGGGTTGGAGGGAGGGAGGAGTTAGGTGCAGAGAAGGGTAGGAGGAGGGGAGGGAATACGGAAGGGAAAAAGTGAGGGAACATGGGAGGGAACAGGGAAGAAGTTGGAAGGAAATAAAGATTGAAGGGAGAAAGTTAGGGAGAGGGAAGAGAGAGGCAGATGAAGAGATAGTAGGCAATAAGTCAATATATAAATATATGTATATATATATATATATATATATATATATATATATATATATATATATATATATATATAAAATATTATAATATATATGGTGCGGAATAGGTAAAATTAATCAATTAACAAGAACTCATTTAAAATTAAGTCCTTTATAAAAAAAAAGCTTATACGTTTAAAGATATATTTTTTCCATTTTATGTTAATGTAAAAATTAATAATTTTCTACCAAAAGAACCTTAGAAAACTTACCTAACCTTATTATAACAAGAACAACTTAATTTAGCCTAATCCAGCTAAATATATTTTAGATAAGTTTACAATAATTTAATAATAAAAAAACACAATGAAATATGTTTTTTCGATATTTCAGAATGATTTTTTGCGAAATTATTGCATACACAAATTTTCGTTTCTCTTTTTGAGCAAGAAGAACATTGCAAGTTTTAACCTATATGGCACGACATATATATATATATATATATATATATATATATATATATATATATATAATATATATATATATATATATATATATAATATATATATAATATATATATATATAATGGTCATCAAATAGTGGTGACGAAGACATAACTGCAGTGAGTGAGGAAGAATGTAAGAATGTAAATTACAGAAAACAAGAAACATAAGGAGGAGATGTATAAGGCTGGGCCAGGATGACGAGAGGGGTCCCTCAAGGACCAGTACTGGCACACACTCTACGAGGTACTATCCACAAGTTCCTGGACTGCCAAGGAAAAAATGTTATGGTCTCACCTGATCAGCTAGCTGAAGTTATTATCCTGGAAGTGCTCTCCTTGTGAGGCTGTGCTCTGAACACAGCACCTCCTTGTGAGGCTGTGCTCTGAACACGGCACTTCCTTGTGAGGCTGTGCTCTGAACAAAGCACCTTCTTGTGAGGCTGTGCTCTGAACACAGCACCTTCTTGTGAGGCTGTGCTCTGAACACAGCACCTTCTTGTGAGGCTGTGCTCTGAACACAGCACCTCCTTGTGAGGCTGTGCTCTGAACACAGCACCTCCTTGTGAGGCTGTGCTCTGAACACAGCACCTCCTTGTGAGGCTGTGCTCTGAACACAGCACCTTCTTGTGAAGCTGTGCTCTGATCACAGCACCTTCTTGTGAGGCTGTGCTCTGAACACAGCACCTTCTTGTGAGGCTGTGCTCTGAACACAGCACCTTCTTGTGAGGCTGTGCTCTGAACACAGCACTTCCTTGTGAGGCTGTTCTCTGAACACAGCACCTTCTTTTGAGGCTGTGCTCTGAACACAGCACCTCCTTGTGAGGCTGTGCGCTGAACACAGCATCTCCTTGTGAGGCTGTGCTCTGAACACAGCACCTCCTTGTGAGGCTGTGCGCTGAACACAGCACCTCCTTGTGAGGCTGTGCTCTGAACACAGCACTTCCTTGTGAGGCTGTGTTCTGAACACAGCACCTCCTTGTGAGGCTGTGCTCTGAAAACAGCACCTCCTTGTGAGACTGTGCTCCGAACACAGCACCTCCTTGTGAGGCTGTGCTCTGAACACAGCACCTCCTTGTGAGGCCGTGCTCTGAACACAGCACCTCCTTGTGAGGCTGTGCTCTGAACACAGCACCTCCTTGTGAGGCTGTGCGCTGAACACAGCACCTCCTTGTGAGGCTGTGCTCTGAACACAACACCTTCTTGTTAGGCTGTGCTCTGAACACAGCACCTCCTTGTGAGGCTATGCTCCGAACACAGCACCTCCTTGTGAGGCTGTGCTCTGAACACAGCACCTCCTTGTGAGGCTGTGCTCTGAACACAGCACCTCCTTGTGAGGCTGTGATCTGAAAACAACACCTTCTTGTGAGGCTGTGCTCTGAAAACATCACCTCCTTTTGAGGCTGTGCTCCGAACACAGCACCTCCTTGTGAGGCTGTGCTCTGAACACAGCACCTCCTTGTGAGGCTGTGCGCTGAACACAGCATCTCCTTGTGAGGCTGTGCTCTGAACACAACACCTTCTTGTTAGGCTGTGCTCTGAAAACAGCACCTCCTTGTGAGGCTGTGCTCTGAACACAGCACCTCCTTGTGAGGCTGTGCTCTGAACACAGCACCTCCTTGTGAGGCTGTGCTCTGAACACAGCACCTCCTTGTGAGGCTGTGATCTGAACACAACACCTTCTTGTGAGGCTGTGCTCTGAAAACAGCACCTCCTTGCGAGGCTGTGCTCCGAACACAGCACCTCCTTGTGAGGCTCTGCTCTGATCACAGCACCTTGTGAGGCTGTGTTCTGATCACAGCACCTTGTGAGGCTGTGCTCTGATCACAGCACCTTGTGAGGCTGTGTTCTGATCACAGCACCTTGTGAGGCTGTGCTCTGATCACAGCACCTCCTTGTGAGGCTGTACGCTGATCACGGCACCTCTGACAAGTGGCTACCGGAGGTTATACCCCCCGCAACAAGTGCAAGGTTGTGACACATCTGTTACAGACCGACATGAGAGATGGAACACATGTGACATAGGCTCAGCGGAAGCATTAGAAGATAACTCTAGACAGACAGCATGAATTCTGAATAATATTAATAATAAAAAGAATAAGACGGAGAAGACGAAGACGAGGAGAAGTATAGAGTCCAAGATTCATATCTTTAGATACTCGAAAGTGAAACGAAGACCGCCACAACATGGAGCCTACACCTGGTCAACACTTACAATACTTCCACAACATGGAGCCTACACCTGGTCAACACTTACAATACTTCCACAACATGGAGCCTACACCTGGTCAACACTTACAATACTTCCACAACATGGAGCCTACACCTGGTCAACACTTACAATACTTCCACAACATGGAGCCTACACCTGGTCAACACTTACAATACCTCCACAATATGGAGCCTTCATCTGGTCAACAATTACAATACCTCCACAATATGGAGCCTACACCTGGTCAACGCTTACAATATCTCCACAACATTGAGCCGACACTTGGTCAACACTTACAATACCTCCACAACATGGCGCCTACACCTGGTCAACACTTACAATACCCCCTCAACATTGAGTCTACGCCTTGTCAACAGTTACAATACCTCCACAGCATGGAGCCTACACCTGGTCAACACTTACAATACCTCCACGATATGGAGCCTACACCTGGTCAACACCTACAATACCTCCACACCATGGAACTTACTCCAGGTGAACACTTACAATCCTCCACAACATGGAGCTTACACCTGGTCAACACTTACAGTACCTCCACAATATGGAGCCTACTCCTGGTCAACACTTACAGTACCTCCACAATATGGAGCCTACACCTGGTCAACACTTACAGTACCTCCACAACATGGAGCCTACACCTGGTCAACACTTACTGTACCTGCACAATATGAAGCCTACACCTGGTCAACACTTACAGTACCTCCACAACATATAGCCTACACCTGGTCAACATTTACAATACTTCCACAATATGGAGCCTACACCTGGTCAACACTTACTGTACCTGCACAATATGAAGCCTACACCTGGTCAACACTTACAGTACCTCCACAACATATAGCCTACACCTGGTCAACATTTACAATACTTCCACAACATGGAGCCTACACCTGGTCAACACTTAAATTACCTCCACAACATGGAGCCTACACCTGGTCAACACTTACAATCCTTCCACAATATGGAGCCTACTCCTGGTCAACACTTACAATACCTCCACAATATGGAGCCTACACCTGGTCAACACTTACAATCCTTCCACAATATGGAACCTACACCTGGTCAACACTTACAATACTTCCCCAATATGGAACCTACACCTGGTCAACACTTACAATCCTTCCACAATATGGAACCTACACCTGGCCAACACTTACAATACTTCCCCAATATGGAACCTACACCTGGTCAACACTTACAATACCTCCACAACATGGAGCCTACACCTGGTCAACGCTTACAATACTTCCCTTATATGGAGCCTACACCTGGTCAACACTTACAATCCTTCCACAATATGGAGCCTACACCTGGTCAACACTTACAATACCTCCACAACATGGGGCCTACACCTGGTCAACACTTACAGTACTCCACAATATGGAGCCTACACCTGGTCAACACTTACAGTACCTCCACAATATGGAGCCTACACCTGGTCAACACTTACAGTACCTCCACAACATGGGGCCTACACCTGGTCAACACTTACAGTACCTCCACAATATGGAGCCTACACCTGATCAACCCTTACAATCCACAGGTTAGGAACCAGAGCAGTTCCGGATATGCCGGGGGATACTTTATGAGAATAGGGTAAAGGAAGGGAAATTGGAAGAGAGAAAAGTCAGGGTAGACATGATTAGGACATGCAAGATGCTCATTGGGATTGACAGGGAGGCTGGAGAGGAAACTGATATAAGAGAAAGAAAGAAAAGAGAGTTTGAAGGTTGGAAGAAAGTGGAATAAATTGAGGGAAGATGTGTGTGAAGTAAGGTTTATCTATTCGATGTCAGGAGTAATTATTCTACAACCATGAACTCCGATGTGCGTACCAGAAGCCAGGCATGTACGGTGGCAGGATGACAGGATGGCAGGATGGCAGGATGGTAGGCTGGGAGACTGGTAGGTAGGCAGGCTGGCAGGCTTGTAGGCAGGCAGGCAAGTAAGCTAGAAGGAAGGCAGGCAGGTAGGCTGGTAGGCAGGTAGGCAGGCAGGCAGGCTAGTAGGCAGGCAGGCAGGCTGGTAGGCAGGCAGGCAGGCTGGCAGGCAGGCAGGCTAGTAGGCAGGCAGGCAGGCTGGTAGGCAGGCAGGTAGGCTGGTAGGCAGGCAGGCTGACAGGCAGGCAGGCTGGTAGACAGACAGGTAGTGCTGGTAGGCAGGCAGGTTGGCAGGTAGGCAGGCTGGTAGGCAGTCAGACAGGCTGGTCGGCAGACAGGCAAGTAGGCAGGCTGGTCGGCTGGCAGGCAGGCAGGCTGGTTGGTAGGCTGGCAGGTAGACTGGTAGGCAGACAGGCAGGCAGGTTTGCCGGTAGGCAGGCTGGTAGGCAGGCTTGTAGGCAGGCAGGCAGGCAGGCTTGTAGGCAAGTAGGCTAGAAGGAAGGCAGGTAGGCAGGTAGGCAGACAGGCTGGTAGGCAGGCAGGCTGGCAGGCTGGTAGGCAGGTAGGCTAGCAGGTATGCAGGCTGGTAGGCAGACAGGCAGGCTGGTAGGCAGGCAGGTTGGTAGGCAGGCAGGCTGGTAGGCAGGCAGGCAGGCTGGTAGGCAGGCAGGTTGGCAGGCAGGCAGTCTCGTAGGCAGACAGATAGGCATGTTGGCAGGTAGGCAGGCAGGCAGGCAGGCAGGCAGGCAGGCTGGCTGGTAGGCAGGTAGGCAGGCAGGCTGGTAGGCAGGCAGGCTGGCAGGCAGGCAGACAGGCTGGTAGGCAGTCAGGCAGGCAGGCTGGTAGGCAGGCAGGATGGTAGGCAGGCAGGCAGGCAGGCAAGGAGGGAGCCAGGCAGGCAGGCACGTAGGCTAGAAGGAAGGCAGGCTGGAAGGCAGGGAAGCAGAGAGGCTAGTGAGAGAGCAAACACTGAGTAATAATTATGTCTTCCATAATCTTCTTGACACCCAGACCTCTGAGCGTTAAGGTTGTGCCTCTCCTGGGCACGACAGGGCCAAGAAGCTAGGCCAGTGAGTATGGAAAGGGAGAGGGGGAAGTTAGACGGAAAGGGAAGGGGAAGTGAGTGGGAAGAAAAGAGAAAGAAGGGCGGGAAGATAAGACCATACTAACATCAGAACAGGACTCAAATCTAAATAAATTAAGCAGGTGATATTACAACATGCAGAACAACCTCTGTGAAAAAAGTAGCGAAGTTCCAAGCACTTTCGTGATTTCTCACATTATCAAGGAACTGGAAAAATAATAGAACAGCAGGAGTATAAAGGGCTAGAGTGACACCTCACCCGTTAGACGGAAAGGAGGGAGTGATGGAAGGGGAAAGAGGGCAAGGACCTATAATCAGAACAACTTCATATCTAAAGTTTAAAGATTTTAACCCCTCTGTGAAAATAGCAATAGATTCTTCCACCAATATTAATAATCACAGAAGGTATTTAATTTCAAACCTGAACTTAATATTGCGGTAGTTAAATATCAAATAAACATTTTTTCCAAGGTTCTATTATTTTCTGTCAACCATGATCCATATGATTTCTTCCCCTTTTAAAATAAAATGGAATTTAAATTTCTCTCATCCAATAAGAAACAGACATTAACTTACTTGTGCCAGTTCTAATGCTATATTATATTGCTGTCAATCTTACCTCAATATATATTAAAATAAATGGATTTATAAATCTATATAATAATAATATAATTTGTCAGTATATATTATAATTATATTTGTATATTTTATTAATATATATATATTATATATATATATATATATATATATATATATATATATATATATATATATATATATATATATTATATATATATATATATATATATATATATATATATATATATAAGCAGTTTATAGAAACTTCCCTTCCCTTTATCCCTTCATAGAATCGTGTTATAGTGTGACTTCCAAACTATTGTTTGGGGACCATGAAATTGACTCGTGTGAGGGCGTGCAACAGGGGGACCCTCTCGCCCCCTTTCTGTTTTGTTTGGTCATCAAGGAAGTCACGGAGGCACTCTCCAGCGAGCTCAATATCTGGTTCCTGGACGACGGTACCCTAGCTGGCACAACAGAATCTCTCCTGGAGGACATCAGTAAAATTAAAGACATGGGAGAAAGCCTGGGCCTTTCTTTAAACCCACCAAATGTGAAATAGTTTCTACCAATCAACAGTTGATCCAGAATATTAGTACCGTTTTACCAGGAGCACGAGCCATTGATCCAGCCAATAGCACTCTCCTCGGTGCTCCTCTTGGGTCCAATGCTATCGATCTGGTCCTAGGAAAAAAAGTCTCAGACCTCCGGACGATGGAAAGCAGGATGAAAGACATTTGACACACACGATGCCTTCTACCTACTCACCAGGTGCTGTCAACCCCAAAACTTACCTATTTTCTGAGATGCTCCCCAGCCTTCAGCAGTCCAAAACTCAAGGAATATGACTCTCTCCTGAAGGCCATGCTAGAGAGTGTATTGAATCTTTCCCTTGACGATGGACAGTGGTTGCAAGCCTCACTTCGGTCAGGCTTGGAGGGCTAGGAGTACGCAGATCCTCCCAGATTCTCTACCAGCTTTCCTATCCTCTTCCATTGCATCAAACGAGTTGATAAGACAAATTCTTCCTGACACCCTCAGTGACTCAGCAGGAATAGAAGACCCTAGCTATGTCAGTGCCATCACCGAATGGGAGACTCTTGCTGCTCCAGCACCAAACCCTAGTGCAGCACTGGCTCACAAACAGTCAAGCTGGGATAGCCCAATTGCTGAAAAGGTGCTTGCCAACATGCTCAGGGCTGCAACATCAGATAGGGAGATTGCCCGTCTCCAGGCTGTGAGTGCACCTCACTCCGGGGACTTCCTCCAAACAGTTCCCATATCAGCAATGGGAACGCGACTCGACCCTAAGACCCTCCGTATTGCAGTGGCTCTGCGCCTTGCTGCCCAATTCACACAGAATATATGTGTATTTGCGGCGAAGTGCAAGCAGACCAATACGGTCTACATGGTCTTAACTGTTCCAAAACCAAGGGCTGGCATGCAAGACACAATGAGGTCAACGACATCATTAAGAGAACCCTTGCTACAGCTGGATGCCCTGCCGAGAGGGAGCCACGATCACTTGCAGCAAACAATACCCACAACCCAGCAAACCGCCCCGACGGGATCACCATCTATCCTTGGAAGAATGGCAAGCTCTTAGCATGGGACTATACCTGTGTGTCCACATTGGCTGACACCTATATCCATCACAGTGTGGGGCGACAGGGAGGAGCTGCTGACCATAGGGAGGAGTACAAGATCAGCAAGTACAGGGACATTAGCCAACAGTATCAATTTGTCCCAGTGGGATCAGAGACCTTGGGATCATGGGGGAAAAATGCCACACGTTTCCTTAAAGAATTGGGTTCCAGACTCATCGACACCACCAGGGACCCAAGGGCAGCCACTTTCATGTTCCAGCGCCTCAGCGTCGCCATCCAGAGGGGAAATGCTTGCTGCATACTTGGCTCACGTCCAGCCTCGGAGGAGCTGGAGGAAATTCATCATCTTTGATACATTGTGCCATTGTATTCATGTTTATGTTTTTTTCTGTAAATGTATTTTGTTTATTTATTAATATATATATATATATATTTTATATATATATATATATATATATATATATATATATATTATATATATATATATTATATTATATATAATATATATATATATATATATATATATATATATATATATATTATATATATATATATATATATATATATATATATATATATATATATATATATATATAATATATATATATATATATATATATATATATATATATATATGCAATAAGATCACAGTAAACAGGTGATTTCAGAATATGCAAAACAACCACTGTGAAAGAATAGAGAAATTCCAAGCGTTTTCGTGACTACTCACATTATCAAGGAACAAGGGCAGTAATCAATCAAAGGAGGGCATATAAAGGGTTTAGCCCACACCTCACTATCACATCCCACAACAAAGCATCACCTGACGCGCGACTCATAAGAAAGGGAACACTGCAGCAGGCCCGCTGGCCCAACTAGACATGTCCTTCACACAACCCACCAACAAACTATTCTACCCAAGAATTAAGAATTTTAAAATTTATTATTTGTCCAATGCATTATTAAATTCTTCCCAAATTCTATTAATTATAAATGGGTCTAATTTATATAAACCAAAGGAAATATTCATATTATTGTCAAAACTGCTTTTTATGAAACAAGATTCAATTATATTCCTGTGGACCATGGACTTGCTTGATACTACTTTCTCAACTTTTTGAAAATCAATTGGATGGTTAAAATCTCTTACATGAATAAATAGATCATTGGAATCTTGTCCAGTTCCTATGCTATATTTATGTTGTTTTAATCTTAGTTCGAGATTTTTACCAGTTTGACCGTAATAAACTTTATCGCAAATTTTACAAGGAATCTTATAGACACATCCATCAGCATTTTGGGGGGAATTCTTTATCAAAAGTTTTTTTGCTGTATCAAGATTTTTAAATACAACTTTGATATTAAAAGTCTTAAGAGAAGACATATCAACCAACTTTTCATGGTAAGGGAGATCAAAACTACCAGGAGCAGCAGTCATTGCCCCCACAAACAGTGTCTTGCTAGGAGCACCTCTGGGAAGCAATACCATTGACACAATTCTCAGGAAGAAATTGGAAGAGTTATGGAGAATGGAACAACGAATAGGCAATCTGGACACCCACGATGCCTTGTACCTTCTCACAAAGTGCTTGAGTCTGCTCAGGTTGACATATTTCCTAAGATGTGCTCCTTCATATGATAACCCTGTACTGCACGAATATGACAGTATTCTGGGGCAGATTTTTACGAAAGTACTTAACCTTACTCTAGAAGACGGGCAGTGGAACCACGCTACACTTCCAGTCAGACTAGGAGGCATTGGTGTCCGCAAGTCATCACAGATTGCGCTACCTGCTTTTCTGTCCTCGTGTATTGCATACAGAGGGCTTGTAGCAGCGATTCTCCCTGAACATCTTAGGGACAAGATTGGAGTCCAGGACCAAAAGTTCATTGACGGAGCCTTGATCTGGGATAATCTAACGGGCTCTGAAACCAGACCTGCTCCCCCCAACAACTACAAACAATCGCACTGGGATGGTCCAATAGTGGAAAATATAGCCTCAACAATGCTTCAGAGTGTGTCAGGGAAGGATAAAGCCCGGCTCCTGGCAGTGAGAGCACATCATGCAGGGGATTTTCTGTTGGCTGTTCCCAACTCCAACCTTGGCACACGCCTCGACCCACAGACCTTCCGCATCGGTGTTGCCCTTCGACTTGCCGCCCCTATTCTCGCCGAACACAGGTGTATTTGTGGCAGTGAAGCAGCAGACCGATTCGGGTACCACGGTCTTGTGTGCCGTAAATCCGAGGGAAAGATTGCAAGACATGAGGAGGTTAATAACATTATCAAGAGGAGCCTCACAATAGCCGGATGCCCAGCAGTAAGGGAGCCACCCCAACTATGCAGATCTGATGGCAGCCAGAAGCGTCCAGATGGTATCACTCTTCAAGCCTGGACAGATGGGAAGCAGGTGGTGTGGGACTATACATGTGCATCTACCTTGGCTGATACCTATCTCCAATACACCAGGGAGGAAGGAGGGGCAGCTGCCAGCTTCAGGGAGTCCCAAAAGTCTAGAAAATATGGAGAACTTGCCCATCATTATATGTTTGTTCCCATAGGCTCAGAGACCCTTGGCTCATGGGGAAAGAATGCATCTAAATTCCTTAAGGAGCTGGGAAAAATACTCATCAGGGTAACTAGGGATCCCAGGGCAGCTAGTTTTCTGTTCCAGCGGCTCAGTGCGGCTGTTGAAAAGGGTAATGCCTGCTGTATTTTGGGCACACGCCCCTGCTCTGAGGAGCTGGATGAGATTTTCGCCTTATAATCGGTGATACACACGTAACAATATGTACCGTATATGCCACCTTTATATCAACAATGTATCTCTTAAATCTTTTGTACCATATTATGTAATAAAATATTCCTACTGGTAAAAAAAATATGAAAAGATGGGGTGGTAGGGAAAGTGGAATATTCAAACGGCTTCAGGAAGAAATCCAAATATTCATCCTTGAAGCCTTTTTATCCACTTTTCCGAGGCTATGGGTCCCACAATTTACACCAGAGGTGGACCCCATCCTATGTATATATATATATATATTATATATATATATATATATATATATATATATATATATATATTATATATATATATGGAAAGGGAACTGGGAAAGAGGGTTAGGAAACACATTTGGTGGGTTGAAAAATGTTTAGGTTCAATCGTCTATACTGTTATTGTTAAATCGTCTATAGCGAAGCCTCATTCAGATCTGGCAGAGAGCAGCAGCTTCAGGACTCACTTCTGCTCTCTCTCAAACAAAGAAAAATGCTCAATAAAGTAATGGAAAAAATAATAAAACTCTATTGTCTATTGTTTCATCGTCACTAAGAGAGACATATGCTGGATGTTAATGTGTTATCGATCTGTTGGCATTATTATTGGTATTATTATTGTTGATATTATTACTATTATTGCTAATATTATTATTGCTAATATAATAATAACAATAATAATAATAATAATAATAATAATAATAATAGTAGTACTTTAACATGTACGATATTATGTTATATCCTTTTCCCCTTGATTTTTGTTATTTTGTCTTACTAACCTGTCCGTTTATGCTTTTGTGATTCAATTTATGTATTTTTTAATTACAAGAGTAAGGTTCATTGATTTTTTGTAGGATAACAGCTGTTGTATGCTTAGCCATGTGAGTATGTGACGCACATGACGTGTGTGAAGGTATGATTCGGGAATCAGAGAAACTTGTATAGCACCCTAGTGTGGTGTTTGTATAGCACGCTCGTGTGGCTTGTATATGACGCTAGTGTGGTGTTTGTATAGCACGCTCGTGTGGCTTGTATAGCACGCTAGTGTGGTCTTTGTATAACACGCTAGTGTGGTGTTTATATAGTACGCTAGGTTAGTGTTTGCATAGCACGCTAGTGTGGTGTTGGTATAGCACGCTCGTGTTGTCATATTGGGGGTAATGAATCGGAATAATAATGGGGATAAGGTGGAATAAAGGGAGAGAGTACGCAGGAGAGGTGAGTCGAGTGACTGGAGAGGAGGTAATGGGAGGTCACTGGTGGCTACACCATCACCTCTCATTAAAACTCTACGCTACTCACCCTCTCAGTACTTGAAATAAAAAAAATAAAATAGGAATTAGAAATAACGGGGACAGTGAATATTATTATTTCACTCACACACAGTTTATTAGTAAGTCCTTGTAAAGTAATATATTTGGGACCAGGAGAACACTATTGGATTAGATAAACTGGACCCACATCACAGTGTAGTGTTTGTATAGCACGCTCGTGTAGTGTTTGTATAGCACGCTCGTGTAGTGTTTGTATAGCACGCTCGTGTAGTGTTTGTATAGCACGCTCGTGTAGTGTTTGTATAGCACGCTCGTGTAGTGTTTGTGTATGACTCTAGTGTAGCGTTTACACAGCACTGTGCAGTAGCATTTACATAGCACTGTAGTGTAGCGTTTACATGGCACTGTAGTGTTTACATGGCACTGTAGTGTTTACATGGCACTGTAGTCTTTACACAGCACGGTAGTGTTTACACTGCACGGTAGTGTTTACACAGCACGGTAGTGTTTACACAGCACAGTAGTGTTTACACAGCACGGTAGTGTTTACACAGCACGGTAGTGTTTACACAGCACGGTAGTGTTTACACAGCACAGTAGTGTTTACACAGCACGGTAGTGTTTACACAGCACGGTAGTGTTTACACAACACAGTAGTCTTTACACAGCACGGTAGTATTTACACAGCACGGTAGTGTTTACACAGCACGTAGCGAGGAAACCGTCGCTCTCGTTTACACAGCAAATGTTTACTTTTATTAAGTTGGTCTTTAAATAAAATATAAGAATTATCTGTGTGTCAGTGAGTGTTATCTGTCATGTCAAGCAGAGGAAAGCAAACATTCAGAGGCCTGGGTTGACATGAGGGAGAGTTGACATGCGTGGGATAATCAGTTACATTTATTATTGATAATACTGAACGTGAGGTCACTTGATTAATGTCAATATTACTGCGGACTGTTTTGCCTGGATTTTTTTAATTAAGACCCAGCATCCTTACCCTGTTAGTGAGCAACCTCTCTAGCACAGACACACTATCCAAAATCTAAAAAGACCAACAGATCCTCGGCTAGTGCGGACGGATTAACTCCTGCAAGAGGAATAGATCTTTGGCTAGTATAGGTGGATTCTCCGAAAGCCCTCAAAGTCATGAGATTTCTGACACGGAGAAACTATCATGATACCCACAACAATGGTAGACTATGGACTAGTGCAGAAGGATTATGTAAGAACCCGCTAGTTTAATAGACTCCTGGATAACAGGACATATATTATTTTTTATTATTTTTATTAACACACTGGCTGATTCCCACCAAGGCAGGGTGGCCCGAAAAAGAAAAACTTTCACCATCATTCACTCCATCACTGTCTTGCCAGAAGGGTGCTTTACACTACAGTTTTTAAACCGGTTTCCCTGAATCCCTTCATAAATGTTACTTTGCTCAAACTCCAACAGCACGTCAAGTATTAAAAACCATTTGTCTCCATTCACTCCTATCAAAAACGCTCACGCATGCCTGCTGGAAGTCCAAGCCCCTCGCACACAAAACCTCCTTTACCCCCTCCCTCCAACCTTTCTTAGGCCGACCCCTATCCCGCCTTCCTTCCACTACAGACTGATACACTCTTGAAGTCATTCTGTTTCGCTCCATTCTCTCTACATGTCCGAACCACCTCAACAACCCTTCCTCAGCCCTCTGGACAACAGTTTTGGTAATTCCGCACCTCCTCCTAACTTCCAAACTACGAATTCTCTGCATTATATTCACACCACACATTGCCCTCAGACATGACATCTCCACTGCCTTCTCCTCCCTGCAACATTCATCACCCATGCTTCATACCCATATAAGAGCGCTGGTAAAACTATACTCTCATACATTCCCCTCTTTGCCTCCAAGGACAAAGTTCTTTGTCTCCACAGACTCCTAAGTGCACCGCTCACCCTTTTCCCCTCATCAGTTCTATGATTCACCTCATCTTTCATAGACCCATCCGCTGACACGTCCACTACCAAATATCTGAATACATTCACCTCCTCCATACTCTCTCCCTCCAATCTGATATCCAATCTTTCATCACCTAATCTTTTTGTTATCCTGATAACCTTACTCTTTCCTGTATTCACTTTTAATTTTCTTCTTTTACATACCCTACCAAATTCACCCACCAACCTCTGCAACTTCTCTTCAGAATCTCCCAAGAGCACAGTGTCATCAGCAAAGAGCAACTGTGACAACTCCCACTTTATGTGCGATTCTTTATCTTTTAACTCCACGCCTCTTGCCAAGACCCTCGCATTTACTTCTCTTACAACCCCATCTATAAATATATTAAACAACCACGGTGACATCACACATCCTT
>NC_069406.1:39049250-39051750 GCF_026875155.1 Cherax quadricarinatus
ACAGAGCGAAATGATACGGGATACCTTTCTTGGAGGCAGGTAACTCTTGTCTTAGAATATCCGGTAATATCTCTTCTCCCTTGGTGGGTCTGGGCGGTAGATTCCGTGAAGGCGTTCTTCATTGTATTTCGAGGCTCTCTGCCGGATCATCTAAATGTTTTGTACTTGCTTTCGTGAATAATTTGATAGTTTGTGCTCCTCTCGAAAAGATTCTTGGTGGTTTCCACTCCAGTGCTTGTGGTAGTTTCTTGTGTCATGAAAGCTCTTCCATTTTCTACTTGAGTACATTACATTTCTGCTTGTTTTTCCTGCGAAGGAATACCTTCTGGTTTGTTTCGTAATTAAAACTCGCCTTTCATCAGGTGTTAGCGCTAGTCGTTAGACTGTAATTCTAGATACAGTCTCTTTTTTCTCATTTCTCCAATTTTTTTTTTGTTTTGGCTTTTACGAACGTATCTTTAGCTGTGTTATACAGTGTGCCCACAAAAACACTCCCTGATTTCAAACAGGTTTCAAACATGTAACTTTATTGTAATAATCTTTCACAGTTAGTAGCTTCAGATGCTGGATTTCATTCAGTGTCATGTGGTATAGAGTAGCATTAAAGACACTCAATGTGCGCCCCTCTGGTTGCTCGGCGAACATCGATGTGATAGTCCAGTTTGGTCCAGACGCTCTGCAGCATATCTGGTGTTATCATACGAACTGCTTCAGTGATCGAAACGTTCAGCTCCTCCAGGGTTGCAGGTAGTGGTGGTACGTTAACTGTGCTCTTCACGTACCCCAAAAGAAAGAAGTCACAAACATTTAGGTCCGGTGACCTCGCAGGCCACTTGAAGAGGTCACCGGACCTAAATGTTTGTGACTACTTTCTTTGGGGGGTACGTGAAGAGCACAGTTTACGTACCACCTCTACCTGCAACCCTGGAGGAGCTGAGCGTTTCGATCACTGAAGCAGTTCGAATGATAACACCAGATATGCTGCAGAGCGTCTGGACCAAACTGCACTATCACATCGATGTTCGCCGAGCAACCAGAGCGGCGGACATTGAGAGTCTTTAATGTTATTCTATACCACATGACACTGAATGAAATCCTGCATCTGAAGCTACTGACTGTGGAAGATTATTACAGAAAAGTTACCTGTTATACCTGTTTGAAATCAGGGAGTGTTTCTGTATACACCCTGTATGTTATGCTTAGGCTAACTTGGTCTCTGATGGTGGGTCAGATTAACCTCACAGTGACCCCCTTCCCTGACCTCTAACCTGACAGTGACCTCTGCTTGACCCGTGACCTTACCTCACATGATCGAATCCCCTTCCAAGTTCTGTTTGTTTTTCTCTTGGTGACCTTTGACCTGTCGTGTGTGACCTCGCTTCGCCTCCCAGGCTGAGGCTTCAATATTTTCCTGGGCACTGAGCTCGCCTCTCTCAGCTCAGTGAGCATGTCAAGCTGAGGTGAGATCAAACGCGCCTGGGAGATGAGCTTTTAAATGAGCTCTCTCGCGTGACACTTGGTTCTTGATCTACTTTGCGTCAGTGCTGAAGAGGATAACGCACACCTGACGCAATGGAAAGAGTGGGAGTACATGGGAGTATATGAGAGTATGTGAGAGTACATGGGAGTACTTGAGAGTACAAGAAAGGAATATATATAAGTAAAGAAAATTAGGGTTAATGATAGTACATAGGGAGTACACAGAAGTACAGAAAAACATATCCTGGTACATTTGAGAATTTGAGGGCATGGAAGTACATGGGAGTACATAGGAGTACGTGCTATTCCCCCTCCCTTCTATCAACGCTGGCCCCCTCCTTCCTTCTCTCCCTCCCTCCGCCACTCCTTCCCTCCCTACCTTCATCAGTCCCTTCTCTTCAACCTAACTCCTCCCTTCCCTATATCATAAACGATTCCCTCTCTCCTTCCCTCCCTCAATTCCTAACCCTCCCTCCCCAGTATCTTTTACCTTTCCTCTGCCCCGTATATTCTTCTCTCCTTCCTCTTCTTCCCTCTCTCCCGTTTCTTCCTTCACAGGTTCCATGATAGAGTAAACAGGAAGTAGTGAACTAAAATCATGACCTGGAGGTTTGCCAGAAACATAAACCTGCGAGTGTGGGAGGCGAGCAGAGGCGAGCAGAGGCGAGCAGAGGCGAGCAGAGACGAGCAGAGGCGAGCAGAGGCAAGCAGAGACGAGCAGAGACGAGCAGAGGCGAGCAGAGGCAAGCAGAGGCGAGCAGAGGTGAGCAGAGGCGAGCAGAGGCGAGCAGAGGCGAGCAGAGGCGAGCAGAGGCGAGCAGAGGCGAGCAGAGGCGAGCAGAGACGAGCAGACACGAGCAGAGACGAGCAGAGGCCAGCAGAGACGAGCAGAGGCGAGCAGAGGCGAGCAGAGGCGAGCAGAGGCGAGCAGAGGCGAGCAGAGGCGAGCAGAGGCGAGCAGAGGCGAGCAGAGGCGAGCAGAGGTGAGCAGAGGTGAGCAGAGGTGAGCAGAGGTGAGCAG
>NC_069406.1:39056750-39086750 GCF_026875155.1 Cherax quadricarinatus
TATCCCTGTTACACCCTTGTTATACACACTGTGTATCCCTATTACACCTTTGTTACACACACTTTGTATCCCCGTTGCACCCTTGTTATACTCTGTATCCCTGTTACACCCTTGCTACAAACACAGTGTATCCCTATTACACCTATGTTATACACACTGCGTATTCCTGCTACACCCTTGTTACACAAACTGTGTATCCCTGTTACATCTTGTTACACACACACTGTGTATCCTTGTTACACCCTTGTTATATACACTGTGTATCCCTGTTACACCTTCGTTACACACACTGTGTATCCCTGTTACACCCTTGTTATAAACACTGTGTATCCCTGTTACACCCTTGTTACACACACTGTGTATCCCTGTTACATCTTGTTACACACAATGTGTAAAACCCGTTAGATCCATAGCACCATAGATAGAACCATAGATAAAACCATAGACAGAGCGATAGATTGAACCAAGGATAAAACCATAGATAGATCCATAGCACCATAGATGGAACCATAGCTAGAGCCATAGATAGCATCATAGATAAAACCACAGATAAATCCATAGCACCGTAGATAAAACCATAGATAGAGCCATAGATGGAATCATGGATAGCACCATAGATAGCACCATAGATAGCATCATTCATAGCATCATAACCTGGAAAATAGATAGCCTTCCGCTATAGCTAGCGTCCGTGTCTCAGAAGTTAATGCCTATCGGCAAACAGAATCTCTATCTCTGTCTCACTGTCTGTTTGTCTGTCTGTCTCTCTCTTTCTGTATGTCTGTCTGTCTGTCTCTCTCACCATCACAATCACACAGTATCTTCATATTCAAATATGGTTCCTGTGTAGCTCCACCAGAGGACTCCAGGATGGTAGGAATATTCCCATTATTCCTGGATAGCAAGAATATCATCCTGATTCCAGGAGGAAGGAATATTCACATGGGGCCTAGTTTCTAGGCCTATTGTGTATCCATATATACTCTTGTGCTACAATCCACAGGATGGATATCAGGTGCACAATATTCTAAATATTCTGTATTCTAAAAAATCAAAATCTAAGGTAAAGAACACTAACAAAGGTAAAGAACACTAACAAAGGTAAAGAACACTAACAAAGGTAAAGAACACTAACAAAAGTAAAGAACACTAACAAAGGTAAAGAACACTAACAAAGGTAAAGAACACTAACAAAGGTAAAGAACACTAACAAAGGTAAAGAACACAAAAAGGTAAAGAACACTAACAAAGGTAAAGAACACTAACAAAAAGTAAAGAACACTAACAAAGGTAAAGAACACTAACAAAGGTAAAGAACACTAACAAAGGTAAAGAACACTAACAAAGGTAAAGAACACTAACAAAGGTAAAGAACACTAACAAAGGTAAAGAACACTAACAAAGGTAAAGAACACTAACAAAGGTAAAGAACACTAACAAAGGTAAGAACACTAACAAAGGGAGAGAACACCAACAAAGGGAGAGAACACCAACAAAAGGAGATAACACCAACAAAGTGAGAGAACAACAAAGGGAGAGAACACCAACAAAGAGAGATAACACCAACAAAGGGAGAGAACACCAACAAAGAGAGATAACACCAACAAAGGGAGAGAACACCAACAAAGTGAGAGAACAACAAAGGGAGAGAACACCAACAAAGAGAGATAACACCAACAAAGGGAGAGAACACCAACAAAGTGAGAGAACAACAAAGGGAGAGAACACCAACAAAGGAGAGAACACCAACAAAGGGAGAGAACACCAACAAAAGGAGATAACACCAACAAAGGGAGAGAACACCAACAAAGAGAGATACAACAACAAAGGGAGAGAACACCAACAAAGTGAGAGAACAAACAAAGGGAGAGAACACCAACAAAGGGAGAGAAACACCAACAAAGGGAGAGAACACCAACAAAGGGAGAGAACACCAACAAAGGGAGAGAACACCAACAAAGGGAGATAACACAAACAAATGGAGAGAACACCAACAAAGTGAGAGAACAACAAAGGGAGAGAACACCAACAAAGGGAGAGAACACCAACAAAGGGAGAGAACACCAACAAAGGGAGATAACACCAACAAAGGGAGAGGGAGGGAGCAATAAATAAAACCTGGACAATAAACTTCATTATTCTCACACTTCACTGATTCTGATTCTGGAAAATCATTCCTTCTATTCCTCCTCTTCCTTCTCTTCTCCCTCCTCTTCCTCTTTGTCCTTCTCCCCTTCATCCTCCTTCTCCTCCTGTTCGTCTCTTCCACTTCTTTCTTTTTAGAGAATGTCTAACCTCCTTTTGTCCCATCTTTCTTTCTCTTACCTTTACTGTTGCTTTTCATTTTCCTTCCTTCCTTCTTTTGTTTCTTCCTTCATTATTTCCTTCTATCTTTCATTCCTTCCTTTCTGCCTTCTTTCTTTCTTCCTTCCTTCCTTCCTTCCTTCCTTCTTTCCTCTTCCTCAATAACATGAATCTCTACCACATTAATTCTGGAGTCAGCAATAACTCTCTCTCTCCCCGGCTAAAACAACAGAGCATCGCTTTTTCCCTCCGCTCTCTCGCTGTATAAATCGAAGTCCGGAGCAGCCGGCTCCTGGGTGTATCCGGCTCCTGGGTGTATCCGGCTCCCGCGTGTATCCGGCTCCTGGGTGCATCCGGCTCCTGGGGTATCTGGCTCTTGGGTGTATCCGGCTCCTGGGTGCATCCGGCTCCTGGGGTATCCTGCTCCTGGGGCATCCGGCTCCTGGGGTATCCGGCTCCTGGGGCCTCAGCACACTCGCAAGAGGCTGCAGTTGACGCCTCCGTAAATATTGCACGTTTTAGATGAGACAGGAGAGCGAGGCAGTAAGAGGATCCTGGAATCCTTAGGAAGATCGAAGAGTCTAATGGAGGATCAAGAAGTATTATGGAGGATCGGAGTGAATAATGGAGGATCAAAGAGCCTAATGGAGGATCAAAATGTATTATGGAGGATCGAAGAGTCTAATGGATTATCGAGTACCCTACAGGAGGATCAAGAGCCGAGTAAGACGAGGGGAGGATCATGGAAGCTGTAGGAGGATCATGGAGGCTGTAGGAGGATCATGAACCCTTTTAGGACACCCTCATGGATATGAACACACACACACACACACACACACACACAGGGCCAGGAGCTCGGACTCGACCCCCGCAACCTCAACTAGGTGAGTACACACACACGTAAACTGGATGGGAAGACAGCAGAACTTGATTGAGTGCTTGCACGACGGAAGATGAAAGAGAAATTTATACATGAGAGAAGTAGTTTTTATATATATATATATATATATATATATATATATATATATATTATATATATATTATATATATATAATATATATATATATATATATATATATATATATATATATAATATATTGCCTCTACCCAGGAAAACATTTCTCCTCGTATTCCGTGTGCCTTAAGTTTCCTCAATAGCCTCTGGTGTGGAACTCTATCGAAAGCCTTACTGAAGTCCATATACACAATATCATATTCATTACCATGATCTACCTCCTCAAACACCTTAATGAAAAAAGTTAGTAAATTCGTAAGACAGGAACGTCCTTTGTAAAACCGTGTTGAGATTCATTAATCAAACTCTGCCTATCAAGATGGCTACGAATTGCTTCGGCAATTATTGATTGCATAAATTATCCCACTATGGAAGTAAGGCTTATTGGTCTATAATTCGAAGTCAAGGACCTGTCACCTGCCTTGTAAATAGGTATTACATTTGCCGTTTTCCACTTATCAGGCACTATGCCAGTTTGTAGTGATATGTTAAAAAGATTAGCCAAAGGTTTGCTAAGTTCCTCTTTACATTCCTTTAACACCCTTGCAAACAGCTCATCAGGGCCTGGGGATTTGTTAGGTTTTAGTTTCTCTATTTGTTTGAGGACCATGTCACTAGTTACCGCAATAGTACATAGTTTATTATCATCCTGTTCTACATAATCTATTATTTCAGGAATATCGCTAGTATTATGCTGGGTGAAAACTGAGAGGAAGTAGGTATTGAGAATTTCACACATATCCTTATCACAGTCAGTGATCTGACCAGAGTTACTCTTAAGTAGGCCAATCTTGTCCCTAATCTTACTTCTGTATACCTGAAAGAACCCTTTTGAGTTAGTCTTTGAATCCCTTGCGACCTTAGCCTCATAATCCCTTTTTGCTTTTCTTATTCCTTTCTTTATTTCTCTCTTTAACTGAATATATTGATTTCTTAACTGCCCATCCCCTCTTGATACGTCTATATATGCCTCTCTTTTGACCAATGAGATGTTTTAATCCATTGTTCATCCATTTGGGATCATTTTTGTTAAATTTAATTTCCCTATTCGGAAAAAAAGTTGTCGGGGGCAGCTAGAACTATGCTCTGAAAAACGTCATATGGAAACCCCAAGATCACCTACCTGACCCTAGTCAGGATATCCCAATTTAGCCCACCCAGGAAATTTTTCAGTCCCAAGAAGTCGGCCAAGCGAAAATCTGGGACAGAGATTCGATTGAAATTACTGGGTAATTCCATGATATATTGAAACTAAGTGATTTGTGATCACTTTCCCCAACTCACATTAACCTCAAGATTATTAATTAGTGAATCTTTTTGGCAAAGAACCAAGTCAAGCAGATTGTTTCCTCTATTTGGGTTCTAATCAAAACCTTTCTGAAAAGCAACCCCTGAACCGTATCAAGAAAGTCACTAGACTCAAGATTTCCTGTCATATATATATATATATATATATAAAAATATATATATAAATATAAAATATAAAATATATATATATATATATATAAAATATATATATATATAATAAAATAAAAGTGGTTTACAGTACCATTAAGGTTGATTTTGAGTCAGTGAGTGAGAGGGCAGGTCACTTTCTGACCAGCAACATTTGGGTCACCAGCTCACACTGTGGAATCATCAGTTGCTGAAGCAAAGTGAGTTGCAACAGCTGCAACTTTGCCAGAGCGAAACATCGCACTGTCTTATCGCCGGATAAGAACTCTTACTGGGGCAACGTTTAGCTCTACGTAGAGCTTAATCAAGTCATAAGACGAAAATAAAGCAAAAACTTCGCTATTTCTCAATATTTTCAACTTTCTCGTTTTTCAAGCATTTTAAAGACATTTAGATTTTATCAGCAAAATTATGTGATATTTTGTCTCCAATAAAAGTGAGAACTCTAACATTTCTTTTCAGAAATTCAAGCTTGTGCAAGCTTCAGCGCTGGCGTGGTAAAGCTTATGTCAATAAGCTGGCACCAGGTGATGCCAAATGGCAGAAGATGGCTGCAGATGGCAGCAAATGACATCGGATGAAACTAGATGGCATCAGGTGGCACCAGATGGCATCAGATGGTACCAGATGGTATCAGATGGCACCGGATGGCTTCAAATGGTATCAGATGGCACTGGATGGCACTGGATGGCCCCTAGATGGCACTTGATGGCAACAGATGGCACTGGATAGCACCAGATGGCACTGGATGGCACCAGATGGCACACGAAGACCTCTAAAGCGACATTTGAAACGACCCGGACCTCCATAACGACCACCATCAAAAAAGTGGTGGTCGTCAGTCTTGTACCAGAGAGAACCATTGTCTGCTGCCTTAACAAGATACTGAGAGGGCATTAATAGCTCTCAATGAGCAGACGTAATCACCGGGGGCAGCAATAGGCTGGCAGATCAAGCGCAGTTTATCATCCCATTAAAACTGCACTTAGGCGCTCCTAAGAATGCGAAGATTTATATAATTTATTTATTAAAATATATTCTATTGCTGATATGAATTGGTATGAAGGTTTGAAGGTTTGTAATACACCGGACGGCTGTATTATACAGCAGCAGTGTGGCTGCTGTATTATACAGCAGCAGTGTGGCTGCTGTATTATGCAGCAGCAGTGGTAGCAGCTATGGCTGAGCCTTAACAGTTAGAGCTGCCTGAGGCTGTTAAGTGAACACAACCGCTCGTTTACCAGACCAATTAACAATGACTGGTGCATCTGTGTAACAGTACTCATATAACTGTTGTTGGTAGTGTGTGTGTGTGTGTGTGTGTGTGTGTGTGTGTGTGTGTGTGTGTGTGTGTCTGTGTGTGTGTGTGTGTGTGTGTGTGTGTGTGTGTGTGTGTGTGTGTGTGTGTGTGGTGTGTGTGGTGTGTGGTGTGTGTTGTGGTGTGTGTTGTGTGGGGGTGTGTGTGTGTGTGGTGTGTGTGTGTGTGTGTGTGGTGTGTGTGTGTGTTGTGTGTGTGTGTGTGTGTGTGTGTGGTGTGTGTTGTGTGTGTGTTGTTGTGTGTGTGTGTGTGTGTGTGTGTGGTGTTTGGGGTGTTGTGTGTGTGTGTGTGGTGTGTGTGTGTGTGGTGGTGTGTGTGTGTTTGTGTGTGTGTGTTGTGTGTGTGTGGGGTGTTGGGGGTGTTTGTGTGTGTGTGTGTGTGTGTGTGTGTGTGGGGTGTGTGTTGTGTTTTGTGTGTGTTTGTGTGGTGGTTGTGTGTTGTGTGTGTGTGTGTGTGTGTGGGGTGTGTGTGTGTGCGTGTCTGTGTGTGGTGGTTTTGGTGTTTTGTGTGTGTGTTTTGGGGGTGGGTGGGGGTGTGTGTGTGTGGTTGGTGTGTGTGGGGTGTGTGAGGTGTGTGTGTGTGTTTAGGGGGTGTGTGTGTGTGTGTGTTTTGTGTGTGTGGTGTGTGTGTGTGTGTGTGTGAAGTGGTGTTATGTGTGAGTGTGTGGTGTGTGTTTTGTTTTGTTGGGGTGTTTTGTGTGGTGTGTTGTGTGTGTGTGTCAGCATAGTTCCCGATCCCCTGTATATTATATGTTATCTGAGTATCATAGTATTATCCAATGTTTTACTAGTTGACCCTTTGCTAGGTGCAGTGACAACATGTGACGTCACGTAATGCCTCATTGAGCTCTGCAACTCCCCGGCCTTCTCCTTTTTTTTTATAGTACTTAGGTTTTTACAAACAGGAACACAGGAGTCTGGGGGTCCCCCCCTCACTCTCTTTTAATATAGTGTTACCCCCAAAAAAGTGGTTTAAACCCTCCTTCCATCACATTTTCCACAAACCCCCAAAAAAATGGTGGGAGCGGGATTTTGTTTTTCCCTCCTTACACCGTGGGGAAAACCAGGGGGCTCGTTCTGGCCCTACCATTTTTTCTTTTCCCTTTTGGGGAAAAAACCTTTTTCCCATGCCCCCCTTGCATTTGTTGTTACATATTCCTAAATTTTTTTTATGGCTTTCCTGCCAGTTCTCTGCCCCACAGAACTGCCCAGGAAAAACAAAAGGGTTTCCAAAATCTTTCTGGCATCCCCCCTTCACTCTGGTATTTTCCCTTTAAAACATGTTGGTGATGGGGTTTTCCCAGCACCTCGTCCAACATCCGGGCCCCTCCCTTTTTTCGGCCCCCCCCATGGGCCCCGGGTTTTTCCCCCCCATAACCAGAAAAATTTGCTCTTTTGGGAAAATGAGCTCTTCTTGCCCCCTCACCCAAGTGGTCCACATTGCTCGTTGCTCTCTTCATATTCCTCACGGGGCCCCTCCTCCCTTTGGGGTGGTTTAAACATCACTGCAATGACCACTTTGTTTTTCCCCAACCCTAAAAGTATACCTGTTATTGTCTCTTTCCCCCGGTCTCATCTATGCCTTCCATTTTCTCAAATTTCCATCTGTTTTTTACAAAACAAAAGAAAACCCCACCCCCCCCCCCTGCCCCTTCTATCTTTCCTCATGATCTGGTATCCTGGGGGGAAGATTGCATCTGTTTTTGACTTGTGATTTTTGTTTCTGTAACTGCTTTGATGTCTGGGGACTTCTATTGATTCTTTCTTGCCTTTCCCTCATGTTTTTCCCGTTAACCCATCTGCTTTGTTTTACCAAACCTTAAACTTCGTTCAATCGTAACTGTGGGGGGGGTGGAAACAGGGGATGGTGGGGTTGGTTTGGGGTTTGGATTGTTCAGTTGCCTTGGGGGTGTCGGGCTGGGGGCCCCTCAGGTTTTTCGGGGGGTGGTTTGGGCTTCCATTTGATCCTGGGTTATTCTGCTCCCCTTTTTTCATTTCCTCCCATTTCTCCTTTCTTTTTTGGAACTCCTCTTTCTTCGTTTCCTTTCGTCTGTGTTCGTCTCGATCGAGGTACACACTCTGGAACCCCTTTGTTTTCCCCTTTTTTTTCGGGGCAGTTTTTTCTCCTGCAGGTTTGGGTTTGGGGTTGGGATTCCCCTTGAAAATTATTTGGGAGAGGCCGTTTTCCCTTTTTCTTTGTAAACTACCCAATTTTTCCGGGAAAAATTTCCCACCTGGGTCATGCCCCCCTCCCCCTATCCCCTTTTCATAAATCTTTTCCCCAAACCCGCTTTTTTTCCTCCTGCTTTCTTTCATCGTAATTTTTCCCCTTTAGCTTCCCCTACCCCCTGGGACAAACACGGATCTCCCCCCTTTCCACCTCCCATTTGTGACCCCCCATTGCATCCTCGATGTGTTTTAGTTTTTTCCCGGGGGGAGTGTTCCCCTTTCCCCCAGTCCCCCTATTTTGGGGCCCCCATGCTCTTGGTTTGTCCTTCCTGCTCACCTTTTTCCCGGCCCCCACCGGGATCTGGTAAGGTCCTTGCCATGTCCTTTGTTCCTTCAGTGTCCCCTTCCCCAAACCCTCATTCCCGTCCTAGTGTCTCCCCGCCTTTTTTTTTGGCAACATTGGGTTTTACAGGAACCCCTGCATACAGTTTTTGTTTCCATGCTTTTCAGACCTGTTGGGGCTGGTTTTTAAAAGCCATTGGGGATGGACTTTGTAATACTTTTTTCTCTGTGCTGTTTTAGAAGTCTCAGCTTTCCCCTTTAAAAACCTCTATCTTGATTTTTTTGCTGCTTTTGGCCTGGTTTTCTTCCACCTTCTGCATTCGCTGCTAAAACCCCCTCTTCCATCTTCCTTTCCAGGTATCTAGTCTCCTTCCCCAGTCCCTTTCCCCCTTTTTTTTTTAGCTCTACCCCCCTTCCTCCCCCCCAGAAATTTGCCTTGGGCCCCCTTTTTTCTCTCCTGGTTCTAGATTCCCCCTTGTCCAAAAGGGGGGGCGGGGGGGGTTTGGGGGAGGGGAATAGTGGTTTGAAAAGGGGGGGAGTTATGGTTGTTGGGGGAGGGGGAGGATGGGGTTTTTGGGGGGGGGGTAGAGAAAAGTTGGGGGAGGGGGTTTGATGGTTTTTAGGGGGAAAAGGGGATGGATGGTTTTGGGGAGGGGGAGGATGGTTATTGGGGGGGGGAGGGGGGTAGTTGGGGGGTTTGCGGGTTTTGGGGGGGGGTTAGGTGGGTTTTTGGGGGGGGTAGGGGTTAAGGTGAGGTGGGTTTGGAAGGGGGGGGAGGTTTGGGTTTGTGGAGGGGGGGACGGGGTTTTGTCAAAAAAATTTTTGTCAAGTGGGGAGGGGGTGTTTGGGGGGGGTGTGTGTGTTTTGTTTTGTGTGGCACTTTACCCACCCCACCCCAGTTGAAGGGGTTTCGGGGGGGCGAGGGCCGAGCTCCTGGCCCCCCCTCTTCAAATGGTTTCCTTTCTAGGCACTCTCCCTGAACCGTGAGCTTTATCATACCTCTGCTTAAAGCTATGTATGGATCCTGCCTCCACTACATCGCTTCCAAACAATTCCACTTACTGACTACTCTGTGGCTGAAGAAATACTTCCTAACATCCCTGTAATTCATCTGTGTCTTCAACTTCCAACTGTGTCCCCTTGTTACTGTGTCCAATCTCTGGAACATCCTGTCTTTGTCCACCTTGTCAATTCCTCTCAGTATTTGTATGTCTTTATCATGTCCCCCTATTCTCTCCTGTCCTCCAGTGTCGTCAGGTTGATTTCCCTTAACCTCTCCTCGTAGGACATACCTCTTAGCTCTGGGACTAGTCTTGTTGCAAACCTTTGCACTTTCTCTAGTTTCTTTACATGCTTGGCTAGGTGTGGGTTCCAAACTGGTGCCGTATACTCCAATATGGGCCTAACGTACACGGTGTACAGGGTCCTGAACGATTCCTTATTAAGATGTCGGAATGCTGTTCTGAGGTTTGCTAGGCGCCCATATGCTGCAGCAGTTATTTGATTGATGTGCGCTTCAGGAGATGTGCCTGGTGTTATACTCACCCCAAGATCTTTTTCCCTGAGTGAGGTTTGTAGTCTCTGGGCCCCTAGACTGTACTCCATCTGCGGTCTTCTTTGCCCTTCCCCAATCTTCATGACTTTGCACTTGGTGGGATTGAACTCCAGGAGCCAATTGCTGGACCAGGTCTGCAACCTGTCCAGATTCCTTTGTAGTTCTGCCTGGTCTTCGATCGAGTGAATTCTTCTCATCAACTTCACGTCATCTGCAAACAGGGACACCTCAGAGTCTATTCCTTCTCGTCATGTCGTTCACAAATACCAGAAACAGCACTGGTCCTAGGACTGACCCCTGTGGGACCCCGATGGTCACGGGTGCCCACTCTGACACCTCGCCACGTACCATGGCTCGCTGCTGTCTTCCTGACAAGTATTCTCTGATCCATTGCAGTGCCTTCCCTGTTATCCCTGCTTGGTCCTCCAGTTTTTGCACCAATCTCTTGTGTGGAACTGTGTCAAACGCCTTCTTACAGTCCAAGAATATGCAATCCACCCACCCCTCTCTCTCTTGTCTTACTGCTGTCACCATGTCATAGAGCTCCAGTAGGTTTGTGACACAGGATTTCCCGTCCCTGAAACCATGTTGGCTGCTGTTGATGAGATCATTCCTTCCTAGGTGTTCCACCACTCTTCTGATAATCTTCTCCATGATTTTGCATACTATACATGTCAGTGACACTGGTCTGTAGTTTAATGCTTCATGTCTGTCTCCTTTTTTAAAGATTGGGACTACATTTGCTGTCTTCCATGCCTCAGGCAATCTCCCTGTTTCGATAGATGTATTGAATATTGTTGTTAGGGGTACACACAGCGCCTCTGCTCCCTCTCTGAATACCCATGGGGAGATGTTATCTGGCCCCATTGCCTTTGAGGTATCTAGCTCACTCAGAAGCCTCTTCACTTATTCCTCGGTTGTGTGCACTGTGTCCAGCACATGGTGGTGTGCCCCACCTCTCCGTCTTTCTGGAGCCCCTTCTGTCTCCTCTGTGAACACTTCTTTGAATCTCTTGTTGAGTTCCTCACATACTTCATGGTGATTTCTTGTTGTCTCTCCTCCTTCCTTCCTTAGCCTGATTACCTGGTCCTTGACTGTTGTTTTCCTCCTGATGTGTCTGTACAACAGTTTCGGGTCAGATTTGGCTTTCGCTGCTATGTCATTTTCATATTGTCTTTGGGCCTCCCTTCTTATCTGTGCATATTCGTTTCTGGCTCTTCGACTGCTCTCCTTATTCTCCTGGGTCCTTTGCCTTCTATATTTCTTCCATTCCCTAGCACACTTGGTTTTTCCCTCCCTGCACCTTTGGGTAAACCATGGGCTCATCCTGGCTTTTTCATTATTCCTGTTACCCTTGGGTACAAACCTCTCCTCAGCCTCCTTGCATTTTGTTGCTACATATTCCATCATCTCATTAACTGGCTTCCCTGCCAGTTCTCTGTCCACTGAACCCCGTTCAGGAAGTTCCTCATTCCTGTGTAGTCCCCTTTCTTGTAGTTTGGCTTCATTCGTCCTGGCCTTCCTGCTTCTCCCCCCACTTGTAGCTCTACTGTGATTCGAACTTAAAACCACATGGTCACTGGCCCCAAGGGGTTTTTCATATTGATTTCTCGATATCTGCACTATCGGTGAATACTAAGTCACCCTTGTGGTTCCCCTCTCCTCTCTCTCTTGGGGAGTGCCCTTAGTGTTGGCATGAGTTTTCCAGTACCCCCCTCCATCTCTTAGCCCCCCCTGTATCTTGGCCCCCATGGGGCCAAAGTTCCCCAATCGATCTCCTTGTGGTTAAAGTCCCCCCTGATCAGGAGTTTTTCCCCTACATGCATGAGCCTTCTGGCCACTCTACCCATGTGTTAACCATCGCCTTTGCTCTCGTCGTACTCTTGCCTTGGCCTCCTGTGTTCTGTGGGGGTTATACATCACTGCTTTACCACCTTGGGACCCCAGAGTGAAGCGTTCCCTATTAATCACTTTTTCCGCTGTCCCTCTCCCAGCCAAAAAATTTCCCAGCGTTTTTTGATCAGCAATCCCACTCCCCCACCCCCCCCTGTTCCCTCGTTTTCCTAGGAGGACCCAAATTGAAAAGGGATCTTTATCATCCCTGAAAGTTGGTTTCTGTGGAGCTATGTGCCCGGTGTGCCTCTTTGTCTTTGTGCCACCCCCCCACTTTTTTTTTTTATCCCATCAGCGTTTGTGTCCATTCTTCAGTTTCCCCCTTCAACACTGTGGTTTGTGGGGCCTGTGAGGGGGGGAGACCGGGTGGCATATGTGGATTCTATGCTGGGGGTTTGGGTGGGGCTGGGGATGGATAGTATTGTGTGTTGGGATGGGTGATGGTTTTAGGGTTCTGAGAATAGTTGTGTGTGTGCTTCCCCTTGCTGTTCGTTCTGTCACTGACCTTTTGGGGTTCCATCCTTGTCCTTTTCCTAGTCCTTTCGTTTTTGTCCTCCCCCTCAGCTGTGTCCTTCGATTGTGTTCTGTTCTGTTGGGAAACACCCTCTTGTACCTTCCTTATTTAAATCGTGGTTTTTTTGGAGGACCTGCCCGCACTTTTTCCGTCCTGAAAATCAGCTTGATTGGTCGGTTTCCCCCTTCGAGTCCCCCCTTTTCTTAAAAATTTTACAATCTCGTCCTCTCTTCCCCTTTTTCCCGGATGTTTTTCTCAAACCCTTACTTTTTCCGCGCCTTTCGTGTGTTTACTTTCCTCTCCCCTAAACCCATGGATTAAAAACTGATTTTGCCTTTCCCCCTCCCCTTGCCTCACCCTTTGGGACTCTGGATCCCGCCCGTATGTGGTCAGTTTCTCCCTATTTTTTTCCCGTGGGTCTTGATACATGGTTTTGCCTAGCATTCGAATCACCCCTTCCGTTTCAACCCCGCTGTTTTTCCCTTCCCCTCCCGCTTTTTTTTTTGGGAGGTTGATAGACCTTCTTTCATAATTCCTTCCTGTTCGGCCCCCGCAGCTTCATTGTGTGTCTTTCCCGGTCACTGCCCCCGTAACCCGTTCAGCCTATTTATCCCAAAATTCTAGGGCCCCTTTTTTGGCTACTGCAGTTTCGATTGTGCCTCCCAAATTTTTTTCTCCCTTCTCCAACCCTTTTCCAAATTTCACAGAAGGCTCTTTCTCCATTTTTTCAGAAAGCCTCCTAATTTTCTCTCCCCTCTTGTTATCCTTTTCCCTGCTCCCCATCCCTCCCCTCCAGAACCCTTCTATTGATCCTTGGTTTCCCGCGAGTCCCCCCTATTTTTTTTTTTGTGAGAGAAGAGAGAAGGGAAAGGTGAAGGAGAGAGGAGGGGAGAGTGAGAAGGGAAAGGGGGGGGGTGAGAGGGGGAAAGAGAAGAAGGAAGGGAAGGAGGGGGGAGGTGAGAAGGGAAAAAAAAAAGGGAAAGAGATGGGAGAGAGAGAGAGAAAGGGAAAGGGAAAAGAGAGATGGGGGAATGGTGGTGTGTGTGGGGTGTGTTTTGGGTGGGTGTGTGTGTGTGGTGTGTTTTGTGTGTGGTGTGGGGGTGTGGTGGTGTGTGGGTGTGGGTGGTGTGTGTGGTGTTTGGGGTGGGGTGTGGTTGTGTGTGTGTGGTGTTGTGTTGGTGTGTGTGGTGTGGTGTGTGTGTGGGTGTGTGTGGTGTGTGTGTGGTGTGTGTGGGTTTTTAGTGGTGTGGGGGTTGTGTATAGTGTGTGTGTGTGGGCTTTGTGTGTGTGTGTGTGTGTGTGTGTACTCCCCTATTTGTACTCCCCTATTTGGGGTTTGGGGGGGTCGAGTTTTTTGCTCCGGGCCCCCGCCTTTTTTCCCCGGGTTGCTACTGGGCCCTCTCTCTCCCCCGCTCCATGGCTTTTAAAACCCTCCCCCCTTAAAACGGTGTATGGTTCCTGTCCACTACGTCATTTTCTAGGCTTTTTCCTCCCTTTAAACCTTACTGAAAAAATTACTTCCTATTCTCCTGACTCATTTTTTGTCTTCAATTTCCCAATTTGTGGCCTCTTTTTCTGTGCCCCTCCCAAAACATCCTGTCTTTGTCCCCCTTTGTCTTTTTCCACCAGTATTTTAATGCTTTATCAACTCCCTGACCCCCCTGTCCTCCAGTTCGTCAGGCCGTTTTCCCCTTTAATCTTTCTTCATGGGAAAATTCCCCTTATTTTGGAACAAACCCCCCCCTTGTGGCAAACCTTTGTACTTTTCTAGTTTCTTGACGTGTTTTAAAGTGCGGGTTAAAACCAGGGCGCATATCCAGTAGGGGCCCTGACATACACGGTGTACCGGCCTTAAAACGATTCCTTACAAGGGTATGGGAATGCGTTCTCAGGTTTGCCAGGCCCCCCCATATGCTGCAGCTTTTATCTGATTTGATGGGCTTCCGGGGGGAACATGCTCGGTTTTTATCCCTCACCCCAAAAAGGGATTTTTTCCCCTTTGGAGGGGAGGTTTGCAGTCTTTGGCCCCCTAGCCATACTCTGTCTGTGGTTTTCTGTCCCCTTTTCCCCCTTCTTCTTTGACTTTGATTTGGCAGGTTTAAATTCGAGAACCCCTTTGCTGGACCAGGTGCCCATCTGCCAGGCTCTTTGAATCCTGCCTGGTCCTAAAAAAATTTTTAAATTTTCTCCTCTTTAAACTTCAATCACTGTAACAGGGACACTTCTGAGCCCCTAACCCTTCCACATGTGGGTTCACATATCCCAAAAAATAGCACGGGCCTGGGAAACCGATCCCTGGGGGCCCCCGCTCGTCAAGGTGCCCCATTGTGAAAATGTTTACGTACCATGACTCTTTGTCCCCTCCCGGGAAAGGGATTCTCGCCATTGCGTCCCCTTTCCCTGTTTTTATGCGCCTGATTCTATTCTGCCCCCCTAATCTCTTTGGGAACGGGTGTAAAAAGGCCTTCTTGCAGCCCAAGAAGATGCAATTTCAACCCCCCCCCCCTTTTCTCTCGTGTCTTACTTCTGTTATTTTTCTCAAAAAAATTTTCCAGAAGGTTTGTGACACAGGTTTGCCTTCCTTTAATCCGTGCTGGGTTGGCATTTATACTCTTGTTCATTTTTCCGGGTGCCCCCCCACTTCCCCCTGATAATCTCCTCCATAATTTTTGAAAACTATACCCGCCCAATAAACCACAGGTCTTTTAGTTTAGTCCCTTTTTCTGTCCCCTTTTTTTAAAAAAAGGGGAAACTACATTGCCTTTTCCCATACCTCGGTAGTTCCCCATTTTCCGGGGGACGGTTGAAGATTGTGGTAAGGGGCCCACGCAAAACATATCTGCCCCCTTTTAAGGACCCACGGGGAGATTTTTGCCCGGGCCCCCTTTCCCCCCCTTTTTGAGGTATCTTTGCCCCTTAAGCATTTTTCTTCACCTCCCCCTCTCTGTATGTATGGCCCCAACACTTGTTGGTGTTTTCCCTTGCTGGTGCCCATCTGGTCGTCCCCCCAGAGCCCTTTCCCGGGTTCTACTGAAAAATATTTTCCTTAAACCTCGTTTTGGGAGCTCCTCACTTTCCCCTTTGATCGTTTTTTTGTGATTTTTCTCCCCCTTTCCTTTCCTCACCCTTTTATCCCCCTGGCCCTTTGACGGTTGTTTTCCCTCCTAACGGGGGCTATACAGCATTTTTCGGGTCGGGTTTTGGATTTTTGGGATCTATGTCGTTTTTTCATCTTCGCTGGGCCCCCCTCCTTATCTGTGCATACTCGTTTTGGCTCTTTACAAATTCCCCTTTGGGTTTTCCGGGGCCCTATGCCCCCCTGCCCTTTTTTCCATTCCTTTTGGAACTTAGTTTTGCCCCCCTACCCCTTTTGGGGAAAACCCAAAACCCTCTTTTTGGTTTTCCCCTATTTTTTTTCTTTTTCCCCTTGGGAACAAAATTTTCCTCTGCCTCCTTGCACTTTGTTCCCACATATTCCTTTTATCCTTTTTACTGATTTTCCTACCATTTCTCGTCCCACTAAACCTCCTGCGGGGAATTTTTCTCATACCGGGTGTAGCCCCCCCTTTTATATTTTTTGGCCTGCCCCCTTCGGGTTCCTGTTCCCTTCTTCCATTGAAACCCTTCTATATAATAAAAAATCAGAGCCAGTGATCGCTACCCCCAAGGGGCCCTCTCTTTAAGTGAGGGCTTCAATGCTGAACTGCTCAGGGTAAAACACAAGATCCAGTCTTGCTGGCTAAACCCTTCCCCCTCTCTCTTTTTGGTTTTTTTTGTGTCCCTACATTTTTGATGCTGGGGTTTTCAATTTCCAACCCCTCTTTTGGGGGCTCCCCAGTTTTGGGGCCCCCCATTGGGCTCCGGGGTTTTCCCCATTGTCTCCCTGGGTTAAAAATCCCCCAAAATTCCCAGTAACTTTGCTCTGTCGAGTGACTCTTCCCCACCTCAGCCAGTGTGCCCCACCATACCCTGTTGTTTTTTTTTCGTACCCCTTCTTTGGCCTCCTGCAGTTCTTGGGGGGTTTATACATCACCCCAAGGGATATTTTTGGGTTCCCCGGGACTGAATTCCCTAAATGTATCTTTTTTCTCCATCATGCCCATGCTTCCATTTCCTCAATCCCCATCGGTGTTTCTGAGCAGTGAAACCCCCTCCCCCCCCTCTACCCCTTTCCCTACCCTTTCCTCGGGAAACTGATACCCCCTTGGGAAGATTGGGGTTTTTTAATTGTCTCAGCGATTTGGGTTTCTGTGACTGCTAGAGGGTCTGGGGATTTTTAAACGGGTTTCTTTCTTTCCCCCCTCCTCATTTTTTTCCCTTTTAATTCCACCCGGGGTTTGGGAAACCAAATTTCAGTTTTTTTCTTCATTGGGGTCAGGCAAAATATTGGGGGGGGGGGGCCGGGGCCCCTTTGGGTGGGGGCCTATATGGGGCTGTGGTTTTTGGTGGGGTTTGTGATGATGGGGGTGGGGTCAGAATCCCCATAAGGGCAGCTTTTGGGGTGAGGTTTTTTAATGGGGGTTGGGGGCAGAGGGGCAGTGAGGGGGTTGAGAAAAGGGTTTTCCCTCAGTTGCGTTGGGAATTCGCGTTTGGGGGGTTTTTTGGGGTGGGAGTTTTCTGTGGGGTGTTTTTTCCTTTCCTCCTGTGTCGGGGTCCTGCCTTTTTTGTCATTCCCCTCCTTCCCTTTCCTTGCATCTCGGAAACCCTCTTTTCAGTGTAGTCCTTTTTCTTGGTTCTGCGCGGTCGGGGGATACCCTCTGGAAACCCCTGTTTGGCCCCTCGGGTTTTGTTTTCTCTTGAGAACCCCGGGTTCGAACTGTTTTTTCCCTTTGGAAATTTTTACTCTGACAGGCCGTATCCTTCCACTCGCAAACCACCCAATTCTCTAAAAATTTTTGCCCACCGGGGTCATATCGCCCTCACCAAATTGTTTTCAGGGCCCCTTAAAATCTTTTTTTTTCCTCCTCTTTTTTATTTCTTCAAAGTTGTCCCCCCTTGGGTTTTTGGAGCCCGACACAAAAAATGACCCCCGACTGTGTGTCGGTAGTGTGGTGTGTGGTGGTGTGGGGCGTTTTTGTGTATGTGTTTATTTGGGAAAATTTTTTAAAAATAAATTAAACAATTTAAAAAAGGATATTGATCATCAAAATAATAAAAGTTATTGGGGGTTTACTGTGTTCAGGTTTTTTTCAAAAACCCGTTTTGCCCCAGCTCCCGTGTTCAGCTCTGTGCTCGCTCTGTTTTTCAGCTTGGGGCTCCGCTTTTTTGTGCTCAGCTCTGTTTTCCGCCAGTGCCCCGCTGTGTGCTCAGCTCTGTTCTCAGTCATTGCTGCTTGTGGGTCAACTCTGGCTTTAGCTCAGTGCTCGCTCTATGCTCGCTCAAAGCCCCAGCCAGTGCTCAGCTCTTTTGTCACTCATTTCTCGGCTCAGTGCCCCTTGTGCTTTAGCTCAGGCTCAGCTCTGTACTCAGCTCAGTTTCTCATCATTGGGTCAGCCTGTGCCCCCCTCAGGGGGTCAGCTCTGTGCTCAGCTCTGTGCTCAGCTCAGTGCTCAGCTCTGTGCTCAGCTTTAGTGCTCAGCTCATTTCTAACTCTTTTGCTCAGCTCAGTACCCCACTCTGTTCTCAGGGGGCCTTTTGTTTAGCTCTGTGCCAAACTCATGGCCCCAGCTCATGCACAGTCAGTGCTCAGCTCTGGCTCCGTCAGTGTTAGCTCTGTGCTCAGCTTGTGCAAAAGCCAAATGCAGAGCCAATGGGCTCTGTGCCCCAGTTCAGTGCCCAGCCGTGCTCAGCTCTTCTTAGTTTTTTTCTACTCTGTGCTCAGGGTCATGCAAAAACTCAGTGGCTCCCGTGCTCACCAGGGGGCCCCTCAGTGCTCAGCTCAGGGTTTCTCAGCTTTAGGCCAGCTCTGTGCTCAGCTCAGTGCCAAACTCTGTGCTCCCGCTCAGGCTCAGCTCATGCTAGGGTCGTGGCCCGCTCAGTGCTCACCCTGTGCTCCCCTCAAAATCTCAGCTCAGTGCCCCAGCTCCGTGGGTCAGTCAGGCCAGGCCCCCTGTGCTCAGCTCCGTGCTCACTCGGGGCTCAGTGTTTAGGTCAGTGTTTCAGTCAGGTTCAGCTCAGTGCTAGCTAGTGGTCAACTCTGTGCTCAGTGTTCCGCTCAATGCTCATCTCAGTGTCGTGTTCAAATCAGTGCTCAGTCATTTCTCAGCTCTGTGCTAGCTAAGTGCTCCGCCAATGCTCAGTGCCAGCTCAGTGCTCAGGTCAGTGTCAGTCAGCGCTCAGCTTTAAATGCTCAGCCCCAGTTGGGCCCGTGGGTTAGCTCATTTCCCAGCTAAGTGCTCCGTGTTTTACTCAGCCCCAGCTCAGTGCTCAGCCGTGCTCGCTCAGTGCTCAGTCAAGCTCAGCTTTAGTGTCAGCTCAGTTGGGTCATCAGGGCTCAGTCAGTGCTCCTGTTCAGCTCAGTGCCCTCTCAGGGTCATGTTCAGCTCAGTGCTCCCGCTCAGTTCTCCCGCTCAGTGCTCAGCTTGTGCTCGCTCCCGTGCTTAATTTAGTGCCGCTCTGTTTCTCAAAATCAGTTTTCAGCTCAGTTTCAGTGGTTTTGCCCTGGTTTGCTCAGTGTTTGCACAGTGCTCACTCGTGCCAGGTTCAGCCCAGTGGGTCGCGCAGTGTCGCTCAGTGTCAGCTCAAAAAGGGTCATCTCAGCGCTTTAGTCAGGGCTCCAAACTCAGTGCTCAGTGTTTGTCAGTGTCACCTCCGTGCTCAGTGTTTAGCTCAGTCCAGCTCATTTCTTTAGCTCAGTGCTTTAGCTCAGTTCTCACCCGTGCTCAGTGTTCAGCTAGTGTTTTTAGCTCAGTGTTTTAGCTCAGTGCTAGCTCGTGGGTCAGTGTTCAGCTCAGTGCCCCACTCAGTGCTCCTCAGTGGTCAGCTCAGTGCTCAGCCAGTGCTAGTCGCGCCAGCTCGTGTTCGCTCATGTCAGTGTTCTGCTCAGTGCTCAGGGTCAGTGGCTCCCGTGTGCTCAGTCTCCGCCGCCCCGCCAGGTTCAGCCCTTTCTCAGCTCTGTGCTCATTTCTTTAGTTCCGTGCTTTATTTTTCGCTCGTGCCAGCTAATGCTCCCCGCTCAGTGCTCACTCAGTGGGGGTTTTTTTTCCCGTGCTCACTCAGGCTCAGGCTCAGTGCTCAGCTCAGTGTTTAGCTCAGTGCCCCAGCCCAGTGCTCACTGTTCAGCCATGCTTTATCTCAGTCTCAGTGTTTCAGCTCAGGCCCCACTTTAGTTCTTAGCTCAGGCCCCAGCCGTGCTTCCCATCTCATGTTTACCCCCGTGCTCAGCTCTGTTGCTCAACTCAGTTCTCAGCTCAGTTTTCTCATTGTTCAGGCCTCAGGTGTCAGGGTCAGTGTTCAGCCCAGGGCTCACTCAGGTTGCTCAGTGTTTAAACCCCGGGGGGCCAGCCAGTTGCTCAGCTCAGGTGCTCAGGGCCCGGTTTTTCCCCCTTTTCAGGCTCAGCTCAGTGCTCCGCTCAGTGCTCAGTGTTCCCTCATGCTCACCCAGTGCTCAGTGTTTCTCGTGCTTTTAGGTTTTAGTGTTTAGCTCAGTGCTCACTTTAGGGGCTCCGTTTAGTGCTCGTGTTCAGCTCAGTGTTCACTCAGTGTTCAGCTCAGGCTCAGTCGTGCTAAATGGTCAGTTTATGCCAGGTCAGGGGCCAACTCAGTGGTCAGCTTTAGTGGGGGAGCTCAGTTTTCAGTCCGCCCAGCTCAGTGTTTAGTCCCTGCTCAGGGGTTCCTCATTTTCAGCTCCCGTGCTCAGTGTTTAGTCAGTGCTCACTCAGGCCAGTTTAGTGTTTAGCTCGGGCTTCAAGCTCCCCGTGCTCCCAAATGCTCAGTTTCCTGCTTTAGTGTTCAGGACAGTGCTCAGTTTCTCCGCCATTTCTCAGTCAGTGCCAGTGGTTTTGCTCAGTGCTATCTCAGTTCTCAGGTTCAAACTCAGTCTCAGCTCATTTTTCAGCTCAGTGCTCAGTGTTCGCTCAGGGGCTTTACTCAGTTTTCCTTTTAGCTCAATCCCCCTCAGTGCTCATACCCTTTTATTTCCCCAGTGCACTGTTTAGCGGGTCAGCTCAGGGCTTACTCAGGTTTAGCCAGTGCCAGCTCAGTGGTCAGTGTTTCAGCTCAGTTTTCACTCAGGTCCCTCAAGGGTCATCACTTTAGGTTTTGCTCAGTCCAAACTCAGTGGCAGGTTCAGTTTTAAATGCTCAGCCGTTCAGTTCAGTGCCTTTTATCTCCGTGCTCAGGGTCAGGCTCAGATGTTATCAGCTCAGTGGGTCACCATTTTCTCAGGTTTAGTTCAGTGCCCACTCAGGGTAGCTCGTGTCCCCATGTTCCCCCAAATGCTCAGTGTTTCGCTCAGTGCTCGTGGGTTTTTCTCAGTGCTCTTTCTCAGTGTTCAGCCCGTGCCCAGCTCAGTGCTAGCTCAGTGGTACCCCAGGTTAGCACCCTCAGGGCCCGGGTTTGCTCAGTGCCACCCCAGTGTTTAGTGTTCAGCCCCAGTCCCCAGCTCAGTCTCACTTTAGTGCTCAGTTCACCAGTTTCACCAGGGTTTTTAGCTCAGGCCCCAGGGTCAGTCTAAGTGTTTTAGTTTCATTTTTCAGGTTTTTTGGCAGTTTTTTTGGGCCGGTTAAGGGCAAATCATTTTAAACTTTGGCACCAATCATTTTTTTTCCAAAATTTTCTCCGTTTTCATTTTTTCGGTTAAGGGAGCTCAAAGGGAGGTTACTCATTTATCCAATTTCATTTAGTTTCTCCCCCGGCTTAGCCAAGCTAGGGGAAAAATGTATCACCAGTTTTTTTGTCAGGTTTTTTAGCCAGTGCTGGTTGCCTTCAACTTATCCCCGGGTCGTCCAGTTTCCTGTGTCCCCTGTTTAATTTTTCCAAACTATCCCACCCCAAAATTTTTTTCATTCAGTGGTAGTTTTTGCCAAGTTTTAAAAAGTTCTCGGTTCAGCTTAGAGTTAGCTTGTTTTTACCAGTATTGGTCAGATTTCTTTTTTTCAAGTTTTTCAGGTTTAGTGGGCCAAACTTAGTGTTTTACCAAGTTTTTAAACCCCAGTTCAGGTAGTGGGGAGTCGTTTCCCCACCAAGTTGGGGAACTAGATGGTTCAGTTAGGTTTGTTACTTGGGTTCAGCTTCAGTGGTAGGCTTTGTTCAAATGGGTTCTGCTCATGCTCAGCTAGTTTCTGTTTTTCAGTTGTGCTAGCTCGGGGCACGGTTAGTACTTTGTTTTTCCCCTAATTTTTCCAGTTCATGGGGCTCCGGTAGGGGGGCTTTTCAGTTTATGGTCAGCTGGGGTAGGTTGTTTCTATTTCTCAGTTTTATGGTCAGCCGGGGGTCGTTTTTCACTATTTTTCAGCACGGGGCAAAGCTCGTTTTCTCCGTTTTTCTGTTTATGGGGCAAATTGGTGGTTCAAGTTTTTCAGTTTAGGCCCAAGGTAGTGCTGTTGGCCCCTGTGTTCAGTTTACGGTCAGTTATCTTTGTTCAAAGTTCAGTTTATGGTCAGAGGTTCGTTTTTCAATGTTGAAATAGTTTTTTCAAACTTAGTGCTAGTTCCTTTGGTTCAGTTTTCCCTTCCGCTTAGTTTTTTGGCCAGTTAAATTTTTCATGGGTTCAGCTTAAAAATCGTTTTCAAATTTTTATTCCCCCAATTGTTCGGTTTACCAATTTTTTCTTTTTTTCCGGTTAAGGAGGTGGGAGAACTTTTGTTTACAATTTCTTTAACCAATTAAATTCAATTTTAGTATTTGTTTCGGTTTTAAAAACAGGGTGCAAGGGGAGGCAAAATTTTTCTATTTAATTCCGGTAAAAAAAGGTTAAAATTTTGAATGTTTACCGGTAAAAGGAGCGTTGGAAAAAAAATTTTAAATTTCACAGTTTTGTTTGTTAAGGGGGAAAACACCGGGGCGCTGGGTCCCCCCTTTTTAAATTTTTAATGCCCCCGGGGCCCCGTTAGGCCCGTTTTTCCCAATTTTTTAATAGTTTTCCCGGGCACGGGTCTTTTTAACCCCAAAACTAGTTCACTGGTGGGGAGTGGGTTAACTGTTGTTGACAATTTGTTAACCCAGTTCCTGGGGCAGCGGGGTACTGTTGTTGGGCAATTTGTTAAAATTTCCCGGGGCAGTGGTAGTCTTTTGGGTTTACAATATTGTTAAAAATTTTCCGGTCAATGGTTGTCTGTTGGTTTACAAAGTTTTTTAACCCAGTTCACTGGTGGAGGTAGTCGTTGTTGACAATGTTGTTAACTATTCAAGGTGCAGCCGGTTTGTGCTGTTGTTGACAATGTTTTTAAAAATATTTTACGGGGGAGCTGGTATGCGTTGTTTTTACCAAAGTTGTTAAATTTGTTCCTGGGCAGCGGTGTTTCTGTTGTTGATTAATTTGTTAACTAGCCCGGTGCAGCGGAGTGCTTTTTGTTGCAATGTTGTTAAAATTAAATTTTTCCGGTGCAGAGGAATTTCGGGTTTTTGCCCAAAGTTGTTAAAATAGTTCCTGGTGCAGTGGTATCTGTTGTTTACCAAAAAGGGTTTAAAATGTTCACTGGGGCAGCTGGTAGGTGTTTGTTTACAAAAAATTTTTTAACTATTCATGGTGCAAACGGTATTTCCGTTGTTGACAATTTTGGGTTTAAATATTAATGGGTTTCAGCCGGTTTTTGTGCTTTTTTTTTGGGAAAAATGTTGTTAATAAATTCACTGGTGCGGTGGAAGTGCTGTTGGGTTTACAATGGTTTTTAACTATTTTAATGGTGCAGCTGGTAGTGCTTTGTTGACAATGTTGTTAAAATGTTCCTGGTTGGGAGCGGTATGCTGTTGTTGACAATGTTGTTAACTAAACCCCGGGGGGCAGGGAGGTAGTGCCCGTTGTTGACAATGTTTTTTTAACTATTTTACTGGGGCAGTGGTTTTTGCTGTTTGACAATTTTTGTTAACTGTTCCTGGGAAACAGGTGTGCTGTTGTTGACAATGTTGTTTTAAAAAAATTCCTGGGGCAGCGGGAGTGCTGTTGTTGACAATTTTTTGTTAACTAGTTCTGGTGCAGGGGTAGTTCTGTTGTTGACCCAAAGTTTTTTAATAGTTTTAGGTTAGCTTTGGGATGTGTTTTTGAAAAATTTTTGTTAACTAGGGTTTTCCCGGGGGCAGCGGTAGTGGTTGTTGACAATGTTTTAATAGTTCTCTGGTTTGGGAGGTATGTTTTTGTTGACAATGTTTTTAACTAAATTACTGGTGCGCGGTAAATGCCCCTTTTTTTTACAATGTTGTTTAAATAGTTCCCCCGGTGCCGCGGTATTTCTGTTGTTGACAAAGTTTTTTAACCCAGTTCATGGTGCAGCTGGTAGTGGGTGTTTTGACAATGTTTTTTAACTAGTTTTACTGGTGCAGTGGTAGTTCTTGTTTTGAACCCTTTTTTAAAATAGTTAAATGGGGCAGCTGGGGGTCTTTTTGTTTACAAAATTTTTTAACAAATTTTTGGTGCAAAATTGGGAGTTTTTGGGTTTTTGACCGTTTTTAACTAGTTAAATGGTGCGCGGGGAGTGCTGTTTTTTGACCCCTGTTTTTTAACTAGTTTCAAAATTGGGGCAGCTGGTTTGTGTGTTGTTGGGCAATGTTGTAACTAGTTCACTTTGGAGGCTTGGGAGTGTTTTTTGTTGACAATGTTGTTTAATAGTTAAATGGGGCAGCTGGTAGGCTGTTTTTGAAATGTTGTTTAAATAGTCCTTGGGGCAGTGGTAGTGGTTGTTTTACAATGTTGTTAACTAGTTAACCGGGGGCAGCTGGTTGTACTGTTGTTGACAATTTTTGTTTTAAATAGTTAAATGGGGCAGCTGGGAGTCTGTTGTTGACAATGTTTTGTTAAATAGTTCCTTTGGGGCCGGGGGAAATTGGGGTTTTTGCCCAAAGTTGTTAAAATTGGGTTTACTGTGCAGTGGTAGTTTCTGTTGTTGACAATGTTGTTAAAATATTTTAACCCGGTTTCAGAAGGTAGTCTTTTTGTGACAACTTGGGTTAAAATATTCACTGGTTTCAGCTTTTTAAATGGGTTGTTGACAAAAAGTTGTTAACTAGTTCCTGGTGCAGTGGTAGTGCCGTTGTTTTACAAATTTTTGTTAACAAATTCACTGGTGCAGTGGAGTGTTTTTGTTGACAATTTTTTCCCAGTTCACTGGAGGCAGCTGGGAGTCTTTTTGTTTACAAAAGTTTTTAAATAGTTCACCCCGGTGCAGCTGGTAGTCTGTTGTTTAAAAAATTTTTTAACTAGGCCCTGGGGCAGCTGGTTTGTTTTGTTTTACAATTTTTTAACTAAATTCACTGGTGCGCTGGTTTGTTCTGTTGTTGACAATGTTGTTAACTAGTTCACTGGGGCTGGTAGTGCTGTTGTTGACAATTTGGTTTAAATGTTTTAAATGGGGGCAGCGGTAGGCTGTTGTTGACCCTTTTTGTTAAATAGTTCCTGGGCAGCGGTAGTTTCTGTTTTTGACAAATTTTTAACCAGTTCCTGGGGCAGCGGTTAGGTTTGTTGACAATGTTTTTTAAATATTCACTGGTGCAGGGTGGTGTGCTGTTGTTGACCCTTTGTTAACTTGTTCCCTGGTGCACGGGAGTGTGTTTTTTGACGATGTTAAAATAGTGCCCCTTTTGGGAGGGGGTAGGCTGTTTTTGACAATTTTATTTAAAAAAATTCATTTTTGCAGCGGTAGGCTGTTGTTGGAAAAAAGGTTTAAATAGTTTTTCCCGGGGCAAACGGTATGCTGTTGTTGGGCAATGGTTTTAAAAGTTTTATGGTGCAGCTGGTAGTGCTGTTGTTGACAAAGGATAACCGTTTCTTGGGGCAGTGGTGTCTTTTTTTGACAATGAAACTAGTCACTTTGGGCAGCTGGTTTGTCTGTTGTTTGGGCCCCCCAAAAAAAAATTTTATTTTTAAATTTGGAACCTGTTAACCCCCAAAAAGGAAAAACTGTTTGACATTTCCCATGGCATTGCCCTGGGTTTTGTTGGCCCCTTTTTTGACCAAAGTTGTTAACCCCAGGGTTTTACTTTTGGGGGGCCCGGCCGGTAGGAGCGCTTTTTAACAAGTTTTGGTTTAAATAGGTTCCCTTTTGGCCGGTAAAGGGTTTTTGTTGCAATTGGGGTTTTAATTTTTTTAACCAGTTCAAAATTTGGTTTAAAACTTGGAGTGTGTTGGGGACCAATTTGTTTAACTAAAATTTTCCCCTTTTGCAACTGTATCCTTTGTTGACAATTTGTTAACTAGTTTTTACTTTCAGTCTGGGTTAAATTTTTTCTGTTTGTTAACAATTGGTTGTTAAAACCCAATTCCCCTGATCAAAAACTTATTTTGTTCAATTTGGAATAGGGTTCCCTGGTGGGCGCAGGTAGTGCGTTGTTGAAAAGGTTGTAAAAGTTATGGGGACTTTTGGGAAATAAGTTGTTGACAATTTGTATAAACCAGTTATGGGGCAGCCAAGTAGCGTTTTTGCAATGTATTTCAGCTCTGGGGTAGCCAAGGTTTAGCTTGTTGTTGCCCCATGTTTTGTTAAACAAGTTCATGGGGGCAGTGGGAGTGCGTTGTTGCAATGTTTGTTTAAATAGTACACTGGTGCAAAAAAAGGGTAGTAAAAAGAGTTGAGACAATTTTTATTAGCCCAGTGCAGGAGGTAGGGCCCGGTTGTTGACAATATTCGAAACTAGTGGACAGGTGCAAACAGGTAGTGTTGTTGGTTAACAATGTTGTTTAATAGTTCACATGGTGAGTGGAAAGTGTTTGTTGAGACAATGTTGGTTTTTAACAGTTCATTGTGACGGTTTTGTTGCTTGCGTTGTCAAAAGTGCTAATAGCATTTCCCAAAATTTGGGCAATTAAATTTAAACTTTCCCTCAAAATTGACCGTTTGACATTTTTTCGACATAAATGCCTCCCTTAAACTAAAGTTGACACCTTTTTGAAATGTTTTATATAGTCACATATAGGTTGAGTTAGTAATCACTTTTGCAGGAGAGACCAGGTATGGTAGGACGAAGAAGGGAGTCGTGGGTACAATTTGTGGATTCCGTTAAATGGGAGGGGATGGCCTTTTTGGAGGGAAATAGATTGGGGAACATTTCAAAAAACCCTTTTTCCCAAAAAATTTTTGAAACAATCATTTAATAAGTGTGAGTCCTCAGTAACACTGTTAGACCAACACAGAAACTAAACAATCTGAGGTACACCTGATTGCTACAATGGCAGTCATTCGCCTTCTAAGTAGTGACTTGTGTAAATTGTTTGAGACAGTAATAGAAAGATGTTGAACTACGACGTAGAGTAAAGTAGAAAGCTATGTCATAGAATATCCTTCGGGAGGGGTTTAGGACACATAAAATATACATAAATAGTAATTTATGCAATATAATAGACTTTAGTATCAAAAGTAGCGAGTCGTGTGTAATTAATCGTATAGATAAGCAAAGTGAGTAGAGAAAATCAGTTACGTAAAGAAGTATATAGTATTGCCCAGAAAGGGTAACTAGTAGAGTTAGCAGTAGAACAGTGTAGTAAAGTAGTAGTAAGTAGTAGTAGTATAGTGCTAGAAGTAGTAGTAGTAGTAAGCAGAAAGTAGCAGTGGGAAAAGTATAGTAGCAGTAGTAAAGTAGCAAGTAGTAGCAAGTAGCAGTAAGAGTTAGAGTACCAGTAAGCAGTAGTGTATTTAGCAGATAGTAGCAGTAGAGTAATAGAGTAGCAGAAACAGTAGAGTATCAGTAGTAGTACCAAGTACAGAAATTAGCAAGTAGTAGTAGTAGTAGAGTAGCAATAGCAGTAGCAGTATAAGTAGCAGAAGTCATAGCAGTTATAGCAGTAGTAGCAGCATAGTATAGTAGCAGTAGCAGTATAGTAGTAGCAGTAGTAGCATAGCAGTAAGTAGCATAGCAGTAGCAGAGTATAGCAGTAAAGAAAGTAGTAGAAAGTAGTATACCAAAAGTAGCAGTAAGTAGTAGTAGATTAAGAGTTAGTAGAAGTAAGTAGAGTAGTACCAGTATAGATATTTGTAGCATTAGTAGCAGAGCAGTATTATGCAATAGTCAGTATAATAAGTGTAGCAGTAGCATAGTAGTAGCAGTAGTAGTAAAAGTAGTAGTAGCATAGTAGCAGTAGCAGTAGAAAGTAGCAGTACATAAGTAGTAGCAGATAGTAGTAGTAGCATAGAAAGTAGTAGTAGAGCAGTAGTATTAAGTATAGTAGTAGTAGTAGAGTATGCAGAAGTAGCAGTAGAGAGTAGTAGTAGCAGCATAGAGTAGTAGCAGTAGTAGTAGCAGTAGAGTAGTTAGAAAGCAGAAAGATAGTAGCAGTAGTAGTAGAAAGAAACAGAGTGGTAGTATAGAGCTAGTAGTAGTAGTAGTATAGAAGTGAGTAGATAGCATAGTTAGATAGCAGCAGTAGCAGTAGTACAGCAGTAGTAGTAGCAGTAGAGTACAGAGTAAGTAAGTAGCAGTAGTAGTAGTATAGTAGCAGAGATAAGTAGTAGTAGCATAGTAGTAAGTAGTAGTAGTAGACAGTATACAGTAATAGATAGCAGTATAGAGTATAGCAGCTAGTAGTAGTAGTAGCAGTAGTAGAGTAGCAGTAGAGTAGTAGTAGGTAGCAGTAGTATAGTAGTAGCAGTAGTAGTAGTAGTAGATAGCAGTAAGTAGTAGTAGTAGCAGTAGTAGTAAAGCAGTAGCTAGTAGTAAGCAGTAGTAGTAGCAGTAGTAGTATCAGTAGCAGCAGTAGTGCAGTAGTACAGTAGCAGTATAGTAGTAGAAGCAGTAGCAGTAGTAGTAGTAGTAGTAGTATTAGAAGTATTAGCAGTAGTAGTAGTCAGTAGATAGCATGAAGCAGCAGTAGTAGCAGCAGTAGTAGCAGCGAGTATAGTAGCAGTATCGTAGAAGTATCAGATATAGTAGTAGTAGTAGCAGTGTATAGTAGTAGAGCAAGCTAGTAGTAGTAGTAGCAGTAATAGTAGTAGCAGTAGTAGACAGTAGAAGTAGTAGTCGTAAGTAGCAGTAGCATAACAGTACTAGTAGTAGCAGTAGTAGTAGTAGTATAGCGTAGTAAGTAGAGCAGTAGTCTGCAGTAGTAGTTAGTAGACAGCAGTAGTAGTAGCAGTAGTAGTACTAGCAAGAGCAGTAGTAGCAGTAGAGTAGTAGTATGCAGTAGCAGCAGTAGTAGCAGTATATTAGTATGCAGTAGTGTAGTAGCAGTAGTATTAGCATAGCAGTAGTAGTACAGAAGTATAGCAGTCAGTATAGTAGAGTAGTAGTAGTAGCAGTTAGGGTAGCAGTAGCAGTATAGTAGTAGCAGTAGTATAGTAGTAGCTAGTTATACAAAGTAGTAGCAGAGTATTAGTAGCAGTATAGTAGCATACAGTAGTTAGTAGTAGCAGTAGTAGTATAGTAGTAGCAATAGCAGTAGTAGTAGTAGTAGTAGCAGTAGCAGTAGTAGTAGCAGTTAGACGTAGCAGTAGTATACAGTAGCATATGGTAGTATACAGTAGTAGCAGTACCAGTAGTAGTAGCAGTAGTAACAGTAGCAGTAGTAGTAGCAGTAGTAGCAATAGCATGGCCGTAGTAGCTAGCAGTAGTAAGTAGTAGCAGCATTAGCAGTAGTATAGTTAGTAGCAGTACCAGTAATATTACAGTAGTAGCATAGTAGTAGCAGTATAGCAGTAGCAGTACAGTAGCAGTAGTAGCAATAGCCGTAGTAGTAGTAGCAGAAGTATTAAGTAGTAGCGAGTAGTAGTAATAGTATGTTGAGTAAGTAGCAGTAGCATAGTATGGCAGCAGTAGTAGTATAGAAGTACTAGCAAGCAGTAGAGTACGCAGTAGTGGTAGTAGTAGCAGGTAGTATATATAGGTAGTAGTAGCAGTAGTAGCAGTACCAAAGTAGTAGTACTGAGTAACAGTAGCATATAGATAGCAGTCAGTAGCAATAGCAGTGGCAGTAGTAGCAGCAGTAGTAGTAGTAGCAGCAGTAGCATATAGTAAGTAGTAGCAGTACCAGTAATAGTAGCAGTAGTAGCAGTAGTAGTAGCAGTAGTAGAGTAGCCAGTAGCAGTAGCAGTAGTAGCTAGCAGTAGTAGTAGTAGCAGAAGTAGTAGAGTAGCAGTATAGTAGTAGTAGTAGTAGTAGTAGCAGTGAGCAGTAGTAGTAGCAAGTAGTAGTAGTAGTAATAGCATAGAAAGTAGTAGTAGAGCAGTAGTGGTAGTAGTAGCAGTAGTATAAGTAGTAGTAGCATAGTAGTAGCAGTAGCAGTATAGTTGGATAGCAGAGTAGTAGTTTAGTAGAGTACTATTAGTAGCAGTAGCAATAGTAGTAGCAGTAAGCAGTAGTAGGTGGCACTAGTATAATAGTAGTAGTAGGTATAGCAGTAGTAGCAGTAGTAGCAGT
>NC_069406.1:39091750-39096750 GCF_026875155.1 Cherax quadricarinatus
CCGAAGTGGGCAAAGGTGGGCCGGAGTGGGCAGGGGTGGACCAGGGTGGGCAAAAAATAACATGTCATGGTTACTTACGTTAGAATATTCAGGTAGTTGCCGAAGGGAATGCCAGATGGCTCCAGCGTCGGCGTACGGTATGCCAGCACCAACAGTCTGACTGCTCTGCAGCAAGACACTGTGTATACATAGTGGCTTGGTCTAGGGCCAGGGGCGATGACCCCCCTGCTTGCATGAAGTGTGCTTTTCAACCACCCCCACCATCACAGTACTACTGTGAACAACCAGTACTGTGACTTTGAACACTTTGTGAGAGATAGGTCAGAGGGGAGAGGAAAGAGGAGGAGGGGGAGAGAAAGGGAAAGAAGGGAGAGGAAAGGAGAAAAGAGGGAGGAACAGGAGAAGAATAGAGTGAGAGGGGATGGGGTGGGAGTGGTAAAAGAGAAGAGGTAGAGGAGAGAGAAGAGTAATAGAAAGTAGAGGATGGGGGGGGGGATGGAGTGGAAGAGAAAGAGGAAGGAGAGTGAGAGAGTAATGAACAAATGGAAAGAGGTGAAAAATATGTACAGAAGGAAAGGTGAGAGGAGGCAGGAATAATAATAATAATAATAATAATAATAATAATAATAATAATAATAATAATAATAATAATAATAATTTAATTATTATTATTATTATTATCATTTATTTATTTATTTATTCCCAGAAACCAGAAAGTATATGAGAACATGAGAGAGAGAGAGAGAGGAGAGAGAGAGAGAGAGAGAGAGAGAGAGAGAGAGAGAGAGAGAGAGAGAGAGAGAGAGAGAGAGAGAGAGAGAGAGAGAGAGAGAGAGAGAGAGAGAGAGAGAGAGAGAGAGAGAGAGAGAGATCGCTTCAAACTGGGAACTAGTGAAAGCAAGCGAATATAACTCTGTGTTTGTCGACACATTATCAGAGGAGCTCTTGGTCGAGTGAACACAGAGTGATGAACAAACTGAACACACTGATGCCACTGATGAACACTCCTGCCTTATACACAGCCAATTTGATTGCCAATTCCGTCAAAACAAATAGGGGGAGCAAATGGGCAGAAATTTTCCTTTTTGGTGTGAGAGGAAATTAGAATTGAAATGATAAATGCGACTCTCGTGTCTGTGCAGTGCTATGGTAGCTCAGCTGGTGAGTTATTGTGGTGGTTGCTGGGGGGTAGGGGTAATGTGGGGTAGTTGGGGTTGTTTGGTAGTAGTTTAGTGATAGTTGTGGTGGCGTGGTAGTGTGGGGTAGTTGAGGTTGTTTGGTAGTAGTTTTGTGATAGTTGTGGTGACGTGGTACTTGGGGTTGTTTGGTAGTAGTTTGGTGAGAGGTGTGGGGATTCTTGTCGAGTTCGTCAACATGGTTTATGTAATAATGTTGGTAGAATTACCCACAATATGTTTGGTAAAAGGACACAAGTGCAACTAGTGTGACATATTTATTGTGGTATTAGTTTAGTCACTCAAACAAAGCAACAGTGAAAATGATAATGGTTACTGTTAATCTCCCTAACAAAAGCAACGGTGAAAGTGGTAACTACTAATCTCCCTAACAAAAGCAACAGTAAAAGTGGTACTGTTAATCTCCGTAACAAAAGCAACAGTGAAAGTGGTAACTGTTAATCTCCCTAACAAAAGCAACAGTGAAAGCAGTAACTGTTAATCTCCCTAACAAAAGCAACAGTGAAAGTGGTAACTTAATCTCTCTAACAAAAGCAACATTGAAAGTAGTAACTGTTAATCTCCCTAACAGAAGCAACAGTGAAAGTGGTAACGGTTGCTGTTATCTCTCACATATGTGTTCTATTACAACATAGTTCATACCGTAATGTAAATTTTCTTTGTCACGCATGAGAGTGAGGGCATCATTGTGGTACAGTACATTTGGCAAAGAACTTGGTTCTTGGTTCTCTGGATTTAAAGCATTTTGGGTTTCAGTTGAAGAACTGGGCGTCTGTCATCACTGTTTCAAGATGTAACGTGATGTGAGCTGGTGTCTCAGTCTAAACAGGACGTTGGGAATAGCTTCTCTCAAATTGATTTGATTACTGAGGTAACTGGTGGTGATAAGCAGTCTGTCTGCTTCGTAACCCAGGATCTTCTTGGTGTTCTTAAAGATGGGGTTGTCTTTCATGGTAATTCATCCATAGCTCTCAATCTCCGTATCTAGCATTGGAAGGGCAACTTAGTGGAAGGTTGATGCTATCATCAACGTCAGCACATGCTGGGTCTCCTAATATTATTGCAGCTCTAGCCTTTACTATAGCTGAGTAAGCACATAGTTCACTCAGTGTCAACACATAACCGTCTAGCGTTCATCACTATGTTTATATCAACAAGATATATTTATGCGATTTTCTTGACACCCCTCCTGACATTACTGGAAGGTCGCTGGTGTGACGCTGCTGGAAGTTCGCTGGTGTGACGCTGCTGGAAGTTCGCTGGTGTGACGCTGCTGGAAGGTCGCTGGTGTGACGCTGCTGGAAGGTCGCTGGTGTGAAGCTGCTGGAAATTCGCTGGTGTGACGCTGCTGGAAGGTCGCTGGTGTGACGCTGCTGGAAGTTCGCTGGTGTGACGCTGCTGGAAGTTCGCTGGTGTGACGCTGCTGGAAGGTCGCTGGTGTGACGCTGCTGGAAGGTCGCTGGTGTGAAGCTGCTGGAAATTCGCTGGTGTGACGCTGCTGGAAGGTCGCTGGTGTGACGCTACTGGAAGGTCGCTGGTGCGACGTTGCTGGAAGGTCGCTGGTGTGACGCTGCTAGAAGGTCGCTGGTGTGACGCTGCTGGAAGGTAGCTGGTGTGACGCTGCTGGAAGGTAGCTGGTGTGACGCTGCTGGAAGGTCGCTAGTGTGACGCTGCTGGAAGGTCGCTGGTGTGACGCTGCTGGAAGGTCGCTGGTGTGACGCTGCTGGAAGGTCGTTGGAAAAGATGGATTACTGAAAGGATTTTCGCCCAGGTGAGTGTTGAAAGGTTTTATAAAATGTCAAGAGAAACTGTAGTGATTACTGATGGAAAGATTAGTTTTGAAACTGTTTGCTGGAACGATACCAGAGGAAAAAGTTCCCGTGAAATATAAATATATATATATATATATAATATATATATATATATATATATATATATATATATATATATATATATATATATATATATATATATATATATATATATATATATATATATATATATATATAATATATATATATATATATATATATATATATAAACAAGTCGGCCGTCTCCCACCGAGGCAGGGTAACCCAAAAAGAAAGAAAATCCCCAAAAAGAAAATACTTTCATCATCATTCAACTCTTTCACCTCACTCACACATAATCACTGTTTTTGCAGAGGTACTTAGAATACAACAGCTTAGAAGTACATACGTATAAAGATACACAACATATCCCTCCAAACTGTCAATATCCCGAACCCCTCCTTCAGATTGCAGGTATTGTACTTCCCATTTCCAGGACTCAAGTCCGGCTATATAAAAATAATCGGTTACCCGGAATCCCTTCACTAAATATTACCCTTCTCACACTCCAACAGCTAGTCAGGTCCCAAGTACCATTCGTCACCATTCACTCCTATCGAACACGCTCACGCACGCCTGCTGGAAGTCCAAGCCCCTCGCACACAAAGCCTCCCTTACCCCTTCCTTCCAACCTTTTCGAGGACGACCCCTACCCCGCCTTCCTTCCCCTACAGATTTAAATGCTCTCCTTGTCATTCTACTTTGATCCATTCTCTCTAAATGACCAAACCACTTCAACAACCCCTCTTCAGCCCTCTGACTAATACTTTTATTAACTCCACACCTTCTCCTAATTTCCACACTCCGAATTTTCTGCATAATATTTACACAACACATTGCCCTTAGACAGGACATCTCCACTGCCTCCAACCGTCTCCTCGCTGCTGCATTCACAACCCAAGCATCACACCCATAAAAGAGTGTTGGTACTACTATACTTTCATGCATTCCCTTCTTTGCCTCCTTAGATAATGTTTTTTTGTCTCCACATATACCTCAATGCACCACTCACCTTTTTTCCCTCATCAATTCTATGATTAACCTTATCCTTCATAAATCCATCCGCCGACACGTCAACTCCCAAGTATCTGAAAACATTCATTTCTTCCATACCTCTCCTCCCCAATTTGATATCCAATTTTTCTTTATCTAAATCATTTGATACCCTCATCACCTTACTCTTTTCTATGTTCACTTTCAACTTTCTACCTTTACACACACTCCCAAACTCGTCCACTAACCTTTGCAATTTTTCTTTAGAATCTCCCATAAGCACAGTATCATCAGCAAAAAGCAACTGTGTCAATTCCCATTTTGTATTTGATTCCCCATAATTTAATCCCACCCCTCTCCAGAACACTCTAGCATTTACTTCTTTTACAACCCCATCTATATATAAAACAACCATGGTGACATTACACATCCCTGTCTAAGACCTACTTTTACCGGGAAGTAGTCTCCCTCTCTTCTACACACCCTAACCTGAGCCTCACTATCCTCATAAAAACTCTTTACAGCATTTAGTAACTTACCACCTATTCCATATACTTGCAACATCTGCCACATTGCTCCCTTATCCACTCTATCATATGCCTTTTCTAAATCCATAAATGCAATAAAAACTTCCCTACCTTTATCTAAATACTGTTCACATATATGCTTCAATGTAAACACCTGATCTACATATCCCCTACCCACTCTAAAACCTCCTTCCTCATCCGCAATCCTACATTCTGTCTTACCTCTAATTCTTTCAATTATAACCCTACCGTACACTTTTCCTGGTATACTCAGCAAACTTATTCCTCTATAGTTTTTACAATCTCTTTTGTTCCCCTTCCCTTTATATAAAGGGACTATACATGCTCTCCGCCAATATCTAGGTACCTTCCCCTTTTTCATACATTTATTAAACAAAAATACCAACCACTCCAACACTATATCCCCCCCTGCT
>NC_069406.1:39101750-39136750 GCF_026875155.1 Cherax quadricarinatus
CTCAGAAGTGTCCCTGTTTGCAGATGATGTGAAGTTAATGAGGAGAATTAAATCAGATGAGGACCAGGCAGGACTTCAAAGAGACCTGGACAGACTGGACACCTGGTCCAGCAAATGGCTTCTCGAATTTAATCCTGCCAAATGCAAAGTCATGAAGATAGGGGAAGGGCACAGAAGACCACAGACAGAGTATAGGCTAGGTGGCCAAAGACTGCAAACCTCACTCAAGGAGAAAGATCTTGGGGTGAGTATAACACGGAGCATGTCTCCGGAAGCACACATCAATCAGATAACTGCTGCAGCATATGGGCTCCTGGCAAACCTGAAAACAGCATTCCAATACCTTAGTAAGGAATCGTTCAAGACACTGTACACCGTGTATGTCAGGCCCATACTGGAGTATGCAGCACCTGTTTGGAACCCGCACTTGATAAAGCACGTCAAGAAACTAGAGAAAGTACAAAGGTTTGCGACAAGGTTAGTTCCAGAGCTAAGGGGAATGTCCTATGAAGAAAGATTAAGGGAAATCGGCCTGATGACACTGGAGGACAGGAGGGACAGGGGAGACATGATAACGACATATAAAATACTGCGTGGAATAGACAAGGTGGACAAAGACATGATGTTCCAGGGAGGGGGCACAGAAACAAGAGGCCACAATTGTAAGTTGAAGACACAAATGAGTCAGAGATATTAGGAAGTATTTCTTCAGTCATAGAGTTGTCAGGCAGTGGAATAGCCTAGAAAATGACGTACTGGAGGCAGGAACCATACACAGTTTTAAGACGAGGTTTGATAAAGCTCATGGAGCGGGGAGAGAGAGGGCCCAGTAGCAACCGGTGAAGAGGCGGGGCCAGGAGCTTAGACTCGACCCCTGCAACCACAAATAGGTGAGTACACATACACACACACACACACACACACACATGTATATATATATATATATAATATATATTATATATATATATATATATAATATATTATAATATATATAATATATATATATATAATATTATATATATATATATATATATATATATATATATATATGCAATAAGATCACAGTAAACAGGTGATTTCGGAATATGCAAAACAACCACTCTGAAAAAATAGAGAAATTCCAAGCGCTTTCGTGACTACTCACATTATCAAGGAACTATGCAAGTAAAGCATACAAGGAAGCTATATAAGGGGTCAGGCCAGCACCTCACTATCAGATCCCACAACGGTTAAACACCTGACGCGCGCCGACCCAACTTGGATAGGTCCTTTGCACAACTCACCCCACAAACTATTCTACCCAAGAAAATTTAAAAATTATTTGTCCAGTGTATTATTAAATTCTTCCCAAATTCTATTAATTATAAATGGATCTAATTTATATAAACCAAAGGAAATATTCATATTATTGTCAAAACTGCTTTTTATGAAACAAGATTCAATTATATTCCTGTCGACCATGGACTTGCTTGATACTACTTTCTCAACTTTTTGAAAATCAATTGGATTTTAACCATACCTCTTCCTAATTTCCAAATTACGAATTCTCTGTATTATATTCACACCACACATTGCTCTCAGACATGACATCCTTGCCTCTAACCTTCTCCTTGCCTCTAACCTTCACCTCCCATGTTTCACACAGGTATAAGAGCGTTGGTATAACTATACTTTTATATATTCCCCTCTTTGCTTCCTTGGACAAAGTTCTTTGTCTCCACAGACTCCTAAGTACACCACTCATCTTTTTCCGCTCATCAATTCTATGATTCACCTCATCTTTCATAGACCCATCTGCTGACACGTCCACTCCTAAATATCTGAATACATTCACCTCCTCCACACACTCTCTCTCTCTCTAATCTGATAACCAATCTTTCGTCACGTAATTATTTTTATCCTCATCACCTTACTCTTTCTTTAATTTTCTTCCTTTACATACCCTACGAAACTCATCCACCAACCTCTGCAACTTGTCTTCAGAATCTCCCAAAAGCACAGTGTCATCAGCAAAGAGCAATTGTGTCAACTCCCACTTTGTGTTAGATTCTTTATCTTTTAATCACAAGCCTCTTGCCAACATCCGAGCATTCACTTCTCTTACAACCCCATCTACAAATATATTGAACAACCATGGTGACATCACATATCCTTGTCTAAGGCCCACTGTTACTGGGAAATAATCTCTCCCTCTTCTGCATACTCTAATCTGAGCCATTACATATATATATATATATATATATATATATATATATATATATATATATATATATATATATATATATATATATATATATAATATATATGTATGTATATATATATAATATATATATATATATATATATATATATATATATATATATATATATATATATATATATATATATATATATATATATATATATATATATATAACGAAATGTGCCTGCATTCGAAAAAGATAATAGCTTTAGGTTCGACTCCCCTGTAGAAACAATGGACGATCGCGCTCAATGTAAACAAACATGGCGGCCCTGGTACCATCCCTCCCGCTCCCAGTTCTCTTTTTCCGAGTACACACGCAGTTGCTTTTCAATCAGCGTGAGCACACACGAGAGCCGTACCTCCCAAAATTGATTTTTGGAATTTTTGTATTGCGTGTGTGTGTGTGTGTGTGTGAGAGAGAGAGAGAGAGAGAGAGAGGGATTTCAGTGCTCAGTCTTAATGCTGAAGTTGATTTTGTTTTGCGTTGGTTTTATCAGAGAGGATTTGTAAAGCATTGATATTTTTTTGTGTGTGCGTGTTGAATTTTATTTAACTTCAGGTAACGCTAATAAATCTGTAAAACTGTACTGAAAAAACTCCGGATTTGTTTTTGAGATGCATAACGAAATAATAATGTCAGCGCATTAAGAATTATTTTTCACATCTCACACACAGACTTAACTGTCTCTCTTCATTATTATTATTATCATTATTATTGTGAGTTTCTGTGTTTAAGATGAGGTCTGTCTTGCCAGCACAGGCTTCATAATAATAATAATAATAATAATAATAATAATAATAATAATAATAATAATAATAATAATAATAATAATAATAATAATAATAATAATAATAATAATTCACTTCTCAACAACCAAAATGCTTCTGAAACCAGAGTAGCAATTTCCAACTAATTTTAGGTCACTGATAATAAATATCATGGTTAAATTTTTTTTTTAGGTCTACTTTTCTATATACATCTATGTGTTACAACAGGTTCCAACAAGTTTGTAGCAGTGTATTTCTTACCACACTCACAGTCTGACTGACCTTCATTATTGTTCCAGCAGTCATGGAGGGTGGTTGTGATTTCCATGTTTTTAATCTGAGGTGAAAGGTCGGTGATTTTCTTAGCCAAACACTTTTTAAGCTTATAATAAATATTCACTGAGCAAGCTGTTAATATATATGTGAGTTTTATGCATCATATATGAAAGAAACTTATGAGAATATAAAGCATATGTTGCAATGCATGAAATATAATGAACCTCAATGGCAGCAGTGTGGTGACTTGGTTGTTGCTCTTGTGAAGGGTTTGCAGGGCGGATACACCAAGTACTGCTGTTTTCTATGTAAATGGGACAGCCATGCAAGAGGTTCCCACTACATCAGGAGAGAATGACCACCTCGTCAATCATTGGAGCCTGGGATGAAAACTGTTCAACATCCACCTCTCACTGAACCAAACAAAATTTTGCTACCACCACTACACAAAACTGAGACTCATGAAAATCTTTGTAAAAGCTATGGACAAATCCGGTCAGGGATTCGAGCATTTAACATCAAAATTCCCCTCACTAAGCGACGCTAAGATAAGAGAGGGAGTCTTCAATGGTCCTCAGATTCGAGACCTTCTTAAAGATGACGACCTTGAATCAGACCTTCATGGGGAGGATAAAGCTGCATGGGAAGCATTCAAGTTAGTGGTGAAGGGATTTCTCTGAACATAAGTGAAGGCAACTATGAGAAATTGGAGGAAAACCTCATCAAAGCTTACAAGAACATGGGATGCAACATGTCACTTAAAATCCACTTTTTGGACTCGCATTTAGATTTTTTTTTCCAGCGAACTGTTGGGCAGTTAGTGACGAACATGGTGAAAAGTTTCACCAAGATATTTCAACCATGGAAAAATAGTACCAGGGTAAATGGGGCACAAGAATGCTTGCAGACTATTGCTGGACATTGGCAAGAGATGATTCTTCAACCCACTATAAGCGTCAAGCAAAAAGCCAGAAAGTAGGGACGGATTAGAGGTTAAAACATACTGACACATATTATACACTATAATAAAATAATCAAATTTTACATGTCTCGTATCCTTAAACCTATAACCTATAAGCATTTTTCAAAGTGATATTTGGATTCAGGATATGAAAATACATTAGAATGAACTAATCTCATTAAAGAAGTAAAAAACTTTTCAAGAACTGTTCATCAGTGATAATAGATGATAATAATGTCAGTTTAGAGGCAGCAGATTGTATTCTAGTTTATCTTATAAGTGTCTGTTGCATCCACATTAACCTATATGTATAACTTTTCCCTCATTATCTCTCTCTCTCTCTCTCTCTCTCTTGAACAGGCGGCCTACTACTTTTCTTGCAATCTTGTGTTTGCTCCTTCCTTCTTCCCTCACTCCCTCCTTCTCTCCCTCCCACCCTCCTTCCTTCCATATCTCTCCTCCTTCTCTCCCTTGGGTGAGAGGCTGAGACACAGCGCTATATATGAGCTAACAGATACCCCTCTCTCTTCCCACTCTATCTGCCTCTCACCCTCGCTCCTCTCACTCTCCCTTCACTTTACCTTCCTCTCTCTCTCTCTCTCTCTCTCTCTCTCTCTCTCTCTCTCTCTCTCTCTCTCTCTCTGCGATTCCCCACTCACTTCAATTCCCACTCACTTCACTTAAAATTTAGAAACATTGTAGATTAAATAATTTTCACAGCGATTAGTTGAGTTCGAAGTACCAATGTCTGAGAGAATGTGCAGGAGGTTCTAGGTAATCTTGAACATTACAGGACCAACGCTGAACATCTCTACAAAGCTACACACATAACAATCATGTTAATCCGTATCATGCGCGATGGAAGCAATCATGATGAACAGGAAAGCATCCAGGCATTTCCCTTTCAACATCCCAGCAAGGAGAATAGCATTAACAATACTGATAGCGGGTAATCTTGGGTAATGGTCTGATGATACGTGTGTTACAGTAGAGGATTTACAGCTGCTAGAGGTAATGTTGTAGCCAGAGTACAGATGTTAGGTAAAACAACAAAAGTAAAATAAATTGTTCTTGTTATAATAAGGTTAGGTAAGTTTTCTAAGATTCTTTTGGTGCAAAATTAAAATTTTTTACATTAACATTAATGAATGTAACAATTTATCGTGGCAACGTTTCGCTCTCCAGGAGCTTCATCAAGCCGTTGCAAACAGTACATGGTCACAGAGGGTATATATAGGCTCAGAGTGAGGTGTAACACTAGAGTAGTAGTAATATTAGTTGTAGTATTAGCAGTAATAGTAATATTAGTTGTAATAGTAGTGGTAATACAATATGGTAGAAAAATCAACTTACACATAAGTAAAACATTATAAAATGTCACATTAGTTGCACCTGTGTCCTTTTACCTAACATATTGTCAGTAATGTTACCAACATTAATACAGAATATATAAATAATACACTGGGTGGTAGGTGCAGGCTAAGTACTGGGTGGTTGGTACAGGCTGAGCACTGGGTGGTAGGTGCAGGCTAAGTACTGGGTGGTTGGTACAGGCTGAGCACTGGGTGGTAGGTACAGGCTAAGTACTGGGTGGTTGGTACAGGCTGAGCAATGGGTGGTAGGTACAGGGTGAACACTGGGTGGTAGGTACAAACTGAGCACTAGGCGGTAGGTGCAGGCTGAACACTGGGTGGTAGGTACAGGCTAAGTACTGGGTGGTTGGTACAGGCTGAGCACTGGGTGGTAGGTACAGGCTAAGTACTGGGTGGTTGGTACAGGCTGAGCACTGGGTGGTAGGTGCAGGCTAAGTACTGGGTGGTTGGTACAGGCTGAGCACTGGGTGGTAGGTGCAGGCTAAGTACTGGGTGGTTGGTACAGGCTGAGCACTGGGTGGTAGGTACAGGCTAAGTACTGGGTGGTTGGTACAGGCTGAGCAATGGGTGGTAGGTACAGGGTGAACACTGGGTGGTAGGTACAAACTGAGCACTAGGCGGTAGGTGCAGGCTGAGCACTGGGTGGTAGGTACAGGCTAAGTACTGGGTGGTTGGTACAGGCTGAGCACTGGGTGGTAGGTACAGGCTAAGTACTGGGTGGTTGGTACAGGCTGAGCACTGGGTGGTAGGTACAAGCTAAGTACTGGGTGGTAGGTACAGGGTGAACACTGGGTGGTAGGTACAAACTGAGCACTAGGCGGTAGGTGCAGGCTGAGCACTGAGTGGTAGGTATAGGCTGAACACTGGGTGGTAGGTGCAGGCTGAGCACTGGTTGGTAGGTGCAGGCTCAGCACTGGTTGGTAGGTGCAGGCTGAGCACTGGTTGGTAGGTACAGGCTGGGCACTGGGTGGTGGGTGCAGGCTGAGTACTGGGTGGTAGATACAAGCTGGGCACTGGGTGGTAGGTGCAGGCTGAGCACTAGTTAGTAGGTGTAGGCTGAGCACTGGGTGGCAGCTACAAGCTGAGTACTGGGTGGTAGGTGCAGGCTGAGCACTGGGTGGTAGGTGCAGGCTGAGCACTGGGTGGTAGGTGCAGGCTCAGCACTTGGTGGTAGGTGCAGGCTCATTACTGGGTGGTAGGTGCAGGCTCAGTACTGGGTGGTAGGTGCAGGCTCAGTACTGGGTGGTAGGTGCAGGCTCAGTACTGGGTGGTAGGTGCAGGCTCAGTACTGGGTGGTAGGTGCAGGCTCAGTACTGGGTGGTAGGTGCAAGCTCAGTACTGGGTGGTAGGTGCAGGCTCAGTACTGGGTGGTAGGTGCAGGCTCAGTACTGGGTGGTAGGTGCAGGCTCAGTACTGGGTGGTAGGTGCAGGCTCAACACTGGGTGGTAGGTGCAGGCTCAGTACTGGGTGGTATGTGCAGGCTCAGTACTGGGTGGTAGGTGCAGGCTCAGCACTGGGTGGTAAGTGCAGGCTCAGCACTGGGTGATAGGTGCAGGCTCAGCACTGGGTGGTAGGTGCAGGCTCAGCACTGGGTGGTAGGTACAGGCTCAGCACTGGGTGGTAGGTGCAGGCTCAGCACTGGGTGGTAGGTGCAGGCTCAGCACTGGGTGGTAGGTGCAGGCTCAGCACTGGGTGGTAACTGCAGGCTCAGCACTGGGTGGTAGGTGCAGGCTCAGCACTGGATGGTAGGTGCAGGCTCAGCACTGAGTGGTAGGTACAGGCTCAGCACTGGATGGTAGGTGCAGGCTCAGCACTGGGTGGTAGGTGCAGGCTCAACACTGGGTGGTAGGTGCAGGCTCAGCACTGGGTGGTAGGTGCAGGCTCAGCACTGGGTGGTAGGTGCAGGTTCAGCACTGGGTGGTAGGTGCAGGCTCAGCACTGGGTGGTAGGTGCAGGCTCAGCACTGGGTGGTAGGTGCAGGGTCAGCACTGGGTGGTAGGTGCAGGCTCAGCACTGGGTGGTAGGTGCAGGCTCAGCACTGGGTGGTAGGTGCAGGCTCAGCACTGGGTGGTAGGTGCAGGCTCAGCACTGGGTGGTAGGTGCAGGCTCAGCACTGGGTGGTAGGTGCAGGCTCAGCACTGGGTGGTAACTGCAGGCTCAGCACTGGGTGGTAGGTGCAGGCTCAGCACTGGGTGGTAGGTGCAGGCTCAGCACTGGGTGGTAGGTGCAGGCTCAGCACTGGGTGGTAGGTACAGGCTCAGCACTGGCTGGTAGGTGAAAGATAATATATGGAACCAGTGCTGTATTTTATTGTGACAACGTTTCGCTCTCCAGAACCTTTGTCAAGCCGCTTGACAAAACTTCTGGAGAGCGAAACGTTGCCACAATAAAATATCACATTAGTCTCACATATATGTCTTTTACCTAACATATTCTGGATAATTGTACCAACAACAGAACATAATTCAACTTAGCAACAGAACACAAATATAACATGTTGAAAACAGAATTCCCTAGCCATACCCCGGCCGGGATTGAACCCGCGGTCAGAGAGTCTCAAAACTCCAGCCCGCGGGTTCAATCCCGGCCGGGGTATGGTTTGTTTGCAATCGTGTCATTACGATTTCGTGAGTCAGAATTCCGTAGATAAATCCCACCACCATCATGGTTTACATGATATTTAAGACATGTGTGCGACAGTTAGGCATCTAAATTTTTGAAACCTTTCGACTACGCAGTAGGCGTCTTCAGTCAAATACAGATGTAACAGCTTCAGGAGTGAAATGAAGATGAAGTGAACAGTATTTGATGTGGTGGGTCCCTGAGCCTGGAGTAGAGTTGAGCTCCATGGTCTGGAACGATGTCGTTCCAGGCTAAGGGGGACTGACCACCTCAAATATTTTTTTTTCCGAGGCTGATGGACTGATATCATCATCTTCACTTCCTACTGCTACACCTGCTGCCTCCGTATTTGACTGAAGAAGCCCACTGCAACGGCGAAATGTTTAAGCAATTAAGACACCCTACTGTCGCAGATGTGCCTCGTACCATTTTCAACATACCATGGTTTACAACCACCCCTCCAACCTCCCCCTTATCCAAGCCACTACCCCCTTCCTCCCACCCACCGACCACATTCCCCACCCAACCACCCCTCCCCTTCCCAACCACCCCTCCCCTTCCCAACCACCCATTCCACAACAACCCCCTCCCCCCTCCGTCTTCTTAATTATAAGAAATTGATGGGCAAAGCGTTTTTTTAATATAGAGAATAAGAGTCAATAGAAATGAAGTTAAATAATGAGAGCAATTTAAAGAGACGAGGACCTGACAAGGACTGTGTACTCTGGCAGACACACCATCACATGAGTACCTGACAAGGACTGTGTACTCTGGCAGACACACCATCACATGAGGACCTGACAAGGACTGTGTACTCTGGCAGACACACCATCACATGAGGACCTGACAAGGACTGTGTACTCTGGCAGGCACTCCATCACATGAGGACCTGACAAGGACTGTGTACTCTGGCAGACACACCATCACATGAGGACCAGACAAGGACTGTGTACTCTGGCAGACACACCATCACATGAAGACCTGACAAGGACTGTGTACTCTGGCAAACACACCATCACATGAGTGCCTGACAAAGACTGTGTACTCTGGATGACACACAATCACATGAGGACCTGACAAGGACTGTATACTCTGGCAGACACACCATCACATGAAGACCTGACAAGGACTGTGTACTCTGGCAGACACACCATCATATGAGTGCCTGACAAGGACTGTGTAGCCTGAGCTTGCTACCATCTGCAGCTCATAAGACTGCCATCCCCACGAGCCCTTTTAGGGAGGGGTAGATGGCAGACCAGAGGCCTAGCTTCTCCCTACGAGCCCCGTGAGGGCGGGGAATGTGGCTAGGCCTGGGGACAGTTGGTCCCAAAGATGAGGGGGTACTTATACCTCCTCCCATGGGAGACTTAAGTCTCTAGACACTCCCCAGATAGGGAGCCAAGGCCGGGTCACCACTACTTGGAAAAGACCCGGGCCGGGAGAGTACCGGCGAATAAAAAAAAAAAAAAAAAAAAAAAGGACTGTGTACTCTGGAAGACACACAATCACATGAGAACCTGACAAGGACTGTATACTCTGGCAGCCACACCATCACGTGAGGACTTGACAAGGACTGTGTACTTTGGCGGACACACCATCACATGAGGACCTGACAAGGACTGTGTACTCTGGCAGACACACCATCACATGAGGACCTAACAAGGACTGTGTACTCTGGCAGACACACCATCACATGAGTACCTGACAAGGACTGTGTACTCTGACAGACACACCATCACATGAGTTCCTGACAAGGACTGTGTACTCTGGCAGACACACCATCACATGAAGACCTGACAAGGACTGTGCACTCTGGAAGACACACAATCACATGAGGGCCTGACAAGGACTGTGTACTCTGGCAGGCACTCCATCACATGAGGACCTGACAAGGACTGTGTACTCTGGCAGACACACCATCACATGAGGACCTGACAAGGACTGTGTACTCTGGCAGACACACCATCACATGAGTACCTGACAAGGACTGTGTACTCTGACAGACACACAATCACATGAAGACCTGACAAGGACTGTGCACTCTGGATAACTCGGGATAACACTAAGTGTCTTAGTGTGGCATTGAGAAATACTTAGCGAGCCTCAAACGTTGTTCACTTGTTTCAGACGTTGCTCACTCGTTTCAGACTTTGTTCGCTGGTTTCAGACGTTGCTCACTCGTTTCAGACGTTGCTCACTCGTTTCAGACGTTGTTCACTGGTTTCAGACGTTGTTCACTGGTTTCAGAAGTTATTCACTGGTTTCAGACGTTGTTCACTGGTTTCAGACGTTGTTCACTGGTTTCAGACGTTATTCACTGGTTTCAGACGTTGTTCACTGGTTTCAGACGTTGTCCACTGGTTTCAGACGTTGTTCACTGGTTTGCGACTTTGTTCACTGATTTCAGACGTTGTTCACTGGTTTGAGACGTTGTTCTCTGGTTTCAGGCTTTGTTCACTGGTTTCAGACGTTATTCACTGGTTTCAGGCGTTATTCACTGGTTTCAGACGTTGTTCTCTGGTTTCAGACGTTGTTCTCTAGTTTCAGACGTTGTTCATTGGTTTCAGACGTTGTTCACTGGTTTCAGGCGTTGTTCTCTAGTTTCAGACGTTGTTCTCTAGTTTTAGACGTTGTTCACTGGTTTCAGACGTTGTTCACTGGTTTCAGACGTTGTTCTCTAGTTTCAGACGTTGTTCACTGGTTTCAGACGTTGTTCACTGGTTTCAGACGTTGTTCACTGGTTTCAGACGTTGTTCTCTAGTTTCAGACGTTGTTCACTGGTTTCAGACGTTGTTCACTGGTTTCAGACGTTGTTCACTGGTTTCAGACGTTGTTCACTGGTTTCATACGTTGTTCTCTAGTTTCAGACGTTGTTCACTGGTTTCAGACGTTGCTCACTGGTTTCAGACGTTGTTCTCTGGTTTCAGACGTTTCTCCCACACAGTGGATATCTATTACCAACAAAGTTTCTCCTACACATGGGACATCTATTACCAGTAACGTTTCTCCCACCCAGTGGATATCTATTGCCAGCAACGTTTCTCCCACACAGTGGATATCTATTACCAGTAACGTTTCTCCCACACAGTGGATATCTATTACTAACAACGTTTCTCCCACACAGTGGTTATCTGCTACCAACAACGTTTCTCCCTCGCTCAGTATTTGTTTCTTCTTTCCTCACTTTCTTTATCCATATCTTACTCCTATTCTCATTCCCTTTCCTTGTCATCTATGTCTCCTTCACTTTCTCATCTCCCTCCTCCTTTATCCTCTCTCTCTCTCTCTCTCTCTCTCTCTCTCTCTCTCTCTCTCTCTCTGTCGCTCTCTTACCAAATCACTGAATTATCCTCACTGCTCCCTGACTGACAGTTGGTCTTATATGCGGAATCCTCTACCTTGTCTGCCAGCCTGCCAGCCTGCCAGCCTGCCAGCCTGCCAGCCTGCCAGCCTGCCAGCCTGCCAGCCTGCTAGCCTGCCAGCCTTCCAGCCTGCCAGCCTGCCAGCCTACCAGCCTGCCAGCCTGCCAGCCTGCCAGCCTGCCAGCCTACCAGCCTGCCAGCCTGCCAGCCTGCCAGCCTGCCAGCCTGCCAGCCTGCCAGCCTGCCTCACTACACTTCTCGCCCAGCTGCCAGTAAATCTCTCGTCATTACTGAATAGAAAGTAAAAACTCTGAAATTTTCTTCTTCACTTTCTAAAGAGAGTTTTGCCCGGCAGAGCATTTAGTGCGGCGGCTTTGTGGCGTTTATAAGAAATTCTCCGGCATTTGCGACTAATTGTCAGCATTTACAAATGTTTTCTTTCAATGCGCTTAGTCAACACTCACACACACACACACACACACACACACACACACACACACACACACACACACACACACACACACACACACACACACACACACACACACACACACACACACACATAGCGGGAACGCTTCACTCTGGAGGTCCCAAGGTGGTAATAGCAGTGACGTATAACCACCACAGAACAGCAGGAGGCCAAGGCAAGAGTACGACGAGAGCAATAGAGCGATGGTTGACACACTGGCTAGAGTGGCCAGAAGAGCTCATGCATGCAGGGCAAAGCTCCTGATCATGGGTGACTTAATCACGAGGAGATCGATTGGGAGAACTTGGACCCGCATGGGGGCCAAGATACATGGAGGGCTAAGATGATGGAGGTTGTGCTGGAAAACTTCATGTACAACACGTAAGGGACACTACAAGAGAGAGAGGAGAGGATGAACAGCAAGGCTGGACTTAGTATTCACCTTGAGTAGTGCAGATATCGAGGACATCACATATGAAAGACCCCTTGTGGCCAGTGACCATGTGGTTTTAAGCTTCGAATACACAGTAGAGCTACAAGTGGAGGGAGAAGCAGGAAGGCCTGGACGAATGAAGCCAAACTACAAGAAAGGAGACTACACAGGAATGAAGAACTTCCTGAACTGGGTTCAGTGGGACAGAGAACTGGCAGGGAAGCCAGTTAATGAGATGATGGAATTTTGTAGCAACAAAATGCAAGGAGGCTGAGGAGAGGTTTGTACCCAAAGGTAACAGGAATAATGAAAAAGCAGGATGAGCCCATGGTTTACCCAAAGGTGCAGGGAGGCAAAACCAAGTGTGCTAGGGAATGGAAGAAATATAGAAGGCAAAGGACCCAGGGAATAAGGAGAGCAGTCGTAGAGCCAGAAACGAATATGCACAGATAAGAAGGAAGGGCCAAAGACAATATGAAAATGGGCATAGCAGCGAAAGCCAAAACTGACCCGAAACTGTTGTACAGCCACATCAGGAGGAAAACAAAAAAGTCAAGGGAAACCAGGTAATCAGGCTAAGGAAGGAAGGAGGAGAGACAAAAAGAAAATGACCGTGAAGTATGTGAAGAACTCAACAAGAGATTCAAAGAATGTTCACAGGGAGACAGAAGGGACTCCAGAAAGACGGAGAGGTGGGGCACACCACCAAGTGCTGGACACAGTGCACACAACCGAGGAAGAAGTGAAGAGGTTTCTGAGTGAGCTAGATACCTCAAAGGCAATGGGGCCAGATAACATCTCCCAGGGGTATTGAGAGAGGGAGCAGAGGCGCTATGTGTACCCCTAACAACAATATTCAATACATCTATCGAAAGAGGGAGATTGCCTGAGGCATGGAAGACAGAAAATGTAGCCCCAATCTTTAAAAAAGGAGACAGACATGAAGCATTAAACTACAGACCAGTGTCATGAAAATGTATAGTATGCAAAATCATGGAGAAGATTATCAGGAGAAGAGTGGTGGAAACACCTAGAAAGGAACGATCTCATCAACACAGCCAACATGGTTTCAGGGACGGGAAATCCTGTGTACAAACCTACTGGAGTTCTATGACATGGTGACAGCAGTAAGACAAGAGAGGAGGGGTGGGTGGATTGCATTTTCTGGACTGCAAGAAGGCGTTTGACACAGTTCCCAAAAAAGAGATTGGTGCAAAAACTGAGGACCAAGGAGGATAACAGGGAAGGCACCTACAATGGATCAGGGAATACTTGTCAGGAAGACAGCAGCGAGTCATGGTACGTGGCGAGGTGTCAGAGTGGGCACCTGTGCCAGCGGGATCCCGCAGGGGTCAGTCTAGGACCAGTGCTGTTTTGGTATTTGTGAACGACAGGGCGGAAGGAATAGACTCTGGGTTCCCTGTTTTTCAGATGACGTGAGTTGATGAGAAGAATTCACTCGATCGAAGACAGGCAGAATACAAAGGGATCTGGGCAGGCTTTCAGACCTGGTCCAGCAATTGGCTCCTGGAGTTCAATCCCACCCAAATGCAAAGTCATGAAGATTGGGGAGGGCAAAGAAGGCCGCAGACGGAGTACAGTCTAGGGGGTCAGAGACTACAAACCTCACTCAAGGAAAAAAAAATCTTGGGGTGAGTATAACACCAGGCACATCTCCTGAAGCGCACATCAACCAAATAACTGCTGCGCATATGGGCGTCCTAGCAAACCTCAGAACAGCATTCCCAAAAATCTTAATAAGGAATCATTCAGTACCCTGTACACCGTGTCGTTAGGCCATATTGGAGTATGCCCGGACCAGTTTGGAACCCCACCTAGCCAAGCACGTGAAGAAAACTAGAGAAAGTGCAAAGGTTTGCAACAAGACTAGTCCCAGAGCTAAGAGGTATGTCCTACAAGGAGAGGTTAAGGGAAATCAACCTGACGACACTGGAGGACAGGAGAGATAGGGGGGACATGATAACGACATACTAAATACTGAGAGGAATTGACAAGGTGGACAAAGACAGGTTGTTCCAGAGATTGGACACAGTAACAAGGGGACACAGTTGGAAGCTGAAGCTGGAATAGTTTGGGAAGCGATGTAGTGGAGGCAGGATCCATACATAGCTTTAAGCAGAGGTATGATAAAGTCACGGCTCAGGGGGGAGTGACCTAGTGTCGATCAGTGAAGAGGCGGGGCAAGGAGCTCGGACTCGACCCCCGCAACCTCAACTAGGTGAGTACACACACATACACACAACATACACACACACATACATACATAAACACAACACACACACACACACACACACACACAAAACACCCCCACAACAAACACACACACACACACACACACACCCCCAACACCCCCCCCCAACACACACCCCACACACACCACACACACACACACACCACACACCCCCACACACCCCCACACCACACACACACACACACACACACACACAACACACACACACACACACACACACCACACACCACAACACATACACCACAACACACACACACACCCACACAAACACCACACACAACAAACACACAAACCACACACACCACAACCACACCACACACACACCCCACACACACACACACACACACACACACACACAAAACACACCACACACACATATACACACCCCACACACACACACACACATCACACACACACACACACCACACACACACCACCACCTACACCCCACACGCACACACACCACACACACACCGCACCACACACCACACACACACACCACACACAATACCACACACACACCCACACACACTCAACCCCACACACACATCACACACACACACACACACCCCCACACACACACACCACACACACACAACCACACACAGACTCAACACACACACACCCCACACCCCCTCCACCCCTTGACACAAACACTTGACACAAACACGTACCCCCCTCCCTAACCACCTCTCCCCTTCCCTAACCACCTCCCCTTAGCCCCCTTACCCCCCCCCCAAACCACCAAACCCCCTCCCCAAACCGTCAAACCCCCAAACCCTCCCTCCCTCCAATAAACCATCCTCCCCCTCCCCATAACCATCCATCCCCTCTCCCCCTCAAACCATCTAACCCCTCCCCAACTATCTCTACCCCTCAATAAACCATCCTCCCCCTCCCCACAACCATCCATCCCCTCTCCTCCTGACCATCTATTCCCCCCCCCTAACCACCCGTCCCCCCTTCTGTGGAGCAACGGGGGAACCTAGAACCGGGTGAGGACAAGGGGCTCCAAGGACGAATCTGGGAGGAGGAAATGGGAAGTAGAGCTCAAAAAAAGGGAGGAAGACGGGGGGTAGGAGACTAGATGAGCTGGAAAGGAAGATGGAAGAGAGGTTAGCAGCAGAATGCAGAAGGTTGAAGCAACAGGCCACAGCAGCGAAATCAAGATAGAGAGATTAAAAAGAGGAGCTGAGACATCCGAAACAGCACAGAGACAAAGATATTACAAAAGTAGCTTTCGGCAATGGCTACATCAAACACAGACTAACAGGTCTGAAGGAAGCATGGAAACTAAACTGAATGCAGAGGTCCTGTCAAACCCACATGGGGCCAAAACAAAGACAGGGGCACACTAGGACAGAATGAGAGATTGGAAGACATTGAAGGAACTAGGACATGTGCAAGGACCTTACCAGATACCTGGGGGGGCCCAGGAACAGGTGAGCAGGAAGGACAAACCAAGAAGCACAGGGGCCATAACTAGGGAAGGGACTGAAGGAAGGAACACTCCACGGGAAGGAACTAAAACACAAACAGGGATGCAATGGGAGTCACAGTGGGAGGTGGAAAGGGAGAGATCCATGTTTGTCTATGGGCTAGACGAAGCTAAAGGGGAAACTTATGATGAAGAAAGCAGGAGGAGAAAAAAGCGATTGAAGATATCATGAAGGTGATAGGCGAGGGGGGCATGACCCAGGTGGCAAAATTTTTGGAGAATTGGGTGTTCACAAAGAAAAGGGAAACGGCCTCTCAAAGTAATTTTCAAGGCAGAATCAAAAACCCGAAACCATGACCCCGCAGGAGGAAAGCACGGGTGAGAGGCAAGCAGGAGTTTCGGAGTGGGGTTTCCTCGATCGAGACAGAACACAGGACGAAAGGAAGACATGAAAGAGAGAGTTCAAAAACGAAAGGAGAAAAAGGGAGGAAATGAAAAAGGAGAGCAGAATAACCCAGGATCAAATGGAAGGACAAGCACACCCCCCAGAAAAAACCTGCAGAAGGACTCCCGCCACGACACCCCAAGGCAACTGAACAATCCCAAAACCCAAACCCTCACACACCGATCCCTCTGTTTCCCCCCCCCCGCACCCCAGTTACAGTATTAGAACAGAAGTTGAAGGTTTGGTACACAAAAGCAGATGGATTAACGAATAAACATGAGAAATGGCAAGAAAGAATCGATGAGAAGTCCCCAGACATCATAGCAGTTACAGAAACAAAACTCACGGAGACAATAACAGATGCAATCTTCCCCCCAGGATACCCGATCATGAGGAAAGATAGAAGGGGCAGGGGGGGAGGTGGGGTTGCTCTGCTCGTAAAAAACAGATGGAAATTCGAGATAATGGAAGACATAGATGAGACGGGAGATAGAGACTACATAGAAGGTACACTTCAGTCTGGGGAACACAAAGTGGTCATTGCAGTGATGTATAATCCACCACAGAACTGCAGGAGACCAAAAGAGGAATATGAAGAGAGCATCAGAGCAAAGGTGGACACACTTGCTGAGGTGCAAGAAGAGCTCACTCCAGCAGGCAAAGTTTCTGGTTTGGGGGATTTCAACCACAGGGAGATTGACTGGGAAAACCTGGAGCCACATGGGGTTCCAAAAATGGAGAGCCAGGTGTTGGACGTGGTGCTGGAAAAATCTCATGCACCAACATGTTAAGGGACACTACCAGAGTGAGAGGGGAGGATGAACCAGCAAGATGGGGCCTTGTGTTCACCCTGGGCAGCTCAGACATTGAGGACATCAAGTATGAGAGTCCCCTAGGAGCTAGCGACCACGTGGTTCTGTGCTTTGAATACATGGTAGAGCTGCAAGTGGAGAGAATAACAGGAGTTGAATGGGAAAAGCCTGACTATAAAAGAGGGACTACATAGGGTTGAAGAACTTCCTGCGGGAGGTCCAGTGGGACAGAGAACTGGCAGGAAAGCCAGTAAATGAAATGATATAATATTTATTATTATTATATTATCACACTTGCCGATTCCCACCAAGGCAGGGTGGCCCGAAAAAGAAAAACTTTCACCATCATTCACTCCATCACTGTCTTGCCAGAAGGGTGCTTTACACTACAGTTTTTAAACTGCAACATTAACACCCCTCCTTCAGAGTGCAGGCACTGAACTTCCCATCTCCAGGACTCAAGTCCGGCCTGCCGGTTTCCCTGAACCCCTTTATAAATGTTACTTTTCTCCCCCTCCAACAGCACGTCAAGTATTAAAACCATTTGTTCCATTCATCCTATCAAACACGCTCACGCATGCCCGTGGGAAATCCAAGCCCCTCGCACACAAAACCTCTTTACCCCTCCCTCCAACCTTTCCTAGGCCGACCCCTACCCTGCCTTCCATCCACTACAGACTGATACACTCTTGAAGTTATTCTGTTTCGCTCCATTCTCTCCCATGTCCGAACCACCTCAACACCGTTCCTCAGCCCCTGGACAACAGTTTTGGTAATCCCGCACCTCCTACTAACTTCCAAACTACTAATTCTCTGCATTATATTCACACCACACATTGCTCTCAGACATGACATCTCCACTGCCTCCAGCCTTCTCCTCACTGCAACATTCATCACCCATGCTTCACACCCATATAAGAGCGTGGTAAAACTATACTCTCATACATTCCCCTCTTGCCTCCAAGGACAAAGTTCTTTGTCTCCACAGACTCCTAAGTGCACCACTCACCCTTTTCCCCTCATCAATTCTATGATTCACATCATCTTTCATAGACCCATCCGCTGACACGTCCACTCCCAATATCTGAATACATTCACCTCCTCCATACTCTCTCCCTCCATTTTGATATCCAATCTTTCATCACCTAATCTTTTTGTTATCCTCATAACCTTACTCTTTCCTGTATTCACTTTCAATTTTCTTCTTTTGCACACCCTACCAAATTCATCCACCAATCTCTGCAACTTCTCTTCAGAATCTCCCAAGAGCACAGTGTCATCAGCAAAGAGTAACTGTGACAACTCCCACTTATGTGTGATTTTTTATCTTTTAACTCCACGCTTTGCCAAACCCTCGCATTTACTTCTCTTACAACCCCATCTATAAATATATTAAACAACCACGGTGACATCACACATCCTTGTCTAAGGCCTACTTTTACTGGGAAATAATTTCCCTCTTTCCTACATACTCTAACTTGAGCCTCACTATCCTCGTAAAAAATCTTCACTGCTTTCAGTAACCTACCTCCTACACCATACACCTGCAACATCTGCCACATGCCCCCTATCCACCCTGTCATACGCCTTTTCCAAATCCATAAATGCCACAAAGACTCTTTAGCCTTATCTAATACTGTTCACTATATGTTTCACTGTAAACACTGGTCCACACACCCCCTACCTTTCCTAAAGCCTCCTTGTTCATCTGCTATCCTATTCTCCGTCTTACTCTTAATTCTTTCAATAACTCTACCATAAACTTTGCCAGGTATACTCAACAGACTTATCCCCCTATAATTTTTGCACTCTCTTTGTCCCCCTTTGCCTTATACAAAGGAAGTATGCATGCTCTCTGCCAATCGTTAGGTACCTTACCCTCTTCCATACATTTATTAAATAATTGCACCAACCACTCCAAAACTATATCTCCACCTGCTTTTAACATTTCTATCTTATCCCATGAATCCCGGCTGCCTTACCCCCTTTCATTTTACCTACTGCCTCACGAATTTCCCCCACACTCAACTGGCTCTTCCTCACTCCTACAAGATGTTGTTCCTCCTTGCCCTATACACGAAATCACAGCTTCCCTATCTTCATCAACATTTAACAATTCCTCAAAATATCCCTCCATCTTCCCAATACCTCTAACTCTCCATTTAATAACTCTCCTCTCCTATTTTTAACTGACAAATCCATTTCTTCTCTAGCTTTCTTAATACTTGTTAATCTCACTCCAAAACTTTTTCTTATTTTCAACAAAATTTGTTGATAACATCTCACGCACTCTCTCATTTGCTCTCTTTTTACATTGCTTCACATTCTCTTAACCTCTCTCTTTTTCCATATACTCTTCCCTCCTTGCATCACTTCTACTTTTGTAAAAACTTCTCATATTGCTAACTTTTTCTCCCTTACTACTCTCTTCACATCATCATTCCACCAATAGCTCCTCTTCCCTCCCGCACTCACTTTCCTGTAACCACAAACTTCTGCTGAACACTCTAACACTACATTTTTAAACGTACCCCATACCTCTTCGACCCCATTGCCAATGCTCTCATTAGCCCATCTATCCTCCAATAGCTGTTTATATCTTACCCTAACTGCCTCCTCTTTTAGTTTATAAACCTTCACCTCTCTCTTCCCTGATGCTTCTATTCTCCTTGTATCCCATCTACCTTTTACTCTCAGTGTAGCTTCAACTAGAAAGTGATCTGATATATCTGTGGCCCCTCTATAAACATGTACATCCTGAAGTCTACTCAACAGTCTTTTATCTACCAATACATAATCCAACAAACTACTGTCATTTCGCCCTACATCAATCTTGTATACTTATTTATCCTCTTTTTCTTAAAATATGTATTACCTATAACTAAACCCCTTTCTATACAAAGTTCAATCAAAGGGCTCCCATTATCACTTACACCTGGCACCCCAAACTTACCTACCACACCCTCTCTAAAAGTTTCTCCTACTTTAGCATTCAGGTCCCCTACCACAATTACTCTCTCACTTGGTTCAAAGGCTCCTATACATTCACTTAACATCTACCAAAATCTCTCTCTCTCCTCTGCATTCCTCTCTTCTCCAGGTGCATACACGCTTATTATGACCCACTTCTCGCATCCAACCTTTACTTTAATCCACATAATTCTTGAATATACACATTCATATTCTCTTTTCTCCTTCCATAACTGATCATTCAACATTACTGCTACCCCAATGCAATGAGGCAGTGGAAATGTTTATTCCCAAGGGCAACAGTAACAACGGGAAGACCAGAACGAGCCCCTGGTTTACCCGACGGTGTAAGGAGGCAAAACAAAGTGCAATAGAGAATGGAAAAAGTACAGAAGGCAGAGAACACACGAAAATAGGGAGATCAGTCGCAGAGCCAGGAATGAGTACGCACAGGTAAGGAGGGAGGCCCAGCGACAGTATGAAAATGACATAGCATCGAGAATCAAGACTGACCCGAAACTGTTGTATAGCCACATCAGGAGGAAGACAACAGTCAAAGACCAGGTGATCAGATTAAGGACAGAAGATGGAGAACTCACAAGAAATGATCAGGAGGTATGTGAGGAGCTGAACAGGAGATTTAAGGAAGTTTTTACAGTAGAGACAGGAAGGGCTGTGGGAAGACAGCACAGAAGGGAACATCAAGAGGGAATATACCAACAAGTGTTGGATGACATACGAACAACCGAGGAGGAGGTGAAGAAGCTCTTAAGTGACCTTGACACCTCAAAGGCGATGGGACCGGACAACATCTCCCCATGGGTCCTTAGATTAGGAGCAGGGATGCTGTGCGTGCCTCTATCCACAATCTTTAACACATCCCTTGAAACTGGGCAACTACCTGAGAAATGGAAGAAAGCTAATGTAGTCCCCATATTTAAGAAAGGAAACAGAAACGAGGCACTAAACTACAGACCTATGTCTCTGACATGTATTGTGTGCAAAGTCATGGAGAAGATTATCAGGAGGAGAGTGGTCGAACACCTGGAAAGGAACAAGATTATAAATGAAAACCAGCATGGGTTCATGGAAGGCAAATCTTGTATCACAAACCTCCTGGAGTTTTATGACAAGGTAACAGAAGTAAGACACGAGAGAGAGGGGTGGGTAGATTGCGTTTTCCTAGACTGCAGGAAGGCTTTTAACACAGTTCCCCACAAGAGATTAGTGCAGAAGCTGGAGGATCAGGCGCATGTAAAAGGGAGGGCACTGCAATGGATAAGGGAATACCTGACAGGGAGGCAGCAACGAGTCATGGTACGTGAAGAGGTGTCACAGTGGGCGCCTGTTACGAGCGGGGTCCCACAGGGGTCAGTTCTAGGACCAGTGCTATTTTTCATAAATGTGAACGACATGATGGAAGGAATAGACTCTGAAGTGTCCCTGTTCGCAGATGACGTGAAGTTGATGAGAACAATTAAATCGGACGAGAATGAGGCAGGACTGCAAAGAGACCTGGACAGGCTGGATATGTGGTCCAGTAACTGGCTTCTCGAATTCAATCCAGCCAAATGCAAAGTCGTGAAGATTGGGGATGGGCAAAGAAGACCGCAGACAGAGTATAGGCTAGGTGGACAAAGACTACAGACCTCACTCAGGGAGAAAGACCTTGGGGTGACCATAACACCGAGCACATCACCGGAGGCACACATCAACCAAATAACCGCTGCAGCATACGGGCGCCTGGCAAACCTGAGAATAGCGTTCCGATACCTTAATAAGGAATCGTTCAAGACACTGTACACTGTGTATGTTAGGACCATACTGGAGTATGCAGCACCAGTCTGGAACCCTCACCTGGTCAAGCACGTCAAGAAGTTAGAGAAAGTACAAAGGTTTTTAACAAGGCTAGTCCCCGAGCTCAAGGGAATGTCGTACGAGGAAAGGTTAAGGGAAATCAGACTGACGACACTGGAGGACAGAAGGGTCAGGGGAGACATGACAACGACATACAAGATACTGTGGGGAATAGACAAGGTGGACAGAGATAGGATGTTCCAGAGAAGGGACACAGGGACAAGGGGTCACAACTGGAAGCTGAAGACTCAGACGAGTCACAGGGACGTTAGGAAGTATTTCTTCAGTCATAGAGTTGTCAGCAAGTGGAATAGCCTAGCAAGTGAAGTAGTGGAGGCAGGAACCATGCATAGTTTTAAGAAGAGGTATGACAAAGCTCAGGAAGCAGAGAGAGAGAGGACCCAGTAGCGATCAGTGAAGAGGCGGGGTCAGGAGCTGAGTCTCGACCCCTGCAACCACAATTAGGTGAGTACACACACACACAACACACACACACACACACACACACACACACACACACACACACTCACACATACACACAACACACACTCACACACACCACACACACACACACACACACACACACACACACACCACACACACACACACACACACACACACACACACACACACACACACACACACACACACACACACACAACACACACACACACACACACACACACACACACACACACACACACACACACACACACACACACACACACACACACAAGGGCCAATGCTGTTCTTGCTATATGCAAATAACCTGTCAGAGGGAATTGAAAGCTATGTATCAATGTTTACATGCCAGGTGACACATGCCAGGTGACACATGCCAGGTGACACATGCCAGGTGACACATGCCAGGTGACACATGCCAGGTGACACATGCCAGGTGACACATGCCAGGTGACACATGCCAGGTGACACATGCCTGGTGACACATGCCAGGTGACACATGCCAGGTGACACATGCCAGGTGACACATGCCAGGTGACACATGCCAGGTTACACATGCCAGGCGACACATGCCAGGTGACACATGCCAGGTGACACATGCCAGGTGACTCATGCCAAGCGACACATGCCAGGTGACACATGCCAGGTGACACATTCCATGTGACACATGCCATGTGACACATGCCAGGTGACACATGCCAGGTGACACATGCCAGGTGATACATGTCAGGTGACACATGCCAGGTGACACATGCCAGGTGACAGATGCCAGATGACACATGCCAGGTGACACATGCCATTTGACACATGCCAGGTGACACATGCCAGGTGATACCTGCCAGGTGATACCTGCCAGGTGACACATGCCAGGTGACACATGCCAGGCGACACATGCCAGGTGACACATGCCAGGTGACACATGCCAGGGTCTCCAGCAAGACACACACAGGCTGCAGCGATGCTCAGACAATTGGCTGTTAGAGCTCAATCCCAGGATCAAATGCCACGCACACTGGGAGAGGACCAGAGCTGGATCATACACTGTGAGGGGATTGCTGTTATTTTTTTCATAGGCAATCTCTAAACCCGTATGGGGAAGGTAATCAGGTTTGATCTGAGGAATGAGGCGGGTTGTTCCAGGTGCTTCAACTAAATAACTGTCTCTGTCTGGGTCGAGTCTCGACTCCTGGCCCCGCCTCTCGGACTACATATCAATGTTCACGCAATGTTTCGTGTGTGCGCATGTGCGTGGTTATGCATGCGCACGCACGGACTCACACGTGCTTGTGCGTGTGCGCTTGCGTACGCGCGTGCAGACGCGTGTGAGGGTGAGGGTTGGGGAGAGGGGGGAGGAGGGGGTAGGGAGGGGGTAGGGAGGGGGTAGGGAGGGGGAGGGGACACAGTAGTGTCAATATCACTAGCAACAGAGATCAGACATGAGGGTAAGACGTCACCCTCGAGTCGTACTTCACTAAGATGAAGACAGAATCCAAAATCTGTGATTAATCTGGCTCCTCCTGGTTCAAAAAACAGACAGATATATTATTAACCTGGCTCTTCCTGGCGTATGACAAGCCGGATTTATAATTACTCTGGCTCCTCCTGGCGTAAAACGAGCCAGATTTATAATTACTCTGGCTCCTCTTGACGTAAGACGAGCCGGATTTAAATCGTAATTGTCACTCCAAAAATTTATATATTGTTGTGTTTAATTTTGCTGATGAGTGAGTGGCGATTTTTACAGATATTTACACATATTTTTACAGCTATTTACAGATATTTTTACAGATATTTACACGAACAATTTACACTTTAAAAGTAAATTTAAGTTCTTGGTAGAAGTATCTTTAGATAGTTGTTGGTTATGGTATCTATAGATATATAGGTAAGTATTACTAGTTTAGTTAAACATCTAAGGGTGAAGGTCCTTGATTTGTTTGCTGTGGGGGTGAGGGCTTCCTTGAATTGTTTGTTCTGAGGGTGAGGGCGTCCTTGAATTGTTTGTTCTGAGGGTGAGAGCGTCCTTGAATTGTTTGTTCTGAGGGTGAGAGCGTCCTTGAATTGTTTGTTCTGAGGGTGAGAGCGTCCTTGAATTGTTTGTTATGAGGGTGAGGGCGTCCTTGAATTGTTTGCTCTGAGGGTGAGGGCGTCCTTGAATTGTTTGTTATGAGAGTGAGGGCGTCCTTGAATTGTTTGCTCTGAGGGTGAGGGCGTCCTTGAATTGTTTGTTCTGAGGGTGAGAGCGTCCTTGAATTATTTGTTATGAGGGTGAGGGCGTCCTTGAATTGTTTGTTGTGAGGGTGTCCTTGAATTGTTTGTTCTGAGGGTGAGGGTGTCCTTGAATTGTTTGTTCTGAGGGTGAGGGTGTCCTTGAATTGTTTATTGTGAGGGTGAGGGCGTCCTTGAATTGTTTGTTATGAGGGTGAGGGCGTCCTTGAATTGTTTGTCGTGAGGGTGAGGGGACTTTTGAATTGTTTGTCGTGAGGGTGAGGGGGCCCCCTTGAATTATTTGTCGTGAGAGTGAGGGCGCCCTTGAATTATTTGTTGTGACAGTGAGGAAGGTGAATTGTTTGTCGTGACGTTGAGGGGGCCCTTGAATTGTTTGTCGTGAGGTTGAGGGGCCCCTTGAATTGTTTGTCGTGAGGGTGAGGGGTCCCTTGAATTGTTTGTCGTGAGGGTGAGGGGGCCCTTGAATTGTTCGTCGTGAAGGTGAGTGAGCCCTTGAATTGTTTGTCGTGAGGGTGAGGGGGCCCTTGAATTGTTTGTCGCGAGGTTGAAGGGGCCCTTGAATTGTTTGTCGTGAGGTTAAGGGGCCCCTTGAATTGTTTGTCGTGAGGGTGAGGGGGCCCTTGAATTGTTTGTCGTGAGGGTAAGGGGGCCCTTGAATTGTTTGTCGTGAGGATTAGGGGGCTCTTGAATTGTTTGTCGTAAGGGTGAGGGGGTCTTTGAATTGTTTGTCGTGAGGGTGAAGGGGCCCTTGAATTGTTTGTCGTGAGGGTGAGGGTGCCCTTGAATTGTTTGTCGTGATTCGCGCACTTCCCTCAAAAGAACTATTATCTCATAAACTTATAAGAGAGTTTTCAGAGGATATTCTTCACTTCCTGGCAACTCCTTAAGGTTCAACCTCATTTGAGGACTGAATGTTAAGACTTTCAACAACTTGAGTCCCTCAGATTGAGTCCCTCAGCTCGCTGGTACTTCCTGATTTTTTTTTTTGCCCCTTGGAGTAACTATAAGAGTTTAAGGCTGAACGTCGTGGAGGGGGGGATTTGATGCTTCACTTTCTCCTGGAAGTCCAGCTTCAAGTCGCGGACTTTACTGCCAAGCACCGACTCTGACTCCTCTTCCTTCTGGAAAGGCTAGTGGATCCCATCAAAACGAGAGAGCATCGACCAGTCATAAATGCATATCTTCCTCACCCATCTCCCTCTCTCTCTTGAGAAAGTATGTACTTGAGTGAATTCTGAAAGTGTTGGAGTGCCAGAGTGCTGGAGTGCTGGAGAAACTGAAGGCGTAAGTTCAGGGTCTCCTGGGACTGGTTTTTCAACACTAAAGCACTGCTCCACCATTGCTCCAGTATTGCTCCAACATTGCTTCAGCACTCCTCCAGCACTCCTCCAGCACTGCTGTAGCACTGCTCCAGCACTGCTCCAGCACTGCTCCAGCACTGCTCCAGCACTCCTCTGGCACTGCTCCAGTACTCCTCCAGCACTGCTCCAGCACTACTCTAGCACTGCACCAGTACTCCTCCAGCACTGCTCCAGCAATCCTCCAGCACTGTTCCAGCACTCCTCTAGCACTGCTCCAGCACTGCTCCAGCACTGCTCCAGAACTGCTCCAGTACTGCTTCAGCAACTGCTACTGCTACTGCTCGTGCTACTGCTCGTGTTACTGCCCCTGCTACTGTCCCTGCTACTGCTCCTGCTACTGCCACTGCTACTGCCCCTGCTACTGTCCCTGCTGCTGCTCCTGCTACTGCTCCTGCTACTGCCCCTGCTACTGCTCCTGCTACTGCCCCTGCTACTGCTCCTGCTACTGCTCCTGCTACTGCCCCTGCTACTGCTCCTGGTACTGCCCCTGCTACTGCTCCTGGTACTGCCCCTGCTACTGCTCCTGCTACTGCCCCTGCTACTGCTCCTGGTACTGCCCCTGCTACTGCTCCTGTACTGCTGTTTCTGCCGAGTTCTGGAACACTGCAACCACGGTAAAGAATCTTGCTCAAACATTCAAGATGGCAACATTCATAGAAAGAAAACTCTATCCAGAGGAAAAGAGCGACGAGAGGAAGAAAGATACCAAAAATAAGAGCCTTACTGGGAGGAGTTCCAAGAGTTGGCAAGAACCGACTCTCAAGTGTTCCAGAGGGAGAGAGAGAGAGAGAGAGAGAGAGAGTGAGAGTGAAGAAATACTTCTCAAGTGAAAGCAAATCGTGGACAGTGAATGGCAGTTACTGTCATTCTCTGTCCACGAATTCTACGGAAAAAAACTGAATTTGCAACGAATTCCAGCAGATATTTAGATAGCACGTTCCAGCGGTTTCCAGCAGATCTCTCTAGAAAGATCATTTCTGCTGTTTCCAGCAGATCTTGGAAAGGGAAATGCCAATAATTCCAGCAGATCTTTGGAAAGTGAAGTGTGACAAATCCCGACAGATTCAAGAAGATGAAGTGTGATGTTGTGAAGCAAGTCTTTAAGAAAATGAAGTGTAAAGAACTCCAGCACATTTTATGAAAGTAAATTGGAAGAAGGTCCAACAGATCCTGGAAAATTAACTGCAAAAAGATCCAGCAGTTCCTGGAAAATGAACTGGAAGAAAGTCCAGCAGATCCTTTAAACTGAACCGGAAGAAAGTCCAGCAGATCCTGGAAACTGAACTGGAAGAAGATCCAGCAGATCCTGGAAGCTGAACTTCAAGAAGGTCCAGCCGATCCTGGGAGCTGAACTTCAAGAAGGTCCAGCAGATCCTGGAAACTGAAGTGCAACGTTGGCCTTCCAGAAGGAGGCAAGGGATGGCACCTCTGAAGGTGGGGGGGGGAAGGTGGAGGTGAAAAGGGGGGGAGGGGGTTAGAGAGCTGAACTATTGTAAATACAATTCTGGAACTGGAAGAAAGGAAGCGTTCGGGACTGGAATTTCAAACACGGCAGGAGGTGCAGAGTTGAGGAAAGTATTTTACCTCCCCAAAGAATACGTGTGTGAGAGTTTCCTTCCGTAAAAAGCGAAAAGTTGGGCCTTTGTGAACGCCCCGAACTGGGAGAGAGAGAGAAGAGAGAGAGAGAGAGAGAGAGAGAGAGAGAGAGAGAGAGAGAGAGAGAGAGAGAGAGAGAGAGAGAGAGAGAGAGAGAGAGAGAGAGAGAGAGAGAGAGAGAGAGAGAGAGAGAGAGAGAGAGAGAGAGAGAGAGAGAGACAGAGAGACAGACAGACAGACAGACAGAGACAGAGACAAAGAGAGGGGCAGAAACAGAGAGAGTACAAGGGAACCACTGATACCAGAGAACTTTAGAGACCACACCACGGATTTCTACCGAGACGAACCATTCATCTCTATGAAGAACAAGGATTATTTTGCATTATATGTAGATGTTAGCGACCAGAATGGTAATACGGAAGGCTCTCTCCTCACCCTTCACTCCCTCCAGCCACTACCGGCATGAAAAGAGAGGGAAAATTATAACATATTGGAAAAATGGCATGTAACTTACATTATTATTAATATAATTATGGGGAGCGCTAAACCCGTAGGATTATACAGCGTGGGGGCGGGGGTGGAAGGTATTAAGGCTCAATTCAGGGACCCAGAGCACAGATCCAATTCCCAAGATCAAGAGCCCCTCACAAGCGTCAAGGAACCTCTCTTGAGGGGATGTAACTTACAGGAGAGATGAAAGTGGATGGAGGGTCTACACTATATTGTTACAGAAGGTCTCTCTGTCTTGGGGGATTTGTGTGGAGGGATACAGAGCACCATGGCTGCCTTCTGTAGCATCTTAGAGTTTGAGTTTAAGGTGTTGAAGGAGGAAGTTCTAGTATTCAAGGAGAAAAATAAGAAACTGAAAATTGTCCTGCATAAGTATATCAGTGAATGTGAGGTGGTTGATGTTACTGAAGGTTACCAGCAGTGAGGAGGAGGCTGTCAGCAGTAACAAGTGGTAAGTGGTTACCAGCGGTGAGGAGGAGGCTGTCAGCAGTAACAAGTGGTAAGTGGTTACCACAGGTGAGGAGGAGGCTTCAGAAAGTAACAAGTTAAGTGGTTCCCACGGTGAGGGGGGGCGTCAGCATAACAAGGGTAAGGGGGTTCCCCAGGGGTTGGGGGAGGCTGTCAGCAGTAACAAGGGGTAATGGTTACCAGCGGTGAGGAGAGGCTGTCCATAACAAGGGGGAAGGGGGTTACCAGCGGGAGGGGAGGCTTGCCAGTAACAATGGTAAGGGGTTACCAGCAGTGAGGAGGAGGCTGTCAGCAGTAACAAAGTGGTAAGTTTTTTTACCAGCGGGAGGGGGGGGTGTCAGCAGTAAAAGTGGAAATTGGTTCCGCGGTGAGGGGGAGGCGTCAGCAGTAAAAAATGGTAAGTGGTTACCAGCGGTGAGGAGGAGGCTGTCAGCAGTAATAAGTAGTAAGTGGTTACCAGCGGTGAGGAGGAGGCTGTCAGCAGTAATAAGTAGTAAGTGGTTCCCAAAGCGGTGAGAGGGGGTTTGTCAGCAGTAATAAGTAGTAAGTGGTTACCAGCGGTAGGAGGAGGCTGTCAGCAGTAATAAGTAGTAAGTGGTTACCAGCGGTGAGGAGGAGGCTGTCAGCAGTAATAAGTAGTAAGTGGTTACCAGCGGTGAGGAGGAGGCTGTCAGCAGTAACAAGTGGTAAGTGGTTACCAGCAGTGAGGAGGAGGCTAAAGCAGAAAGCAATTTGTAAGTGGTTACCCACAGTGAGGAGGAGGCTGTCAGCAGTAACAAGTGGTAAGTGGTTACCAGCAGTGAGGAGGAGGCTGGAAGCAGTAGCAAGTGGTAAGTGGTTACCAGCAGTGAGGAGGAGGCTGTCAGCAGTAACAAGTGGTAAGTGGTTACCAGCATGGGAGGAGGCTGTCAGCAGTAAAAAAGTGGTAAGTGGTTCCCAAACATGAGGAGGGGGCTGTCAGCAGTAACAAGTGGTAAGTGGTTACCAGCAGTGAGGAGGAGGCTGTCAGCAGTAACAAGTGGTAAGTGGTTACCAGCAGTGAGGAGGAGGCTGTCAGCAGTAACAAGTGGTAAGTGGTTACCAGCAGTGAGGAGGAGGCGGGAAGGGCAAGTAGAAGTAGTAAGTGGTTACCAAGCAGTGAGGAGGAGGCGGGTCAGCAGTAACAAGTGGTAAGGGGTTACCAGCAGTGAGGAGGAGGCTGTCAGCAGAACAGAGGGGTAAGTGGTTACCAGCATTTGAGGAGGAGCTGGAAGCAGTAGCAAGTAGTAAGTGGTTTACCGCATTTGAGGAGGAGGCTGTCAGCAGAACAAGGGTAAGTGGTTACCACAGTGAGGAGGAGGCTGTCAGCAGTAACAAGTGGTAAGTGGTTACCAGCAGTGAGGAGGAGGCTGGAAGCAGTAGCAAGTAGTAAGTGGTTACCAGCAGTGAGGAGGAGGCTGTCAGCAGTAACAAGTGGTAAGTGGTTACCAGCAGGTGAGGAGAGCTGGAAGCAGTAGCAATTGTAAGTGGTTACCACAGTGAGGAGGAGGCTGTCAGCAGTAACAAGTTGGTAAGTGGTTCCCTAGCAGGTGAGGAGGAGGCTGTCAGCAGTAACAAGTGGTAAGTGGTTACCAGCAGTGAGGAGGAGGCTGTCAGCAGTAACAAGTGGTAAGTGGTTACCAGCAGTGAGGAGGAGGCTGTCAGCAGTAACAAGTGGTAAGTGGTTACCAGCAGTGGGGAAAGGAGGCTGTCAGCATAACAAGTGGTAAGTGGTTACCAGCAGTAGGAGGAGGCTGGTAGCAGTAACAAGTGGTAAGTGGTTACCAGCAGTGAGGAGGAGGCTGGTAGCAGTAACAAGTGGTAAGTGGTTACCAGCAGTGAGGAGGAGGCTGGTAGCAGTAACAAGTGGTAAGTGGTTACCAGGGTGAGGAGGAGGCTGTCAGCAGTAACAAGTGTAAGTGTTTACCAGCAGTGAGGAGGGGGGGCTGAAGCAGTAACAAGTGGTAAGGGGTTTTACCAGCAGTGAGGAGGAGGCTGGAGCAGTAGCAAGTGGTAAGTGGTTACCAGCTTGGGGAGGAGGCTGTCAGCAGTAACAAGTGGAAGTGGTTACCAGCAGTGAGGAGGAGGCTTGTCAGCAGTAACAAGTGGTAAGTGTTACCAGCAGTGAGGAGGAGGCTGGTATGCAGTAACAAGTGTAATGGTTACCAGCAGTGAGGAGGAGGCTGTCAGCAGTAACAAGTGGTAAGTGGTTACCAGCAGTGAGGAGGAGGCTGTCAGCAGTAACAAGTGGTAAGTGGTTACCAGCAGTGAGGAGGAGGCTGGTAGCAGTAACAAGTGGTTTAGTGGTTACCAGCATTGAGGGAGGATGGCTGTCACGTAAAAAGTGGTAAGTGGTTACCAGCAGTGAGGAGGAGGCTGGTAGCAGTAACAAGTGGTAAGTGGTTACCAGCAGTGAGGAGGAGGCTGTCAGCAGTAACAAGTGGTAAGTGGTTACCAGCAGTGAGGAGGAGGCTGGAAGCAGTTAGAAAGTAGTAAGTGGTTTACCACGGTGAGGAGGAGGCTGGAGCAGTAACAAGTGGTAAGTGGTTACCAGCAGTGAGGAGGGGCTGTCACAGTAACAGTGGTAAGTGGTTACCACATGAGGAGGAGGCTGAAGCAGTAGCAAGTAGTAAGGGGTTACCAGCGGTTGAGGAGGGGCTGTCAGCAGTAACAAGTGGTAAGTGGTTACCACAGGAGGAGGAGGCTGGTATGCAGTAACAAGTGGTAAGTGGTTACCAGCAGTGAGGAGGAGGCTGTCAGCAGTAACAAGTGGTAAGTGGTTACCAGCAGTGAGGAGGAGGCTGGAAGCAGTAGCAAGTAGTAAGTGGTTACCAGCGGTGAGGAGGAGGCTGTCAGCAGTAACAAGTGGTAAGTGGTTACCAGCAGTGAGGAGGAGGCTGGAAGCAGTAGCAAGTAGTAAGTGGTTACCAGCGGTGAGGAGGAGGCTGTCAGCAGTAACAAGGGGTAAGTGGTTACCAGCATTGAGGAGGAGGCTGTCAGCAGTAACAAGTGGTAAGTAGTTCCCAAAGCAGGAGGAGGAGGCTGGTAGCAGTAATAAGTGGTAAGTGGTTACCAGCAGTGAGGAAGAGGCTGGTAGCAGTAACAAGTGTTAAGTGGTTACCAGCAGTGAGGAGGAGGCTGTCAGCAGTAACAAGTGGTAAGTGGTTACCAGCAGTGAGGAGGAGGCTGGTAGCAGTAACAAGTGGTAAGTGGTTACCAGCATTGAGGAGGAGGCTGTCAGCAGTAACAAGTGGTAAGTGAATAATAAAATGGTATAAAATACCGACAGCTTGTGTACGAATGGTATACAATACCGACAAGATGAGATTAAGACACATGTGCAACATCTGGGTATCTTTATTGTAGACGTTTCGCCATCCAGTGGCTTTATCAATACAAACTCTAGGACATAACTTGAAGACAGTAGAACTATGTACAGAAGATGAGGTAATCAGTCCCTCAACCTAGGAGTAGGTGCGAAGAGCACCATAGTCGTGGAGATTCTGAAGCAGAAGAAAGGATCCTGGCGCTTATATAGTAACGTCAGGTGTAGCAGACGAGGGCATATTCACTGGTAGGCGGGATTCCCCAGTGGAAGTAGGTCCTTCCCAAAGAGATGGGTTAGTTGTAGTAGTAGTTGTCGTAGTCGTGAAGGTTATGTACATGTCCTCAGAATTAAGATTCCATGATGTTGCAGTGTCTGACAAGTTGTGTACGAATGGTATACAATACCGACAAGATGAGATACATAGTTCTACTGTCTTCTGTACATAGTTCTACTGTCTTCAAGTTATGTCCTAGAATTTGTATTGATAAAGCCACTGGATGGCGAAACGTCTACAATAAAGATACCCAGATGTTGCACATGTGTCTTAATCTCATCTTGTCGATATTTTATACCATTCGTACACAACTTGTCATACACTGCAACATCATGGAATCTTAATTCTGAGGACATGTACATAACCTTCACGACTACGACAACTACTACTACAACTAACCCATCTCTTTGGGAAGGACCTACTTCCACTGGGAATCCCGCCTACCAGTGAATATGCCCTCGTCTGCTACACCTGACGTTACTATATAAGCGCCAGGATCCTTTCTTCTGCTTCAGAATCTCCACGACTATGGTGCTCTTCGCACCTACTCCTAGGTTGAGGGACTGATTACCTCATCTTCTGTACATAGTTCTACTGTCTTCAAGTTATGTCCTAGAATTTGTATTGATAAAGCCACTGGATGGCGAAACGTCTTCAATAAAGATACCCAGATGTTGCCATGTGTCTTAATACCGACAGGTTGTTAGGTAAGACACATAAGCAACAGTTAGGTATCTTTATTTCGAAACGTTTCGCCTACACAGTAGGCTTCTTCAGTCGAGTACAGAAAAGTTGATAGAAGAGACGAGAAGACGATGTAATCAGTCCATCACCCTTGAAGTTTTGAGGTGGTCAGTCCCTCAGCCTGGAGAAGAGTATTGTTCCATAGTCTGAAACACTATGGAGTTGAAGTGACAGGATGGAGCCTTATATAACGCCAGGAGGTGAGATGTAGGTCACTAGTAGAGGTAAGAATGTAGTTGTTGGGAGGTCACGTCCCTCTCAAATCCAGACATTCTCACTAGTAGAAGTTGTACAAGTTTTTCTGTTCTGTACCAAGATACCATTGTGTTGCAGTGTCTGACAGAGTGAATATTAAAATGGTATAAAATACCATTTTAATATTCACCTCCGATGCTACCATCACTGCTACCACCACTCCTAAAACCATTGCTACCACCGCGGCAAAAACCATTACTACCACCACTGCTACCATCAATACTACCATCACTACTACCTCCAATGTTACCATCAATGCTACCACCACTACTACCCACACTACTACCACCACTACTACCACCAATGCTACCACTACTACCACCAATGCTACCTCTCCTACCACCAATACTACCACCACTACTACCACCACTATTACCACCCATATTACCACCTTACTACCACAACTACTACCACCACTATCACCACACCACTATCCACCACTATTACCACCACTACTACCACAACTACTACCACCACTACTACCACCACTACTACCACCATTTACTACCACCAATGCTACCAATACTGCCACCACTACTACCACCACTACTACCACCACTACTACCACCACTACTACCACCACAACTACCACCATTACTACCACCACTACTACCACCACTACTACCATCATTACTACAACCACTATTACCACCACTACTACCACCATTACTACCACCACTACTACCACCACTACTACCACCATTACTACCACCAATATTACCACCACTACTACCATCACTACTACCACCACTACTACCACCATTACTACCACCACTACTACCACCACTACTTCCACCATTACTACCACCACTACTACCACCACTACTACCACCCATTACTACCACCAATATTACCACCACTACTACCATCACTACTACCACCACTACTACCACACTACTACACCACTACTATCACCACTACTTCCCCACTACTACCACAACTACCACGACCACTACTGCCACCACTACTACCACAACTACTACCACAACTTACTACAACACAACTACCCCCACTACTACCACAACTACTACAACCACAACTACCCCCACTACTACCACAAACTACTACCACCACCACTACTACCACCACTGCTACCACCACTATTACCACCACTATTACCACAACTACTACCACAACTACTATACCACATACTACCACCACTACTACCACCACTACTACCACCACTACTACCACCACTACTACCACCACTACTACCACACTACTGCCACACTACTACCACAACTACTACCACAACTGCTACGACCACTACTACACCACTACTACCACCACTACTACCACCACTACTACCTACACTACTACCAATATTACTACCACCACTACTACCACCACTACTACCACAACTACTACCACCACTACTACTACCACTACTACCACCACTACTACCACCACTACTTCCACCACTATTACCACCATACTACCACAACTACTA
>NC_069406.1:39141750-39144250 GCF_026875155.1 Cherax quadricarinatus
AGAGAGAGAGAGAAAGGTTAACATACATAAAGTGGCTAGCAACAATTACTTTCTATCTGGTCGTGACTCTGCTGGGTAAGACAGGACATTCACTACCCCTGGACCGACTAGAAAGCTTCAGTTGGATACTCAGGACACCCACGATACAACACTTGGATTGTCTTTACTGTGGCTTTATCAGTCCATATATAGAGAGAATGATGAAAAAATCAGAAGGAGTTGGTGGTAATCAGTCCCTCACAGCTTGGAGTCATGTAATCAGTCCAACAATCTGGAAAAAAATGATAGACTGATTACATCGACTGGGGGATGAGGGACTGATTACCTCACACTCCTCATCCTCCACCTTTCTCTGCATTGGACTGAAGAAGCCACTTGCTGGCGAAACGTCTCCTCAGTAGAAATACCCAAGGGTTACACAAGTGCCAAATTTATCAAACCATTAATCTACATTCGTAAATATTCCCCACAAGAGGATACACAAAGAAATATGAGAGCCAGTGGGATATCTCTTGTGTCCGCCGAGTACACTGAAGGAAGCACAGCTGGTGAGGCTCACGTCCAGGCTAGAGGCTCACTGGTCAGCCTGACCTGGAGATGAACCTTGCTAGAGTCCTGGCTGGCAACCAATATTATGAGGATCTGCAGCTGAGTGATTTTAGGGTGTCATACTATATATATATGTATAGATATATATATATTATATATGTTATTATATATATATATATATATATTATATAATTTATATATATATATAAGAGGAAGTCTGAATGTGCGTGGATGTTGTTGCAAACATGTAAGAAAGAGATGATTGTGGATGTATATGAATGGAAAAGAAAACTGGATGTCATGCTTTACAGTGAAACAAAGCTGAAGGGGATGGGAGAGTTTTCAATGGAGACGAATAAATGGGATTAGCAGGGTTTCAAATAGAGTTAGAGCTAAAGAAAAGGAGTAGCAATAATGTTGAAGGATAAGCTTGGTAGGAAAAAGAGGGACTTAACTAATGTATTAATTCAAGGTATTATGTGGAGTAAAATAAAGATTGGTTGTGAAAAGGTGGGTTATAGATAAGGTTGTATGTACACTGGAAGAAGAGAGAAGTGTAGGGAGAGGAGAGAGATTCTGGGAAATGTTGAGTGAAGGCGGGGGAGTTTTTAATCAGTGTGGAGAGTTAATGGTGGTTGGGGTGTTTCAATGCTAAATGGGTAAAAATTTATGGAGGGAGTAGTAGGTTAAATTTGGGGTGCCAGGGGTAAATGTAAATGGGGAGCTTTAATTGAGCATGTGTAGAAAGAAATTTGGTAATAAGTAATACATTTATTATTGAAAAAGGAGGATAAATAATATACAAGGTATGATTGTACACGTAATGAAAAGTAGGTTGTTAGATTTTGTATTGGAGATAAAAGGTTGATGGTAGGCCTCCAGATGTAATGTTTATAGAGGGGCAACTGAATATCGGATCTTATTAGTTGTAGCTACAGTTAGAGTAAGAGGTAGTGGGAAAGGGGAAGGGGGCCAACAAGAAGTAAGAGGGAGGTGAAAGTGTATAAACTAAGGGAGGGAGGAAGTTCGGGGGGAGAGATTTAAGCGACTATTGGCAGAAAGGTGGGGCTGTGCAAAGAGGTATGGGGGGGGTTGAAGAGGGTTGGATTAGTTTTAAAATGCAGTAGTATTTGAATGTGGGGCAGAGTTTGTGGTTATAGGAGGGTGGGGGCAGGAGGGAAAGAGGAGTGATTGGTGGAATGATGAGTAAAGGGTAGTGATAAAAGAGATAGGGTGCTTATGAGAGGTTTTTACAAGCAGAAGTGTTAATAAGAAGAGCAGAGTATATGGAGAGGTAAAAGAAAGGTGAAGAGAGTGGGAGGGAGTGAGTGCAAAAGGTGAGCTCAGATGTAGAGTGGGAGAGGCACTACTGTCAAGAAATTTTAATGGAAAATAAGAAAATATTTGGGAGTGAGTTAAACATAGTTAAGAAGCCTAGGGGAGGTATGAATTTGTGAGTTAAAACAGACCGTAGGGGAGTTAGTAGATGGGGAGAGGGAGGTATTAGGTAATGGGAGAATATTTGGGTGACTTTTAAATGTTGAGGAAGAAGAAAGGGAGGCGGTATTTCATGCACTGGCCAGGGAGGTATACCCATCTTTTAGGTGTGAAGAAGAGCTGAATGTAAGTTTGGTGGAGGTTACGTGAGGCATTACGTAGAATGAAAGGGGTAAAGCAGATGGAACTGATGGGATCATGACAGAAAATGTTAAAAGCAGGGGGGGGTGATAGTAGTGTTGGAGTGGTTGGTACTTTTATTTAATAATGTATGAGAAGAGGGGGAAGGTTAAACATTGGGATTGGCGCGAGAGCATTATATAGTCCATTTATAATAAAGGGGAAAAAGGGGACAAGTGAATGTAAAAATTATAGAGGAATAAGTTTACTGAGTTATACCAGGAAAAGTATACGGTTAGGTTATTATGAATGAATTAGAGGTATGACAGATGTA